>JAOXXN010000395.1:110910496-110923596 GCA_026770055.1 Myrmophylax atrothorax
GGGTGGGCGGGTCAGGATTTTAATCTCAATTTTCTATTCTACTATTTCCTCTTTATTCTTCTCACTATAGGGGTTCCATCTTTCCCTTTACTATTGCTAATTTTGTCCTTTTCCATAATTGATGCAGCATTTCACACTCTGATGTTGTTGTTTTGGAGCTTTTTCCGAATATAAATCTGCACCTCACAGAATTCATTCTATTTTGGGTTCAAATCTATGTCTCACAATGAGTTTCGTAACTGCAGGTAAGACTCATGAATTTTAGGTAAAAGTAAACTTCTGCAAAGAAGCACCTCTGTTGCAGCATTAAGCAATACTTATCTTTCAGGAGTTTCATGGGTTTGAAAAAAAAACCCAACTTACTCTGCTCTCTCAGCTAGGCTTAGCTTCACACTGTTTCAGCTGTTTCATGTACAGTAATAACTCAGTAGTTCATCTTTTTGCTTCCTTTCCCTCACATTCCACTACACCCATGCTTGAATCTGTGCAGTGTTTCCAGTGAATTTTGCCTGTCAAATGGCTTTAGGTGCTCCTGTTTTCTCACTACCAATATTATTTTTCCAGAGCCTCACTTTTTCTGTAATTTCTGCCCCAAGTATATCTGCAGGTCCCACCTCTTACAGAACAGGATATTAGCTAGGGCTCTGGTAAGAAGAGATTTATTAGCAATGTGATTGCCTATGTGAATTCAGTTATGGGTTGCAGCTTCCAGCAGATTCCCAGCATCGCTAGCAGAGGCTCTGGTCAGTTCTGTTAAAAAGACCATATTGTATTCTTTAAAATGTCCTGGGCTGATCATAAGCCTAGCAGATAGGGAGGATATCTTTCTTGAAGGACCTTTCAGTCCTTCATTTAGAAACCACTTGTGAATTTTGTTTAAGCACTATGTACATTACTGTTGTGGAATCATCACAGAAGACAGGAATACCTTAACTGGAAAACTATATATAAAATGCAGAAGAGATTTTCTTTTACAGTAAGCCCTACAACATTGATAAGGAATAGAATAAGTTTAATATAGTGATAAACTATTAATGCAAACTAGACTTTCAGCTGCTGTGTATACAGGATATAAAGGCAGAAATCCTTACACAATAATATCTTGTCTCTCCGCATGCAATTTCCGATTCTGACCATACCGTTTCTAGTGTGCAGTGCATGTGTACAGTGGTGTATTGAAACAACAGCCAGTGATGTGCAATATCTACAGTGTTTTCAGTCTGGAGAATCCACAGCTAGTTGTGGTGTGGATGCAACGGTAGAGTAGGGTCAGTGCAGATTGCAAATGCATGCAAACTTGAAATTGATCCAATTATATGCAGTCTTTAAGCCTTACTATACAGGTATGACATACTCCTACACAATGAGTGACTGCAGTGTTAGTCTAAAAGAGAACTGTCCAGGTAATCCTGGATTCTGGAGATGCCTCCAAGTAGTACTTACAAGAACAGTTCTGAGGGCTGAGTATTGTAAATCCTGTAACAAAAGAAAGTGCTTTCAAGTTCATAGCTATATCCATGGCTTAACTATATTTGAATGCCTTTTCACCATCAGAAAGCATAATTTTCAGAAAGCAAAGTGTGTGTGTTGGGGACACTGGACTTCACTACATTGTGTTACTCTTGTAAGGCTTAAAAATAAACAGACCATAGAGAAACACTACCCTGCTTTCCATATAGTGGAAAGCTTTTACTTGTCCTAAAAACCCCTCAAAACTGATAATTTTAAACTCTAATTCTCTTTTGCTCCTTTGCATTCTTTGATTCAGTCTTTAAGGATTGCCTCTCATTCATGTGCTTACATGAGAGAGAGTGAAAATGGTTCATACTGACTGTATTCCTTAAACTCAGCCTGATACGTTAGCAGATTCCAGAGTGAGCAGCAGGATTGCAGAATACAGAAGTGGAGAAGTGCTGATGCACAGAAGATAAGGCTTGCATAACGTACTGTAGTACCAGAAAAACACTGTTGTTTGTTTTCTCAGTGGTGTGTATAAGAAGACAATAAGGAGCAATAATCAATTTTTATATTTGTTACTGTGTATTTTGGTTTCCATTGCTTTGAGCATATTGGACCACATGCTTTGTTATTTTTCAATATCTCTAGACACTTCAAGGAGTACAGAACATGCTGTATAGGTATTGAACAATATAGATATTTATACATCTTGTAGCACTTGCGAGAATGTTTCATTAGCTAACAGGCATTATTTTAAAAAGAAAAAATATTTTTTGGGGGGGTGGGGGGAATGATGAATGAGAAAAAAATGTGGAGAGAGAACTATTTACTGGTTTCATTCTTATGTTTTCCCATATATGAAAATACTTTTTTCTGAAAATAATTGTTGAATAAGTAGCAAAGCAAGGTAAACCTCAAATTACGTATGCAAATGTCAGTTAAAAAAAAAGTCATTAAAGAAAGCCATGTGAACTATCTGAAGTGCTGAGAGAAACAAACCAAGGGAATGAAACTCTTACTGAACAGTTTGCAGCAAAAGCAGGCCAACATACTAGTCATTCTAGTAACATTTATATTTCAATATCTTGATATTGATTGCCAAAGAATTCAAGCATGACATTTTCCCCTCACAGTATTTTTTAGAGACTATTACTAATCTTTTTTACATTAATATTTCTGGCCATTCGTCATACTCATGTAAGTTGAAAAATCTTCAAAAGCATAGAATTGATTTAGTCAGTTTAGAACATTTTTTGGAAAAAATAAAGACAAGATCCCCTTACCGGAACTCATTTGAATTCAAGTTCTGTTACGTGGTTGTTAAGATAGAGAATGAAGACAGAGACAGCATCATTCTCTGTAAGCATACATTGCACTACAAGCATTGTTTGAAATCCGTATGGTAGGAGTCAAGTTCCAAGAAGACAGGGAACACAGGAATTAAAGTTATTTGTGAAGTCTTATGTAGCTTCTTGCATTTTTCACTGCTTAGAGTGGCTATATGTTATGATATACCATGTAGTCGTGTAACTGAAAAAAATTTTCTCTCCTATTCTTCATCCCCAGCAAAGAGGCTTTGTGCCTCCTTTAGACTGCAGAAAAGATAGCATGCTGTTAATGAGTAGATATTTAATAATGAGTAGATGTTTAATAATTACTTTTTTCAGTACTTGTTCTATATCTCTCTTCCCTTTCCCCCCCATTTTTCCCCTTCATATTTTCTGTTTTATTATGGGGTGGTTGTGCTAGTTTAAAGGTAAACCGGCAGGAGAAATGAACCCAGCTCAGGAGAGATTATAAGTCAGAGTTACAATTCAATAAATACAATGACACAAAGAGAAATTGCTTTTAGCCCACAAACCCCAGAAGTGTAACCCAGTGCCCTGGGGCACAAACACAAAGGGGTTTTGCTAGCCCCTGTGCTGAGCCTCACGTGGTTCCCCCGAGTCCAAAGCAAAAGGAGGTAAAAAACCTGTTGGTGCAGATGATGCTTGCAGTCTGATGAAGAGTGCTGTCTGCAGTCTGATAAAGAGTGGTGGCCTTCTCCTGACGAGGTTCTGGTCCTCCTTTCAGTCCGACGAGTGGTTCCCCAAGGTCTTCAAACCCCAAGATTGTGTGCCCTCTGGCCCAGATGGGAGTACCCAGTCCCTCCTCCAGGGCAGGGAGTTACACAATGGGTCATCTGACTCTGTGAGTCAGGGTGTATTTTGGAATCGTTGATGGCCCATTAGCAGACATGCCCCCTCAGACTGGGTGTGAAGGTGCTAACGACTTCCTGGAGGGGAGTTATCACAGCTCTTATCTCACAGGCTTCTTTCACACCTAGCTCACAGCCTGAGGAGTCGGTGTTCCCTGGGCAGCTGCTGCAAATTGTCCACTGTTAACAGTTCTTGGGAAATGAATAGAGGGTGTGGAATACATAGCTTTGATCATCCACACCGTGATAAACTGGTCCCACCTGCTAAACTAGGACAGTGGTGGTGGAAATACTTTTTTATAAAAAAATTATTAAATCTGTTTCTATGGATCATTACTTTGATATCTAAGCATTTCAAACCCATTATTTATCTTTATTATCTCTTCTCATGTGGGGGTGTATTACATGATTTACAACAGGAGAAGTGAATCACTGTAAAAAATGTATAATATATTTATGATTTTCAGTGCAATACACAGTTTCTGATATACTCTGCAAAATGAACACTTTATCACTTTACATATTCTATCATTGCTTCTGTTGAGTGCTATTGCAAGCAGTACTGTAGTTCTCAGCAGTTGTGCTGATTGAGTATCTGAGACTTGTATCAGGCAAGAAGAAAGTGTGGAATATAAAACTGACAAAGATAAAAAGACCAGTGGTTATGTCTAGTAAGTTCCATATAGTTCTTTACTGTTGCTTTCAATGTATGAAAATAAACAGTTAAAATGAAACTCAAGTTGACATTGAATTGAATTGGCAGTGATATTTTCAGAATGCAGGATTCTCCATGCAACTATCAAAACTGCTTCTCCTACTGTGGGATCTTTTTAATCTTCAAAATGTATTTTTTTTTCAGAAAAGTATTTCAATTGAGACAGTTTTCTTAGAATTTCCATTATTTAAAAAAAAAAAAAAACAACCTCAAAAAAACCAACCTCAATCTTGACAGTAAAAAGCCCCTCAGAATAGAGTGTAGTGGTTAGGTGTAGTGAGTTCTTCGCAGAGAAATTCCCTCATATGTGCAGAAGCAGCCTCTAAATTTATATTTGTATATTTTATGAAAACAAAAAATGGGAAGTGTAAATATGCCCTCAGGGCTTTGCAATGGACATTAATAAATTTCCAATTCCCCATGGCTACAGGAATCTTCCAGTTGTCAGGGAGACTTTGACAGGTTACAGAGACGCTGAGTGGCGTGGCTCTGTCTCTTTCCACAGCTGTGAGGGATCTTCCAGTTTTCTGTGAGACTATGAGATAATGACAGGTTATAAGGAAGTAAAGGTGGTGCAGAGCTCCCCTTGACCACATTGTGGGGACAAACCTGCTGCCTATAGGGACCTGACATGGTACAGGCTGGGGTTATATGTGTTTTCTTAGATTTAGGTCAGTGATGAGATGTGATGTGATGACTAGGCTTCGTGAACAATGATTTGGGAAGGGCTCTACCCACTTGGGCGTGCCCTTCAAGCCTGCGCAGGGGATGTTTTAGGTGAGGCACAGCGTGTGCAGAACTGTCCCAAACCTTTGCTCCTAAGGTTCATCTGCCACAGCTGAGTGAGCTTGGACCATGACAGTGAAGTCCTCAGGACTAGAACCTACAGCCCCCAGTATTGCCAGGAGGTCTCCCATCCAAGTACTAACTGGGCCTGACCCTGCTTATCTTCCAAGATCTGATGGGATCGGGCATGAGTGTGGCATTTAACTGCCTATTAGGTCAGTATCCTAGTACAAAGCTACAACACTCTGTCTGATTGGCAGAGGGGGAGATCCAGAGCAAGTCATGGTCTGGTCACATTCTTGTCTATAGCCGACTCTGTCAAAAACAGGAGAAGAATCCCCAACCACAGCTGATACTCTGTCACCACAAGAAAACGCTGCCTCCCTGTGCAGACACTCTCACCCTCAGGCCACAGATGTCCATCCTGTACCTCTCAGACAGGCAGGAGATACCCATCATGGGCCAAACACTGATCTCCCTGTGACATAGGACACCTCAGGTGTTCTTCCAGCTGTGACATGGCCATAACATCACTCAGGTTTGTGCCCAGAGCTCATGTGTGTCCCAGCCCTCCCTTGGTCACCCATGAAAAGGTGGTCCAAGCTATGGGGAACTTCTAGCCTCCTGAAAGATGGTTGCAGGGGCTGACTTATGTGTCCTTTTGAGCACTGTCCTCTATTTAGGTGAGTTTTGAAGCAGGTAGGATACAGGAGCGTGCTGTGAACTGGTCATATCCCTGTCCAGGCATCTGTCTGTAATACACTGAACAAGGAAGGAAAGAAGAGCAGTCTGCCTCTCTGTTTGCTTCTCCATGCCTTTCTTCATATGCATATTAACCTATTAGCCTTGGCTGGTACATCCCTTTTAATATACATCTTGTGCTGACCTTGTTACCAAATCCCCCATGACATTGCTACCATTAGTATACCATAATATTGTGTTATGCTCACAGCACCACCAAGGCTAGTGCCAGGAGTTGGTGACAGTGCTCTCTGACATGGCAATGGTCCTCTGAACATCGAGAAACATTGTTTTATTGTGAGAGTGACTAGTCAAGCCCTGGAACAGATGTTCCCAAAAGGTTGTGGATTCTCCATCCTTAGAGATATTCAAACACTGTCTGGAGACAGCCCTGGGCAACACACTCTAGGTGGCATAGCTTGAGCGAGAGCGGGGTTGATTCAATGACCTCCAGAGTTCCCTTTCAGTGTAAAGCACCATGTGATTCTGTGAAAACACAGAAAATAGTTAATTATTTTTTTCCCTCTGACACTGAAATTCTCTTAACCCTTGTCTTGGAAAAAAATCATTTTAATGATTTAACACAGGAATTTTCTTGCAGAATCAAAGATATTGTACTGTTTGGATGCCCAAAGTGCTTAAGTGGAAGAGGAGTCTTTTTTTTTTTCTTTAGCGTTCTTTTTCCTCTCCCCAGATTAATTTTCTTGCCCACTATTTGACCTATGATGTGAGGACTTAAATGAAGTTCCACAGAACACAGTATTTGTTATAAAGGACTTTGATTAATCTTCTACTGATGGACCTTGTCCCAGAATCTGTATCAGTAGAGGAAAAAACCACAATGTATCTAATCATGTAACATACTGATACACAGGTGGATCGATCCTGAGCATGGATTTATGATTTTGAATTCAACGCTACAAGTCTTCTGTCACCTCAGCTGAAAGAGTAGTGACTAGTAGTACAGTTAATCATTCTCTGGTACATCAGTATTAACAAATATTGCATACTTATGTTGAACTGCAAAAGTTACTGCTAGACAGAGAACAGTAGGAATTGTGGTTAGGAAAATAATTATTGCTGTTAAGAGCTCCTCACTCTTGATGACAAAGTACTCTTGTGAGACAAACCTTTTGCTGCACCATCCTTTCTACCTTTCCTGTCCTTCCTCTTTGCCTCTCCTTATCTGTCTCCATCAACCATGATCTCCAAACTGACAGTGTAAATCTCTGTTCCAACACCATCTCAGGCAAAGCGTTCTTTTTGAGTAAATCTCTCTAGCTGTACTCTATCTACTTTGCTGTTCATTGACTATGTTCATTTTCTCTGGCTTCTCATTCAGTTATTGCTTCTCTGGTGTCAGTCTCTTTTAATTATGTAGGTAACCCCAGTTCTTCCCATACAGTTATCTTTCCTTATCCTGAATTCTGTGCCCTCTATTTCCTCATGTCCCACCCCAATTATCAGTCAGATTTTTTATTTCTTCCTTCTCAATCTCATTCTTAAGGTGTTAGTGCAAACAGACCCACATGTGATACAGTGTCAGTCCTCTTGGAAATTTAATTGTGGTTTTTGCCTTAATTCTTAAAAATAGGGGTCTTTATGAGCACAAGTGGAAGGTGTATTTTGGTCTGATTTTGGTTTTTTTTTTTTAGAGACAAAATTAAGAAACTTTTCAAGACAAGTCAAGGTTTTCCACTCTGACTCTGAAATAAGCAATATAAACATAGGGATTTATAAATGTGTGATTTGGTCAATACAAGACAGGTGAGACATTTGAAAATACTTAGTGAGAATACAGTGTTTGGTGACTTTTTTTTTCTGTAAAATTATATGAAGTTTGCATTGATCATGTGTGAAACTGGATTCCCCTACACCCCATGCAGCTATATGCTTCATCAGATTGTTAAATGGAACATAGTTAAAAGAGACTGATTCACAGTCCCATAATTCAAAGCATAAAATCCTTTATCATTTTGAAATAAATTTGCTTTGATTTGTTTTATATAAGCTAACATCTCTGTTTCATTCACAAGATGCAATATATATATATAGCTGCTTTTGAGCATGACACTATCCTGATTGGTCCTTCAACCTGGGCCAATTAACACATGATGAGATGACTCTCGCATATCACAGAAGTGTTATGTTCCTTCACAGATTCATACAAGGGCAAAGCAAGCTGGATTCCTTTAATAGAGACTGGTTCAACTTCACAAGGATTGTGGCAGTGATGTAATAAAAAGCACAGCTTTTTCTTTAGAACCAGTGTTATTTTTAGATGAGGATTAAAGTGCAAGAACCAATTAACGTGTACTCTTAACTCAAGTGTTCTTTTACAGACTTACAGAACGTTGGGGTTTTTTTAATGTCAAATGCCAAAGTTTATCCAGGTGCTCTCAAAGCAAATGATAAAGTAGGCCATTTCAGGAAGATAAACTCAGTTTTTCCATACTGCAAGTTGCTTAATCATGCACTCACAAGTGAGCATGTGTCATCACTGAAATGTAGCATTTACTAAGTGACTTTCTTTTTTGGGATATCTGAAATATAAATATGCATCTAGAGAACACCTTTGAATGAAAATCTGGGTATCTAAACAGGAATTGTATTGTTTACCTTTATGTTGACTTATGAAATGCAAAGGTTCTTGTATGTTTGCAATATGCCTCCTAACTCATTCTCTCTATTGTGAAATTTACTGCAGTGTTAAAATTAGAGAGGATAAAACATGGCTTTCCTATCAAGAAAATATATACTAACACACTTTCTTTTGCCATACCAGTGCAGGATTTTTGTCCATGACCTTGTAAGAAGCAGATACATCTCTAAATCCCTAAGAATACATTTGTTGGTGCCTTCATAATACTCCACGTACTTTATAGAATGAAATTGTAGAATTGACTTCTTTGGAAAATCTCTCTTGAGGCATTTTTGAGAGCAAGTTTTAGGGGTTGTGGTGTTGTATACGGAAGTACCTGCTTAGCCTTACTGTGGGACACTGTGTACCTTTCTTATTTGCCCTGTCTTGACACATTATTGATATCCTCACTTACCAAAATGCACACCACTGGTACCTTTGAGATTTTTATTTTTCTTGGCCTGAAGATCAAAGAGAGTTCTTGCCTCACACTGAACCATATCAGTACATATCAACTATCTGCTAGATGTTAGCTAAATAGCTAATGATATTATTTTGCATGGTTATATGTATATATACAGGTATCTTTAGTCTTTTTCTTACTCTAATGATAAGGGACAAATAAAGTCTTTAAAGAAAAAAACAGGGGAGGGGAAGTAATTTGTGAAAGTATTTGGTATTTATTACTGACATTCCAGAATGGATTACTTTTGTTAGTCTCCTTAAATGTATGAATAGAACAAAATCTTTATGCAATAAAGAAAAAAAATTTCACTAGCTGAAAAAATAAAATTAATAGTTGTTCAGTAGAAAATGGTTGAAGTCATGTTGCTATTCTAAATACATATTATAAAACCATTGTTCTTATGTGCATTTCATTTATAATTAGAATCTTTAGTCCCTCAATGATGTTATGATTTTTGGACCCTATATGTTATTTATTTGCCAGTGAAGTATGGAAAGTTGCTTCAGAAGAACTAGCTATGGTATATTAGAAGAACACAGTACAAATGTTTTGAGGAAAGAACGTGACAAAGGAAACTATTTTTGCTCTTTATATCGTAATTTTCACTCTGTTTTCAGGCTGCAGAGGAGTGATGTGTCAGAAAAACTCATGGCAAAGAAATAGGAGATACTGGAAAAGAAGGAATGGAGAGAAAAGAAGGAATGAAAGAGTATGGTGCCTTCCTCAGAAAAATCTCCTGAGAAAAAATTATGTCTCAAAGAACAACTATATTATTTATAGTTACTTGAAGTGACAAGGGGTACAGGTTTCAGCAAGTGTCACTAGGACAATAGTGATTCCTGAAAGCCATTTGAATCCAGGAATTATTCCATGTTAATGCTGGGGGAACAGGAAGCAGAATATCTTTTTAGTGATTTATTTTGTGGCTTAGTCACTACAAATTTCTCTCATAAGAAACACACTGGTATTTTATTTGATTTAAATGAGAGACATTGGCACTCATGGTGAGCATACAGAGCATTTGAATGAATTAGCAAAGAGGTAGTTGCATCCATATGTGTGTTGCTTCAGGGATGAGCTGGATCTATTCAATGAGGCAAATCCTAGATTTAAATATTCCACAGATATGAGGAGATTTATGGGAGTTGTCTGTGTTCAGAATGGATATTTACCCGAAGAGTAAAAAAACTTTAATAACCCAGTGCATTTTAAATCTGAATCTGAATCCTCATTTCAGTGCAATGTAACTCATTTTCTAACAGTAGCAAACTAAGATGCCATTTTCAGAACTAGGAACTTAATAAGTAAACTCTGAACATTTGTAGCTCTCAAAAACCTGCAAAATTTGAATGTTGGCCACAAAATCCAATGTCTCTTTTATCTTTTCAAAACTTTAGTGCATCTTAATGCTCTCTCTCACACAAATAAACACACTAACAAAGTTTTCTTTTCACTGTTATCCATTGGGAAAGCTGATGTTCAAGAAAAATCTAAGAAGAATATGAATTGTTTCACAGCTATTTTGACTAACAAAGTTCTCTGGTGGAGGATTCTATGCCATAGTTAAGAGATATGTAGAAGGAAGAAGCTAGAGATATGTGAAGATATTCCTTTGTAAAATAAAGCTGATGAATGAATGTCAAGGTTAATTCACTAATATTTTCAAAGGTCTGTCCTGGGTGAAACCCTGCCAGGTGCCAGTGGATGCGTGGCTGCTCCGTGGATTTGGAGCGGAGACCATGCTCCAAGGGGCGAGAAGGATAGGTGGCAGTGATAAAGCTCTTTTAGCTCTTCTGCCCTTTGAAGCTAGGAGTGGCTCCCTCCACTCCTGCCGCTCTGACGATCCTAGAGAGACGACATGAACACAACAGGAGTCCATGGAGAAAGACATTTATTGGGGGAAAGCATGGGACTTTTATAGGGTATTGAGGGAAGGTTCTGGAAAAATGGGAGGGAGGATGCCTCCCATTGGTCAACCGGCATGCAAATGAGGGATTGAAAAAGGACCAATGGGAGATAGGGATAAGGGTACAACCATATAAGGGAGAACAACTGCAATGCACCAAAATTCAACCAATGGGGAAAGCTGTGCTGGGAAAGTACCCTAAGGGGATTATGGGAAGAAGAAACCTGGATAGGGACTACTATAGGGATGATATAATGGGTAGACATGATGTCATTGCAATATCAACTGGGGAAATACAAATACAACATTAAACATGTGACATTTCAATATAAGAGGTAAACTGAGTTGAATTCTTATAAATTCTGTCCATCTTGGTAGGATCTTGTGGCTCAGGCTCCCCGATGTCGACGTCCTCATTGACCCAGTGTTTATATTATCTTTGCCACTTCAAGAAGTCTGGGTCTGCCCCAACAGCCAGGTGCCTATGGACCTAAGCCCAGATGAGCCTGAAGTTCTGGGGATGTTGGGAGTTTGCACTAAAGGGACAGCATGGCTAATGCTACTCACTGAAAGAAAATCAATAAAACCAGTAGTCCTTTGTTCCATAATGTAATTTAGGTTCTTGAAAATGCATGGAAATTTCACATTTTCCCTTGATTTCCTTCTTCATAGTTTGACTTTGTCTCTTCTGTTTCCATATGATTTTTTGCAGTATATCAATTGCTTCAAAACTCAAACAAAAGAATTTTCTTTCCCAGTTTTCAGATTTTGCCTTATGACCCTTTCAAAAATGAAATTAAAGTATCTTCCTTTGTATTACTCCATTCAGGACTTTGACTAGGTGTTGACTTGAAGAGTTCTTTAAAGTTTCTGTAGGTAACTCTAGCTCTCTAACTAACAACACTTAAAATTATGCTAGAGAACTGGATGTCACTGAAAAAGCCAGAAATTGAAAGTGTTGACATGAAATGGGTCAGCTTATTAACATAAAATCAAATTCTGAATTTTGAAATTTTTAGGTAGAATTACAGGATGTAAATCACTGGTAATGGTGATTGAATTATTTGAGAGTCTGTTAGCAATTAGTCAAACAGAGCATAAGGTGATGAATTGTGCTAGGTCTGACTGGGGTAGAGTTAGTTTTCTTCATAGTAGCTGGTGGTTTACTGTGCTGGTAACAGTATTGACAAGATAGGTATGTTCCTGTTATTGCTGAGCAGGGCTCACATAGAAACAATGCCTTTCCTGCTCCTCACACCTCCCCACCAGTAAGCAGGCTGGGGATGCACAAGGAGGGGACACAGCTGGAACAGCTGACCCCCACCTGACCAAAGGGCTCCCAGAGCACATGGTGTCATGCTCAGCCTTCAGAGTTGAGTGAAGAAGAAGGAAGAGCTGCAATGTTGAGAGTGATGGCATTTATCTTCCCATGTGTTGGGAGGAAAGAGTTATTTATTTATCTGCTGTTTATCTTCTGTTGGTTTTGAGAAGTAGAATTTGTGTAGAGTTAACATGGGTGTTTGAAGAAACTTGAAGACAATCTCAAGGATATCCCTGTTTTGAGAGAGAGAAAATCAGACCTCACAGATGATAAAAAGCACAGGGAGACCACAGCATGATGGTAAACTACATGTGTGTGGACCCTTGATTAATTGGTGCAAACAGCAGGCCCACACATGTTAGTATTGGACCAAGCCTGACAGTGCCTGTGTTCCCACTTGTGTGTCTCCATCCAGATGTTTCTTCAGGATCCTCTGGATAACAAGGTGATGAAAGAAATTTACTCTCCTCTTCAGCTGGGGTTTTGTGGTTATTTTGGCTGCCTGCCTGTGTTGATTCACACACCAAGTCACTATTACATGTGATGGAGCGCTCCTTTCCTGGAGACGCCTGAATACTTGTCTGTCCATGAGATTTTCTCACTTTTACACTTCTGATTCTCTCCACCATCCCATCAGAGGGGGAGTGAACAAGTGGCTAAACTGTGTGGTCCTAAACCTGCTGCCTGGGGTTAAAACATTACATGCATTCACGGTCATTTTGAGTGTTTGTGTCTGGAATCTGTGATTAATTTGTCTCTTTTTATTAATTTGTACTTCTGAAATGGAATAAATAGCATTGTTTATATGCTTATATGATTTTAATCCTCAGAGGTTTCATAACTTTAATGTTAAAAAGATATAACTGCTC
>JAOXXN010000395.1:110931711-110942111 GCA_026770055.1 Myrmophylax atrothorax
AGTGCCTAGGTATTAAGATCTTCAGCAGATCTGTGACAAAAGTTTATCTGAAAAGGTTTTTTCAGGAAGTGCCTAGTTTGACAGTTTTTCCTATAAGTAAGAGCATGGAATAGAGCATGCAATGACTTTCAGCCAGTTTAGATCAAAGCTCAACATCAGGGCAGTTTTTTTGGGTGACAGATGATTCATGTTCTGTATTTTTTAGCATTTATGCATCTGGGTTTCAGTGCAGTATTTGGCATGTTTGGTTGCACTAGATTAGACTGTTACATTATAATAACTCTCTCTTGTAAGTCTTTTCTGTTTGCAAGTATAACATGTCAGATAATATCTGGAAATGAAGATTTAAGATGGTCATAATTTTATTTGAACAAGAGAAATAATTGCATCAGGCTAATGCTCTAGGGATTACATATTCAATCACTTTTAATACTTTTGTGAAATGTGCTTTCATATGGGTAGGTGACAGTGCATTCAGTGGGGGAAAATTATAGTACCTGAAGAATCAAGTATTTTTTATTTTTATTGTGTTTTAACGAAATTCATTTTAAGGTCACTGGGATTTGCCCAAACAATTCCCTTAAAATCAGTCAAGGGCATTGATGTCTGTTGTTAACACTTCTGCAAAAACAACAAAACAGAGGAACAGAAAAATTTTATTTTCACAATAATATTAAGATTGAAACATCCTATAGAAACATGCTGAACTCATCCAAATTTCAGACAGAAGATGTCACTATCTTTTTTTACTTCTATATGACATTACAAGATTAAATTTAAAACTGTATGCATGTTACTTATGCTGATGTAATGTTGCATCTTGTCCATGCTTTAATTTTGTTAGCAACAAAAAGTAGTTTTATATTATGAAAGTGAATAGTTTCTGGACAGAATTGATTTAGAATAATTATTATCCAAAGATGATTTTGAAATCACTGAACTGATATACAGGTGATTTGCAGTGGTTTAGATTTTTAGGTTTGTGGGTTTTAAGGTGCTGGAATGTTTTTCGTATATTTAGTGGAACACAGACTGTTTTCCACTCAGTCCTATGTTGATAAAACTGAATATTCAAAACATTCTCTAAACTCCTAAAAACTTCACAATATAGTTAACATTAGTAGAATATGCAGAAGATGACTTACAGTTCCAGATCATGATAACACTCCAAAATTGCTACTTATACAGAAACTGTGACAGTGAAGTCTCCATGACTTTCAGTGGGTATCCCAAAGATTTTTAAGAGTTTAAAACCCAAGGGTTTTCTCTGTGTTTACATATCTGCTGGTTTTGCTGTATCAAGCCAGATAACCCTTGTTTGGCTGAGACATTTATTCCATGAAGGCATCCTGTGTTGATTTGAAGGCATAAAAATAAGAAGAATTCAGAACTCTTATTATCAGTGACACTTTGGTTTAATAGCTGGCCATGCATCTTGTTAAAAATCTGTGTCATTTGAATTAGCCATCGTGTTCTAAACACTCATTCTTGTCATACCTTTTTCTACTAGACAGAACAGCCTTTTAGTACCTGATATTTTTAGTCCCTGATGTCTGAAGCATTTATATATTACATTCAACACAATTCTTAATGTCTTTTTTGATAAGCTAAGTGGGTTGAGCTCTGGGTGTCACCTGCAGAAATGCATTTCTCTGGTTCTTCCATCCCTTTTTTCAAAATGTGGACTACAGAACTTCATATGTTATTCCAATGTATCTTATTACTACCACATGCACATAACAACTCTCCCCTTCTTTATTCAACTGCAGATTACATTGTCACTTTTTGCAGCAGAATTGCATTGACAGTTTGTGTCAAACTGTCTATACCTGTGCTATTTTTGTGGTACAGTCTTAATTCAGCCAATTATGAACTCTCTTCCTCAGTGTATAAGTTTTCATTTTACAAAGCCAAATTAATTTTGTTTGATTCAGTTCAACCCAGCTCCCTGTTTAGTGCTATCATTTGTTTTTTCTTTGGTGGATTTCTGAAAATAAAAATTAAATATAGAGTACTTTTGCAAAATTTATTTTTTATTCCATGGCTCAATAGTACATTTCCATAGTTTTGAAAGAAAAAATTCTGGAAATCTTCAGGTTTGCATATGAACCTTCTGGTTTCCACACAAATATTCAAGTTTCCAGAGAACATAGCACAGTCAACCTAATGCACTGAGATACATTGATGTTATGACCCTCCGCAGAAGGGGAGGTACTCCAGGTTCTTTTTAATAAGTGTGGATTAGAATGAAACAATAATGAATAACCATTTTTTGGTAACATATACAGGTAGGGTTTATTTTAGAACAATTTTGTTTCAGGGATAAAGAGGTATGTTGTTTTGGGTGTTATCTATAGTAATACAGCAATATTAAAACATAACACTTCAGGAAATGTATAAGGGAGAGAAAGAGAAAGAAAGATATATAGATATATCAAGTCACCACCCACTGGATCCTGCAATGAAACTTTGTAGTTGCAGCTTTTGTGTCTGTTGGTTGAAGTGGTGTCACGGCCCTGTCAGAGTAATGGTCTTGATCCATTGGGCCTGGGGGAAGTTCCTCATCAAAATCAAAGACTTCATGAGTTATGATACACTTCAAGTTCAGGTGGGAATGCTCTGGGATGAGGAATTTTAGAATGGATAGTGTCACAGGATGTGTCATGGGACATGTCACCAGTCTTTGGCACCTCATCATGGTCCATCATGGTTCAACACTTGAGATGAACAGTCTAGGCCAGATGCAAAATGTCTTCAAGGTTTCCCAGAGGGATTTTTGCAGCAGAGTAATCATGTAAGGGAGGACATTGGCATTTTAAGAAGGATTATCCCACCTCACAGGATTTGACTCTTATTAGCCTCTTCCCTTATCTGGAAATCCAATTTGTAGCTTCAGTTATGCACACTCTTTTGCAACGGGGATAGTTGGACCATGGCACCCATATATCTGATCGAAGGTCCTTTTGCAGTAGGCATATTAAGGGATGGCTTTGCTGGGTAAGCAGCTGTTTCTTTTCAGTTTGCTACAGTGAACAAAAGTCTTTTGGTGATCTTACAATGTTTAAGCCATTAACTACTTCAGTCTCCGACAACTAAAAAATTAAAAATAGTGGAGTAGGTAAATGTGAAAAAGAATTTAATTTCAAACTTGTGTTTGCAGTGCAATAATTTTTCATGTCCTTAAACTATTTTGACCATTTCCTTTATTTTCTATGCTAGCCTTTGGTAAACACAAGAAAGTGAGAAATGTCTCCTCTTTTTTTTCAATTTCCTTCCTTGTTTTGCTATTCATTGATTTACTGGCAGTACCAAAAGGGAAAAAAACCCATAAAATTAGGGCATAAAATAAGCATTTTTCTCAGATGGGAAGAAATTATTTATTGTTGCACTATTGTTGCAATGATTATTTGAAACTTTAAATCTTCTGTAATTATTTAAAACTTCTAATTTTGTTGGAAAAGACTTCCCAAATGAGGTCTAACTTTAGCCATTTTTTTCAGATATAATGTTTGAAGCAATGGTGAGCATTAGATAAATTTGAAGGGAGAATCTTTGGACTCCTCACTGTGAACAAACTGTGGAACATTACTGTATAATCTTTTGCTTTAAAGACCTGTTCTACTTTACTCTTCCTTCACTTGGCTTTGTTTTCTCTATTTTGCCACAACTTTTATTAAAATGGCTCCAGGCACTTCACAAAATGGTTTTGTTTAACCTCAGATTTAGTCTTTTTTCACAAATAAATAACCCTAAGAATTGAGAAAAGCTTCCTAAATCACATCTGCTGTGGAATGCAGTGGTTTTGCCTGTAAAATTTTTGAGCTCTCAATGAAACACTGTGGATGCCTGATCTGTGTTTCAACTTTCATCTCCCTTAAAAATATCTGTTTCTTAACCCAGTTGATTACATTATTTCTCAGGATATTTGTTATGTACGGAGGTGTCATTAAATGAAAATGGGCTTTTGTTCACATGTAAGCATCTAAGACAAAAGTAAGCTGATATGGGCCTGACTTTGCAAACGCTATTATAATACCAGAGAGTTTTACCATACTTATTGAGAAGTGTTGTCTTTCACAAGTTTAAAGAAAGATACTTCACAAGCTTAAAGAAAATGCATGGAGCCAAACCCTCAATATTAATTAAGGAAGATAGTTTGTTTATCTAACAATCTAATTTAACAGACTTTATGTTTCAAGTAAAGAGTAATATTATATTAAATAATATTGTGGCAAGTGTATGCATCCAGACTTTTTTCTTCTTTTATCTGGAGGTGCCAAGGAGCCACATGGTCAATCCAGTAAAGATGAACTATTGTAAGATTTCAGCTCACTGGAGCAGGACACTATACAAATAGCCTGTGCAGGGAAAGTGCCTGAACTCCACTCAGACTCCCTTGTCTAATTGAACAAGTTTAATCCAAATAAAAGACCTGTTGGCAGGAATCTCAGTGTCTCAACAAAGTGTTATGAGTCTCTCTCACGCTGAGTGACAGCAGAACACAGGCTTAATACCTGTGCATCTTAACTCATTATAGTTGCTGTTTGAAATCTAAATTTTTTATTATTTGAATAGTTAACACTATAGATGAAACTAAATATGTTAACAAACATATATACTTGTGGATATTTAATGACCAAACTCAGCTATTTCCAGCTATTTCCTTAGCATCTCCTGCCTTGTACAGTGGCTGCAGTTCCTATGTGAGATTCTTGGTGATGAACTAGACTGAAGTGTTTTTGCATGCAGGCAACTAGCAAGTCACCTTTCTGAGTAGTACTTAAGATGTTTTCTTTCAAGTAAATCCTTCATGCAGTAACATCATTGGAGGGGTTTTTGTGGTTTGGTTTTTTGTTTTGGTTTGGTTTGGTTTGGTTTGATTTTTTTTTACTTTACATTTTTGTAAATTTCAGAATATTTTACATAAAATGCTAAATAAAATTTTGGATATGTTGAGGTTTCATGGACTTTGGGTTGGTTGCTTTTTTGATGAGCCTTAATAAAATTCATGCTTGAACAGTCAAAAGCCTGTCTAAATGCAGAAAGTGTAAAAATTCCACTGATAGCTACTATTATATTATTATACTTTAAAAAACCCATCTGCATGCTCTTTAGCAGAATGGACAAACAATTTTATCTTCTAATTTTTCATCTATGCATATTACATAACTCTATTTGTTATAAGAATTTTTATTATCTTGAAAAAATGAACAAGTCAGTTAACAATGGCAGCTGTTAATAAGTCAAAAAAAAAAGCAAACATTTTGAAATTTCTTTTAGAACATCCACCTTATCCTTCTGCTGTGTGTTTTAATTGAAAGAGTTTCTTGAAGCATTTAATGCAAGTCCATGGTGGTTCCTTTGCCTTCAAACAGCAATCTGTTCTCCTCTAAGTTCATCTTCAAATATAGAATCCCACAAGTCTATTTGGTCACAATGGTATAATACAAAGTATGCACAAGTTACATTAGCTCTAAGCATAAAACAATTCTAATGCCTTCTATAAAATCAGCTGTTGGGTAATATCTCCTGTGACATGACAATCTTATGTAATTTAGAGGACACATTTCTTTTGTAATAAACTGTCAAGAAAGAACTTCAGAACACTTAAAAAACACAATCTTTCTCAAATTAAAATAATATTTTTTTAAAAGTTGGAACTGAATGGGCATTTTTGTTTTGTTTTGTTCTGTTTTTTCCTGCAGTAGAACACTTAAAAGCAAAACACAGTTTAAATGGTTGTTATCATCCTTCTTTATATCAAAATTTCACTTCTATGCTTTGACCTTTTGCCTTCTTCTGTGACATGTTTACTGAAACCATGTCTTAACCAGAATCATATGTTTATGAATATATAATCAGTCTACCCCTGAACACAGCTTTGTCCTGTGTCGTTCCTTGAAGGAAATGAGTTTAATAACATTCTGTCCTCACATATGCCAGAAGTACAAAATATTTTTCTTGATATAGTTTAATCAGTAAAAGTGAAATTAAAAGAATTAGAACATTTGAAGATAAGCATATATAGCTTATTTTGAGAGTCTGGGTTTCTGGCTGTGGTTACTATAATCTTATTTTCTCTTTCATTTTTCTCTGTCTACACATTTCTCACTTGGAAACTGGAGTATGAAGATACTGCATCCTCTACAAGCAAGATAGCATAGGATGAATGTGTATTGAAACTATCCATTATTATAAGCTCAGTATTTTGCCATAGTAGGTAATACTATGAAAAATCTGCCAAGGATGTTTCGTTTAGAAGCCAAAATATGTAGCTGAATTGAGATCTCCTGTGTGAGTATCTTTAATTGCATTTGCCTTCAGGCTGTGCTGGAAGCTATAACTTCTAAGGTGGGCAAGTCTCAGAAGTATTATCTTCCTCATTCACTGCAGAGGATGTGACTAAAAAAACCCCATGGAAATGTAAGATTATCAAAAAAAAATTCTTCATCAATATTCTTGGGTTTTCCTTTAGAATGACAACATGACTTTGTAACAGGCAAGACCATATTTATGAAATGACTGTCTTCCCTGCTTATTTTTAAGTCTTGATTGTACACTGCCATAAAATAAATTCTCCAGTCATTGAAAAATGTTTATATTATCTCTTTTCAATCACTATATTCCACTAGCTATAAAATTAGTCAATCAGCAAAATATTTGTCAGTCTATTCAACCATAAAGTATTTTTTATTCTAATCTTAAGTAATATGCAAGAAATTTTCTTCCATTTTAAATGTTGTGCAGATGAAAGGAATTTTTTTAGAAAAAGAATGGATATGCATGACAGTTGAACAGTTCCTTTTAACCTTAAAATTGCTCAGGGTACTAACACTTCTGTTATAATGCAATCAATTTGAATGAAAATAATTTATTATATTAAAGCAGAACTCTAAGTAAAATTTGTTAACCTGCAGAAATGCATTTAGTTGGTCCAAAATATGATGTAAACTCTCACCCAAATTTCTGAGTAGTTCAATTAGAGTTCATTGCAAGTTGAAAACTATTGTAATTATGGTTTAGAATAAGGACTGGAAAATACCAATTGTAAAATATAGAAATTATATGATGAGTTTAATAATAAAGATTTGATTTGGGGTTTGGTTTTTCCTCACCCATGGACTCAGCACATGAGATTTTCTCTTCAGGGAATTTTGGCACAAATTTGAGATGTGTGAAAAGTCCTGCATATATATGGGTCATATTTCTTTTGTATACTAATACTTATACTAATATTAATGAATGTTCATGAGATTAAGCTGAATCTTCGTGCTCTATATTCTTTCATTGAGTTAGGTGAAACTCAATGCAGCAAGACCTGCATCAAGACACAGGTTTTCTTTAGTTAGTTATCTGTAGCTGGCATTAGACCCAGACTTAGCTAACCATCCCACATGCCAGTATCAGGTTCCTGTGCATCTCTTAAGTTAGTGCACATTTTAGTTAGCCCAATGCCTGTGTCTTCATACATTTATAAAAAAACAAGGGCACTGATTTTAATCCCAACATTAAGCCTCCATTTTCTTTGGTAAGTACTTTAGATGTATATACATGTACTGCTTTTCCTGAGCTCAAGAAATATTTTGTTTCACTTGTGCACTATGCAGCCTTAGAAAATAGGCTTTGTAGAGAATAGAAATTATTTGTAGGATAGAAATTATTCATGTTTCTATGAATATAGATACTTCTGACTAATAAAGCAAGAAGGAACTGTGAATTGTTTTATCCTCTCTCTGCATGCTTCATTGCTTTTCTTATAAAGTGAGAATAGTGATTTTCTACCTTGCTCTTCCAAGGAGTCTCACAGAGCTGAATGCTTGTAATACTGTACTATACTAGGCACTGTGGTGAAAAGGTCCATCTACGGGACCCTTCTCTCAACTCAAGATTACCACTGCCAGAATAATAGCCCTTGTTTACTTTGCATAGAAGCTTCCCTGCTGCAGTAAATTCCAATCTGTTAACCACTCACTGGAAGGATGCATGCTAATGATCCTGCCCAGCCTGATTTATTCTTAATGAGACACCAAGGTGGGCAAGTTGGGCTGGATTCAGCAGCAGGTTAGGCATAGCCAATGAGTCTTAGGAGGAAGAGGACTAGCTTATATTCAGCCCTGCAACAGAAGCACAGGAAAGGCATACATATATATAGATGCAGATACACTTTAACTTCTCTAGTTTAATGTCATGGATGATCTCTTCAACAATCCTCTCCCCAGTTATCCTGTAGTCCAACTAAATGGGTCTGTAAACAGAAAATAGCAACTTGTGGAAATGATGTGCATTTGTATACTAGTCACCAGCTCAGCTCATATGAGTTTCAAAAGCCTTGTCTGACCAGTGCTGACATATGGAGCTGCTCAGGGATGAATCATGAAGGAAACATATGGATTAAACATTTATGGCATTAAGATTCTAACTGAAGCAGAAGGTGCCCCATGTAGGCCTATAGGAATGATTCACAGAGTCACTCCTATATTTTCTTGAGGGTGAAAGGAAACTTCATTCCATTTAATGCCACATTTGCAAACTCACCACTGCTTTTATATCCAGTTAAAAAGTTCAAGATAAGATTGCTTGGAGAAAAGCAGTGTGACTTGGTAATTATGGTGCAGGATTAGCTTTTTTAGCTGATGGCATTCCTTCAAACCACACTGATCAAACCTCACATCTTTCCAGATGCAGACCTACCAAAGCAATTTTATGCACAGCAAGGCTACAGATTTATGTACCTTCCCCAGGCTGTATTCTTATTACTGAAGTCATCCAGTCTCTTGCTGTTGATTTTTTTCAAAAATCCTGCTCAACATCTGACATTTCAAAAAAAGGAAAAAAAAAGATATGCAGAAAACAAGTTCAAAACACTGCCTTCTACTGAGGATGTGGAAATCTGCAAAGTTAAACCAACAGAAACTCTCATAATTAAGGCCAGTGCTTTTTTTACACCATAAGCAATTTAAAAATCCCACTTTTCTCCTGCTGAAATAGAAGTGGCTGAAAACAAGAAAAAGGTAGTGAATAATATAATGTCTACGTTCCTGGTCCTCTCATCTACTCCTGGCTTTCCAGCTGCTGGGGGATCGAGGATGAAAGGACAGGCCCTGCAAGAGTGGTTTTTAAGTGGCCCTGAACTGGAATTATCTCTGATGTAAACAAAGCTTTTGACAAGGCAGCTATTGGCATGTGGCATTTTTGTGGCAAGAATGCATGAATTCAAAACCCATTTCCTTTCACCTTTGAGGAAAAAACCTCAATTTTGTTTTTATAGTTCATTGACTTCAAAATGTTCTTCGTAAGAGTTGAGTTTAATACTGTAACTTTGGGAGTTTGGCTTTTCCTGGGGGTTGGTGGTTTTTGGGGGAGGTTGTTTGTTTATTGGTTTTCTGTTTGTTTGGGGATTTGTTTGGGTTTTTTTAATAAGTAACTTAAATCTTCGCACCATATTATTTTTGTTTGTATGCAACAAATTATTTACCTCGATTTTTACAATTCCTCAAAAAACCATTTAATTGAGCAGTTTCCAAAGCATTAATCTCAACCTTGAAATGAGACCCATATTTGTATGGAAACTGTTAAATTCCCTCCAGAGATCTTTCAGTCTTAGCTCTTTTGTTAGGCAACAATGCAAATATGCTTAAATCACATAGACATGGACTACTATGAATTGTGAATGCATAATTTAATTGTTTGGAGGTGTGATTCTAGAACTGGTAAATTATTTTATACTAATTTGTTCATGTCTCTCTCTCTCTGCTGTCCATGGACAGATGCTGTAAAAGAGAATTTTTCTTACATAGATGAGAAAGTCCATTTGATTTAAAACCAGATTGACTTAATTTGCATAGATGAATTAATACCTTCCCTTATAGGGAGACTACAGCGGTGAATTATGCCTAGTCTTGGACTGAGGGTGGTCGTCTAGGAAAGGGAGCTCTTCTCTCTAAGGAGAGGCAACAAGAAAATGGTGGAGGGGCCAGAAACATCTTTGTAACTATAGTCCTCCAAAAAAACTCTCAACAGTTTTTTCTTCTGTCACTTGATCTCTTCAATCTCTTCAGCAGAGCTCTTCAGAAAGGTGTAAAAGTTCGAGGTCAAAGAGATAGTGGCTACACCCATCAAATAGAAACAGCCTAAGGAAGATACAACCTACATATTGATGCCAAAGGGGTTTTTGATTTTTGATTTTTCACATTTTGTAGATTTTAGGAACACAGTAAATGTAGCAAATGTAGATGTAATGTACTAGTATTCTAGCAGCCTAAGTTCATTGTTTATGCATCCTAACCCTTAGCATATATCGGGAGCTCAAATTCCTTTAGTTAATTAATCTTGTTTAGACTATTGTTTAGACTCTTTTCAAGGTAGAATCCTGACGACTATCAGAAGGCCTACAGAATGAA
>JAOXXN010000395.1:110952667-110972381 GCA_026770055.1 Myrmophylax atrothorax
GAAGTTATTTCTTGTTATTTCTAACTTGTGTAAGTGTATATTGTAGTTTCTTTTAATTTTCTCTTTTCTGCATAAATATATATAGTTAGTTTAAGCATAAACCTAGTTTGAAGGGGTTTTTTTCCCTTCTCCCTTTTCTTGGCTGGAGGGAGGGAAGCTGACTCTGTTATTGGGCAGTTGGTATTTTACCAGCTCAACCCAAGACACTAGTACAATTCTCTTCCTTTTTGAGTGGAACAAGTCAGTTTTGGTGGTGGTACTGTAGCAACAATTTCCCTCTACTCTTCCATGTTACCCTAATCTCAGCCTAGAATATTGTCAGGTTTTGAAATGTGCTCTAATGTTCAACACATTCACACTCTAATGATCAGAGTAGAAAAACTAATTGTAGATTGCATTCCTTTCATGGAGAAAACTTAGTTGGCTGCTGTCTCCTCTTCAAGCTGTACTGTGTGCATGGTGAGTGCAAGCAGGGAGAGCAGGGGTGTGAAATGAAGTGTCTTCAATTTGCATCACCTGCTTCAGATAACTTTAGTTTCTGAAACTTGCATGTAAGCGAAACAGTAATAAAGTTCTAAAACATTTAGTACATTGTAGGCTAAAAGCAACACCTTTAAAGGCATCTGGAAATGAACTGGAAGTGAAACTGTTGGCAGTAGAAGAGCATTCTCTTTGCTAGGCAAAAGAACATTCATCTTTTACACTTTGTGAAAAACATAGCAAAGGTCTACAGACTCCAGAAGCAGTTTTTACAAATTCACATTAGAAGGAGGAAAACATATTTTATATAGCAGTAATTGCTGCTGAAAAATGAGCAACAGTGGTTTCTTTACCTTACTATGGGATACTGAGATGAATCATAGTTCAAGAAATTGTGTTGAGAGTAAAGACTTTGCCCCTTGAAGCTTTGAACTGGTTAAGAAACAGTATTTCATTTAACAGTTTTACAAGATATCCTCTTCAAAATGAACAGAGGAGCAAAAAGGTGGAGTATGAGCACTGAGTACTATATTCATTAATCCATTCATCAAGGTAGCTAATGTCACTGGTAGTCTCTTCTAGTGTCTCTTTTGCAGGGTAACAGTGCCTGGCCCTGGCTGGGATGAATCTCAGGCAACAATGTCCATTCCAACTGCTGTCTTCACTGGGTAGGAAGGAGCTGAAAATCCTCACTGTCTTTTCCAATGACATAGGGTTTTAGAGCTGAGTGTCAGTTGCCTAGCTCCCACAGGTGGTGACAAAGATTGGAAGGGACAAATTGCAAAAATAGAGATTATTTAGAAGGCTGAAGTGTCCAGCAAAGCCTTGTTTTTCAGAGATATGCCAGAGCTTTAAAATTCAAAAGTTTCAATATTTTGAGAGAGAATGAGGCGAAGTTAAAATGGTACAAGACAGATTTTTTTCTCAAGACAGCAGTTTAATGAGAATGGAAAAGGAAATAAACCCACTCTTCTCATGAAGTGAAGACTGAATCAGTGTGTTAACTTCTAAATGCTGAAGTTTTTAAATAAACCAAACTGAACTGGAAGGGGAAGTAAGGTGATTATGCATTTGTTTATACAGTTCACACATTCTTTTTGTGACCAGCATAACATTTATGGTATGCTATTTTGCACCAGTTAAAGGAATAGTACTTTTAATATGTTGTACTTTTTTAATAATTGAAACAATTAGACAAAGCTATAATTAATGTTTTTCCATTTCCATAAATAGTTAATTAAAATGGCTTTACTAGGGTTACACTTATGCCCAGTTGTGTTTTTCCTTACGTTGCAAGTTTCCTCACTGTTTCCCCTCTAACAGATAGAATAAGCCCTGTAACTGTTTCATACTGGTAAAGTGAGATACAAAAAAATGCATTTTCATCCTTGTTGCATAATCAGTTCTCCAGGTCTCATTTTATAGCATATTTTTTCTATCACTCATTTCTACTACATATCAAAGGTTCTTTTTAATTTACTGATCCTAGCTTAAATATCTCATTTTCTTGTTTTTGTTGTTGTTTCTAATGAACTTGATGCCACCAACATTAAAAGAGGCTTAAAAAAACCCCAGCTGTAAAACAGCTTTGATCTCCTAAGGTGAAGCATATTTTTATGCAAGACTTTTTCCTCTGAGGCATGATAACAGTTGAATTGATCTGGAGGGAAAAGAAAAAAGAACAATGGGGTGAGAAAATGAAGAAGATGTGGGAAGTTTTAATGAAAATTAGACCTGCTTGCATTACCAGCTTTTTCCTACAATTTACTTAAAACACATAAAGAATTCAGGACTTCATTGTTCTGAAATCATTGAAGAAAAGAATCTGATTTCCCCAGAACTGGAATAAGAATTTGGCATGCCAAATCTTTTTCTTCTCTTTGATATATGATGCTCCTTTAATTGGGTTATTCTGAATGTGAGGTGATGGCCCTGATAAGGTCTTGATGAGTTGAGGGTGATGCCTTGAGAGACCACAGCAAAGCAGGACTCTGAGCCAGGTTAGTGTGGGATAAGATAAAAGTGAAAGTCCTTTAATATCAGGCCTGGGGTCCACAGGAATACATGTCAACACAAGTCTCAAACACTGATTTCTATGGTTTTTATAATGTTGTCTACCCAATCCCCAGTTCACACATCTCTCAGTCCAGCCCTGTCCTCAGGGTTTGAGTCAGAGGGACAGTGGGACCCTCTCTTCATCATTTGCTCTTCCTCAGCACACATAGGGCACTTGGAGCTTTTCCGGTGTTCTTAGGCCCAAGGTTGTTGGCTCACGTTTATGTCTTATTCTGCAAGCCTTCTGATATTCTTCAGCTTTCTACCTTGAAGAGAAGTCTAAACAGCTAAAAGAATTTAAGCTACTGGTATGTGGCAGAGGTTGGCATGTATAAACATTGTACTTCAACTGCTAGAAATATTAACACACTAAATGTACATTTTACTACAGTTACAAGTACTTCTAAATCTATCAAAATGGAAAGAAAAAAATAAATAAAACCCACCCCTATGGCATCAAGGGAAATGCCTCAGCCTCCTTGGAAGGATGCTTGCAGGAACCATTGGCTCCCTGAAAGTGCTTATTGATGGGGTTACCGAGGAATGGAGTGTTATGGAAATGACATGGCCTTTCTTTGCTGCACCCTGTGGCACCCTGCAGAGACTCAAGGAGTCACCCCTCAGGCATCTGTCTTTTCACCCCAAAATATTGACTATAGTCACTCAACTTACCTAAAGAAAAAAGAGTATAAAAAGAGATTGGACGTGAACAAAAACAGGAGAGAAATCATCATCGTCTCTGCAGGGGTAGCTGCGAGCAGCTGCCCTGCCTCCTCCCACCTCTTCAGACAATGTAGGGGTGAGAAACCATGTGCTCTCTATACCTTATATATCTTATACTTTACTCTCTTACAAAGCTTATTACTTTATATATCTTATGTTTGTACTTCTACTTTACAGCTACTTTGATTCTTACTCTGTAAGCACCTTATTTACTACCTGTGTTTTGTTACTTTAATACTAATAACAGTAACTTGCCTTACACTTTGCTACTTACTAGGTATATACCTTACTTTATTAGTTGTTGTGTTCCTTTGCAGTGTGCAGTTCCTTTTCAACACATGTGTTGATGAGAAGCAGCTCTTTTCTTTCCTTTTGCTTTGTGTTACAGAGAAGGTGGTGTGAAAGAGATTTTTATTGCCCTGTGTTACTGAGGGGTGGTATAGATTTGTATTTTGGGTGGTTGTGTTTCTGGTTGGTAGTAGTCTGTTGTTAGTTTCTGTCTGTCATGGGAGTGGGATACACTGCTGTATTGAAACTTTGGTATGCTTGTCTCTGTAGAATGTGGTTTGTGCTGGTTTCTTTTGGGATCTTTTGTCATCAATTAAATACAATCCTGCAGCTAAACATTATCAATGGCAATGCAAAACCCACAATAACTGTCACATACTTCTAGTAATAAATGTTATTTTGGGAGATGCTGTGGAGAAAGTTCTTTTTTTGCTTAAGTGTGGTCTCATAAGAGAGGTCAGAAACCCTTGCAACATGTGTGCTGTCCATAGTTTGATAGGCAGTGTTGGGTCCAAAGGCTCTGATTTTCTGGAGATGCTTATAGCTATTAACTTGACATTAATAGAGGTGGGACTAGATATCTTTGCATTTCTGCCTCTCTCCCTTAACACTGAATATTACATATTAATTAAAAATTAAAAGAAGGGAAAGAAATCTGCATTGGATGCATGTCCAGACAACTTCCTGGTTTTTCAGAGACTACTTAAAAGCTTTAAGTTGTTTGACTAGTCTGATGCCAGATGGCAACCTAAATCTAAGAATGGAGTAAGTCATTCCAGAGATTGTATACACATGCACCAGGACTAGTTTCTATCCTAAAGAGCCTACTAGCAAAATTTAGCCAAGGACCAGAAAGTAATGTCAAACAAAAAAACCTGAGTGATAAACTAGCAGGGTCAGTGAACTATCAGGTTTAGCATAAGGAGTAGCATGAGTCACAATATGGCAGTTTCGAAGCCATTGTCAGTTGCTGCATTTGCACTTTTGGGAAAAAGATTTGAGAAACAAATTTTTAAAAGTCTCTGCTTGTCTTTCCTGAGGATGCTGGGAGAGAGAGGTTATTGGTTCTTTGCTTCCTTGTTTGTGTTGTATTCTCAGGGAATTCTTTTCTTGCATGGAAGATGACAATTTTACATGTTTAAAAGGAGAGAAAGACTTGGGATTACATTCATCACTTATCACAGCTTTACTTTCAGTGTTGATGATAATTATTTATAAAGGCATAAATGGAATTAGACATCTGACTGTCTTTTGTGACATTGAAAATCTCACCCTCCATACATAATTTAGTGCATACCAATTAATTTTTCTCAGTTTGATCTAGAGATATTGAAATCAAATTGCTTTAGGAGGAAAGGACTGTTAGCTTTCTGACTCTCTTCATTTTTTGTCAAGGATTAAAATATTTTTTCATTTTTTAAGGAGGATAGATAAAGCTTTTTATTTCAGTTCTGAAGCAAATATTGCTGTGTTAGTGTAACAGCACTGAATTCTCCTCCTCAAGGTGAATCCAGATATTCTTTGCAAAGTTTGGACCTGGAAAGTTTGCACAACCTCAGTGCATCTCACAGTGAAAGGGGAATCCACTCTCTGACTGTACTAGTAACAAATGGGGTTTAGGTTTCTCTCATTGTCCCTTGATAGGGTAGAATTCTCCTGCTCTTTTTACATGGCACAGTCCTTGTCAAATCTCAGAATCCTATTAATTTAGATTGGGAAATTATCCAAGCTTGACCAACTTTGATGATTCATAATATTGCTCATATTGTAATAAAATAAGATCTGATGCATTTCCAGAAAGAAAAAAAAATCAATGACAGACAAGCAAATCAGTGTACAAATATGTTACTCCTCTTTGTGGTTATAGAACCTAAAAAAAAGTCTGAAAACCAAGAAATGTTCACCTCCCAAAGCTGTTCCTTGTTAAAATTACAGCTCTCAGGTGCCTAACTCATGACATTTAAATGTCCAGAGCTGATGTTGATGAATTAGTTATTTTCTTCAGAGCAGTCTCAATGCCCTCTGGATGAGGCAAGGAAAGAGGAGGCAGATGATTGACAAGAAACATCATGTCCTGTTATTGCATGAACATGGAGGAAGTATTTTCATTTGTCAAGGAGATCTCTAATTGGAAAGGTTAGGCCCTGGTGTATACTACTCCCTGGAAGGGGAGCAAAGACTCTTGCTTTTCCTTTCATAAGGTACCTTAACAGAGATCTCGGGCAATTTCTTCATTTGGAGATGCTGCTGTGTCAATGCAGTGTTCAGCTGGACTCATGCCACCTCAGTTTCCCTAATTAAAAGAAGCTTGTGTTATGAGCAGAGAATTAGCAAAACTGAAAGCCAAGTTAAAGAAAGAAAGAAACAACTTATTAGAGACAAGAATTCAGATCCAGGTTATGTCAGAAAGGTCAGAGGGATTCTCAAATGCAAAATTCTGCAAATGTGATGCTTGGCTGAAATGCCTTATATGAGAATTGCTCATTTATTAGATGGGTAAGCAGACATGTTCTAGCTTCATAGCTGAATAAACATTTCTTTATCTCTCTTAATTCAAATAAAACCATAGTTTAAAGATGCATCCAGCAAATACATTAAAGAACTTTCATGAAAATGCCAAACAGCAATTTAATTTTGTAACAACCAGCAGAGAGCAGTACTACTTTGCAGTCTGAATGGGACACATTACAATCTTGAAAGCTTTTTCAGCAAACTTAGCAACATTCTCTCTAGATCTTTTCAAATATCTGTCTTTATACAAGTTATGATCTTATGTCAGTTATGAACTTTTACTAGTCTCCCTCAGAAATTAATCAGCAGTCACTGGAAGCATTCTGTCAAATATGGAAAGAGAAAGGAATATAATTTCTGTCCCTTGAATACTTTTTGCATAGCCATTTGAATGTTATTATTCATTTGAATGTTATATTAAACTTCTGTAGGAAGACTGAAGGAAAAAAAAGGAATAATCAACTATCAATTTGAATTAAGCAGTATGCAAACAAGTATGACAGATCTCGTATGTGCTTTTAGTGCCTCCCCTGTTTAGATGCAGTGAGTATGTCTGAGGTTACATCATGAATTGAAGAGAATTATGACAGGTGGAAGATGAAAGAAATGCTTGCTTAGAAAAAGAGAGAATACTCACGGAAAACTTTTTTCCTTCATTCTTGCATCCTGTAGTGAAGGCAGATATGGTTGATCAGTCATTCGTGTTGCAACATAGCTAATTTGAGATATATTTATCCAGAAAGTTATGGATTATCTGGACAAAATTGTTGGAATGAAGAGAGCATGCTTGATTGTTGCCGGATACTACATACAGAATCTAAACCTGAAGTAATGTCATAATTCTAGCAAGTATAAATAGGCATAAATAACAAGTAGTCAAATTAATCCAACTGAGCAGATTAAAACCACAATATGTACTTAAAACCAACTGCAAGTAGTCTTATCTATTATGTCTACTTCTTGGGATGTAAAATTTGCAGATGAATGTTGGTTACCTCTTTTTTTCCTTTTCTTTTTTAACTTCACTCCTGAAAAACATGAAATGGATTCGATTTTTTGAACAGGGGATTAGAATTTTTTCTTTAATTTTTCTAAGAGGAGTTTTAAAACATTTGTATGATCATTGACTTGCCATCATATATTATTCTCTGTAGGGCCCTTTAACTCTTTTGTGCTTATTTTCCTCTTGGGCCATCCTGAGGTACTTAGGAGGCTCTTCATTCCAAAACAGCACTTAAGAACACCATGAGGACTTTTATTGATTCCCAGTGACAATGTAATTGATTAAAAAAAAGAAGAAAAAAAAAGAAAAAAAGGATATAATTTAACTTGGGTTACAGCTCTTAATCTGACTCCTGACTGTGAATGAGCAATGGAAAATCCTTTATTCATAAAGGGAAGTACCCTAAGTAGGCTGAAATAATCTTTACCACTTGTCACATTCAAATCTGTGTGACTTCAGCATTCAAGTCAGTGCTGTGAACACACCAGAAATCCAGTGATTTCTCACTGTTTAGTTTGTCTATAAAATAATATAGTGTATATAGTAATTTGTGGCATCCAGGACAGCAAAAGGAATATGCAGATAGCCACATAAACATAGTCCTAAAGGATTATCAAGTTACAAATTTATTAGGTGGCATCCTCACTGTAAAAGGAAGGTTAAGATCTCATTAAAATTGAGGCTGGACCAAAATCTCTGAGTTCAGGTCAGAAGTCTTTTTATGCACCTGGCTATAAGTCAACTTCAGCAAAGGCCTGTCTTCACAACTGAATGTTGCAGGCAGTAAATGTAAGGTTATAGCACATGTGCCATTACTAATGGATGCAGAGCCAGGTTCGTAGGGGACTACCTTTTCATGAATTACTATCAAGCCTATAATATTTTGCTTTTATATTGTTGTGTGGTGAGCAGTAAAACTTAATGTCTTATTAAGAACAAACTTTTCCTTTAGAGTTGAGAGGTGCTTTTGGAGAGGTTCATATATCCATGGAACAGCAGCAGCTTTTTGTCTTCTTGATTTGGTATACAGAGCTGAACAAGAAGGGTTGGAGTAGTGAAAAAAAGAATTGTGCTTGTAAACAAATATCTGGCATGTATATTACATAAAACATGCTATTATGTTGTAAACAGAGAATAAGCAAACAAGGTATTTCTTCACAGATGACTCATTAAACCTATCAGTGGTACTGACTTAGTTTACAGTTAAAATAATACAACTGTCAAGTACTTCAAAGTGAAACACACAACATTTGGGTTAGACACATAATACCTGACAGTATGTAATGTGCAACTAGAGAGATCAAAGCTCTTAATGAAGGAACTGTTAAATCATTTGCCATGTGAACTGTGCTGTGAATGGACTGGCTGATGCAAAGTTGTGTAACTCTCTGTTTTATCTTAAATTGTCTCGAACACATTGATGTAAATGTTTTATTTTTTTAATATAGATATATATATAATGCACTTCTGAATTGCATTATGAAATGAAACACAAATAATGATAGCAGGAGGAACACAGTGGTCCAGAGAGAGGGTAAGCTAAGGTCAGTTGTAGTCAATGCCCTGCAGCTGCAAACCTTTTCAGAAAGGGAATGGATCAAGCAAGATGATGAGTCATAAAGCTGTAAGGAAAAAAAAGAGGGGGAAAAAAAGAGAAAAAAAGAAAAAAAAAAGAAAAAGAAATATCCTTGGGGGTATGGCTTACTGCTACAAGCTTATCAGTGAAATTTAAGCTACATTCTGAGCCTGACCTGGGTATTAGACTGGATTCCACTCTCTTTCTCAACCAAATGGACAGGAAGGCCTTAGAAATGTCTTTTTCAAGTGTTCAAAATGTCCTACAGATAAAAAACAAGTGAGATTTGTCCTCCTGATACATCTGCTATAACCATGAGTCCGCACTTTCAATGACCAAAATTCACAGCAAGACTCTTAACTTAATCATGTCCCAGAACCCACAATATGACAATTTCTATGTGAGCTGATCAGAGAAACCTGCTCCACGTTTTTGTAATGTCTGTCATATTGCTACGCTGCAGAAGTGCATCTTCACAGTGAGAGTTGTTTGGTTTCCCAGTTGTTTGGCCTTGTGGTCATTTACTTACTATTCAAAACTTATTTTAACCCTCCCAACACTTTCTGATAACAATTTCCATGACCTTAGTGAAAGAATTGTGTTTTTAAAATTTCCCTGATGTGGTAAAGCAAGCAAGGTCTGTGGTAGGTCAGATATAGCTTTGAGTGTGTTATATTGCTAAATTTTGTTTTGGATGTAAAGGACTTTGCTAACATTCTACTATATACATAATATGGCATATGTCAATAAACAAACAGCTCCTAGTGAGAAGCAAAGGCAGTGAGGATTTTTAATGACTACTGTAGCTCAATTGTAACTCAATCAAATTCTCAGTGAAAGGAAATTCTCCTAATGATTAATTCGCTAGGGACTATTGCAGAAGGTCAATGAAATCAGAAGTTTGCTGGAAAATGTAGCCAAAAAGTAAACTGGAAGATTATTATTTCCTCAGGTTCATTGACAGACAATCTGAAGACCTTCTAATAAACCTCTAATTTATTTATTCTGTGGTACCATGTGTTGATAAATAAACAGCAAGACAGAAAATCATTTGACATTGATGAAGTTGAAGAAAGGAAGTTTTTCAGTGGCTTTCTGATTTTCAATTTTTAAAGAAAATTTTAAGATCTGACTTCTTCAGAATTATTCTATGAGACAGGAATCGATTTTCTGAAGAACTTTGACCCTACAAGTATTAATCTTCATAGTATGTCTCTTATGTGTCCATGGCAATTTATGTCCGCACATTCCAGGGTGACTGAAAAATACGTAGCTTTGCTCAATACTTTTTCTTGTTACTCAGACTTAAATTACCAGAATTCATGCAACTTCGTAATTTTTTTTTTTCTCTTCAGCCCACTTTTTTCCAAATTTCCATAGTCTTCTGAAAATTATCTTGTGGGCCTGGAAATTTTCATACTTAAATTGAAAAGTTTTTGAAAACAGAAGATTTGATGAGGTCAAATGCAAAGGAAATAAATGTTTTCTTTGGAATAAAGCAAGTTTTCCGAAAAGCATTAGGATGTTGATACAGGTCATGGAAGTGGCCCTTACGGAGGGCAAGAAGTGAGAAGGGCTTACGTGTTTTAAGGCAGTCAAGTTGAAACGATCTGCATCATTTCTACATGGCACTCAGCTGCATTTTTTTATTTTTTCTGCTGGGGAATGACAGTTCAGCTAAAGAAAACTACAGTACAAATATATGTGACAACTCTCTTGGTTCAACCTCCTTCAAATTTAACTGCCTAAACCATATGTATCCAGACTGAGCTAGCTAATTGCCTTAGTTACTTATTCAGTCAAACAAAATACGTACATTCTTGCAGAGGGCAGTTCCTCTGAATTGTGTGAGCAGACTATATGAATGATTTAGACTGGATGCCTACTGTTTAGATATCTAAAATTCACTTTTATTTATACAATGATAACAAGAGAGGGAGGACTAGGGGTCTGAGGTTTTAGCTCCACAAAATGTGCAGAGTTTAGCAGAGGGTGAGGTGGATAGGTCAGCATGGAGGCATCCTAACATATGCAGCAGGAGCCCCTCTTGCTACAAAGCATTTTATAATTCCAGGTTTTGAAAATCTAAACTATGAAATCATTGATTGTGATATACATTGCTAAAGAGTGATGATTCTTTTATTGTTTTTTTTTCTTTTTATTTTAAACAAAACCAACTTCTTCAGAGGCATAGTGTCTTGGTTTAAGCTGGCAAAATGCCAACTGCTCAATACCAAGTCAGAGCCTCTCTCCCTTCACCCAGAAAAGGGAGAAAGGGAAAAAAACCCTCTCAAACTAGGTTTATGCTGAAACTAACTATATGTATTAATACAGAACAGAGAAAATTAAGAGAAAATTACAATATAACACACACTTACACAAGTTAGGTATAACAATTTTCTACTTCCCACCAAAAAGAGATTCTATCACTCTGGATCTATAAGCACCCCAAAAGACACCCAGCAAGAAACAAAAAGAGTAACAACAACAAAATATTTCTACTTCCCTGAACCCAAACAAAAGGCAAGTAGGGGCAGCAGCACGAGCAAGGCCTAGCACAGCAAAACAACTCTAGCACGTCTTACTTGTACTTTGGCCATGGTGGAACTGACCAAGCCACTTCCACACACTGGCTCTTACCCCTTCTGAGATGATGTCGTAATATGGTATGGAATACAACGCTACTGGCTAGAAGAAGTCAGCTGATAGCTAGCCTAGCCCAGCTCAAGTCAGCTGACAATTCCAGGCCTAGTCTGAACTTTAAAACCTAAATTTTAAGCCTACCTGGCTAAACCCATAACACACAGTAAAAGGCACTTTTATGCACAGGAATTCTTTATAAATAAATAAATAGTATCACAAAGCTGAATTCTGAACACCTGAGTGCCTTAATTGCTTCACAGCTTTTTTACATAGAAAGTTTTGGGGTTGGATTTTAGGCCTTATAGAAAAGGATGCCTGTGGCCAGGAAAACTGATCATCTTGTAGGTATATAGGTGTGGTACAGGGCACAGGGATCCTCATAATTGGACTTTTCTAGCTACCCAGAAGAGTATTCATGTGCATAAAGCTTTTCTATTGAAACCTTTTTCATGATGCTGTTATGAATGTCACTTATACAATGTCAGGTGCAAACTCCACATACTTATTTTTTCAGAACACTGAAGTCACAAAATATATGTTCTTCAATCCCTTCCTCCCATACTGAATTCAGAGACTCTTAGTCCATATGAAAATTCTTTCAAAAAGGTATTAGGGGAAAAAAAAATCAAACAACACAAAAGGTAAAGAGAAAGAAGTGACGCATAGTCTAAACAGTATAGAAGCAATGGCTGAAATTTCTTCAAGAAACAAAGTTTTTGCTTTCTTAATATACTTTTGATTATGGCAGTGTGACTATAAAATTCCCTTTTGAAATGTGAAGCTGTAACTGAACCCAAAGAAACACTTACATAACTCCTACCTATCTTATTTTGAAAAGCATTTGAGCACACAACTTAAACACTACATTTTCACAAGTGATATTTGCTCACAAATCAGTTTTCCTTGAGTCTTAGGATGACTTCTAAAGGCGGCATAGATCAGTTTGACTAACAAAACTTTTGCAGAACTTGAGAAATGTGAGAAATGTAGCACAATAACTTTAGATTAAAAAAAACCAAAAACAAACATTTGATAATGTAAATCACACTATACTATCAAATAAATAGTCACTGTAGGGCAGTTGTGGGCATTATTTAAACTGATTGAGGTCTTATCTGGTGAGAAAAAGACTGTAATATTGAACTCTCCAATATCAGGTTTAACTGTGTGGAAAATTGCAGACCATTGCCAAGAGAGGAACAAACTCTTTGAGGGCAATTTAAGAGGGTAGCGAACTACCATGATGCTATACACGGAAGGGAAATATGCTTTTTTGTATGTCTTCCCTCTCACCTGTTGACTGTAATGTTAGGGAAATCCCACTGGGGGTCTTCAGCACTAACTTTCTCACCTGAAACACTTTCTCTTTAGAAAAGACAAAGCCTGTTGTGAACCTTTGATCTTACTATTCTGTGTAGAGTGAGCATGAATTCTGACACACCAAAATAACAATATTAATCCAACTTTACTTTGTGACCAGTGCTGAAAAGCTCTTAGTAACAAGTTGCACAGGTAAAGTGAACTGCGTAGCCTTTATCACAGCTCTAGATGGCTAAAGTACTTGAAGTCTACTGCTAAACATCACTATCAGAATGGTTTTATATCACCTGATTAAATAACTGAGAGAAGAGAGAGAAATGGATGTCAAGATGGTGAAAACATTAGCATGAAAGTCATTCAGACTTCTGTTTATTGTGAGCATGCATAAAGCAGAGTGTTCTAGCAGCTGGCAGTAGAGTAGAGAAGATTCTTACTCTTTCTCCTCACCATATTTCTAGTTCTTATTAACTCATTCTGCATCTTTACTAAGCCTTCCATGTCCTAAACCAGCTTCCTTTGAACTTGTTTCTCTCATTTCTCCCTTGTACCCACAACCAACAGTCTCTTCTTGAGGGGTTGTATCCCTGTTTTTTGGGCTGCTGAAGTAATTTTCACCATAGGCTTGCATGATAACTATGATCACTCTTTAGACTTGAAGCTTTCTCCTGTAAAATAAAACGAATTAGGGATTATTTCTGTATGAGAACATCCTTCATCATGAGATTCTGAAGGGTCCAGTCTGCAGTAATTGATTCAAAAAAGAATTATGATAGATTCACAGCTAAACCTTGAGTAAGAAATTTGGTTATTTCTATTTTCCAAACACTGTTCAACAGAGAATAATTGTTTACTTTGTGAGTACTGAGTTGGTAAGAGTACTTGACCTTTACTGTTTTGATTTTAGCAGTCAACATACAAAAAATGTGCCTTGCCTCCATGAGTTAAAGTAAAATAACCATTTAAAATAAATAAAATAATTAAACGTAGTATGTCAGAAATTTAACTACTAAATCAAACAAAGTCTCCTGTCTGGATATGCATGAAAAGTTCTAAATTAAATTCCTACTGGATTTCTGCTTTGGTAAAAGATGGATTAAATAAAGTTATATCTCAAAAAACGGTAGAAATGCCTTTCAAAATGATCTGAATTAAGATCTACAAAACACTTTCTCCTTATTTGACTTCCTTTCAATGATTAAGTCATGGTTAAAATGGTTAAAAGGTGAATATTGTTTATTAGAATCATAAAAAGAATGAAATGATAAAATATTTCTATTCAATGATATTTGAAAGTTCCTATGAATTAAATATGGGACAGAATTTTATATTTTAACTTTTGATCTAATTCAAGTCAGGGGACTTTTAAATAACAGTTTCTGTATTGTATAGATCTCTTGTCTAATTCTACTAATATCTTTATATTAACAATTAAAGTTCTTTTATCAATTAAACTCTCATCCCTGTGTCATTCAGTAGGTACAGTGCATTTGAAGTTGTACGTAAGTACTATAAATTAATGTTTTAATTGATTTTGTATATTCATTTTATAAGCAATCACATATTAAAAAAAAAGAGGGCTGAGATCATCTTTGGCACACGGATAAAACAGATTTCACTGCCCATTGCTGTCCACTTATTGTGTCCTTTGAACACAATATGAATTCAGAACACCTTGTAATATTGAGAACTGATATTTTGTCTTTTGCATAAACTCAATCTACTTGGAACCAAGCAATTTTTAGTATCAATATCTGTATCTAATGATGTGGTCATGTATTGCAATTCAAACTTTGTAAAATTGTTTTGTCTCTTGTTTATTTGTTTTTATTACTTGCATTTCCCTATAATTAATTTCCCAGTTTATCTTAAGGTTCAGTTATTCTATGATACAGTGGAAACTGAAATTGCTTTCTACCACATCACTGGCATGGATTGCTGGTGTTCACTTTATATTTATGAAAACAATCCCGATACACCTTTCTTCATCCCCCACATTCTTGGGTATATCTCATCTGTTCATAGTTACCTTAGTAATGATAGACTAGAATAAGAGGTGATTTAACTTCCTGTGGGTCTGGCTCTATATGTGTGCACGCTGTGCAAGAAGCTCTTGGTTTGGGGAGATGGGGTCTGTTCTTTTGAGTCACTGAAAAATGGCAGCTAAAATCAAAGGAGAGGTACACGGATGACACATACTTTTAGACTTGGTGTCCATCCACTGTGACAGGTATGTGCTCCTAAAGAGAAGTCTTATGAAGAGAGGGGGCCAAGATGAAAATGAAAGATGTCTGAGATGAAACCCTGCTGCTAGTCACCAAGGGTGCTTGGTAGCTGGCTAGCAAAAGAAGTAGATGGTAGTCAGACACGTGCATGAGAGAATCTAAGAGTCTTGGGTTGGTATCGGTGACTTGGGGAAGTCTATGAGTGTTGCCCTGGATGGCTGTTTGGATTGCCCAATAGAAGACTGAAGTTAGAATTTTCATGGTGGCCAAATGTTTCTAGTTCCCTGGTGTGAGGCATGACAGGCAGGCAAGGATCCAGAATTGCGGTACATGGATAAGACCATGGTGTAGCGATGACAGATATTTCAGTAATTAGGGAGTCAGAAACCTTTTGAGACAGAAAGAACCCATAAAGTGAGGACAGACTATTTTAATCAGCGTGGAGACAGACAGCTGTCTCTGAAAATTAAGAAGGTCGTACAGGATTATTTAAACTAGGAACTGGAAAAGGGGTTAACAGGCATGAAGAAACAGCTCATTCAGACTGATTCAACTTGGCAGAGTAACCTGACTGATATGCAGCATACCTCTGAAGAGGCCAGAAGAGAAATAAACAGAAATAGAGAAGGGAAGTCAGTTTTCCTGAAATGTCAGCTGACTAGCCTGTTAAAGCTAAACCAAGGGCAAAATTAACAAAAGCTGGCTTCTACAAAAATGCTAGAAGCCTTAGGATGAGGAAAAAAAAATTTTGGTAATAAACAGCAACCCTGATACAATGGACACCTCAGAGACCTGCTGAAAGGATAATTAACAAGATACAGTGTTGCCAGGCTACCAGTTTTGAAGGATGATAGAATGAGATGTACAGGTAAGGGCAATGTACATGAAGGAAAAAACAAAGTTTCTCAGAAAAAAGAAACACTTTGAAATTCTGTGTGGAAATCCGTAACAATGATAATTAAAAACAAATAGTACTAGGATCATACTCTGGTCTTTTTGATTTGGAGAATGATAGCATTTAGGTAATATTGCAAATTTGAGACAGGTTGCAACAGGATGAGATTTTCATCATACATATACAGACTGTATCAGGATAAGAGATAGAGATAAGACTGCTGCACACAGTAAATGTCTACTTCCTAAAGGAACAAATCCTAGCACTCTCATGAAAAGCTGCTATTTGGGTTTTGGTCTTGTATAATGCACAGGACCTAATTCAAATGGTATTAGTTGAAGAGCCCTCTGTAACAGCAATCAGAATGAAATTAAGCTTAATATTGCAGTGGGAAAGAACAAGACAAATAAATCCTGCATACAGAGATTCAATTTCAGGAAAGGAAATTAGATAAAAATGAGATTATTAGCAAAAATACCCCTAAACTGAATACTCAAAAAAAGCCTGCAAGCAGCCCTAAGGCTGCTTGAAAATACTATATTGGAAGCCGAGGTAAACTGCTCTGAAAAAGAAAACATAATGACACAGTAAAAGCCCTTTATAACTAAATTGAAAACCTAAAGAGGTTACTATACAGAAAGGTTTGACTTTAGAAAACAGAAGGGTTGTCCAAATGAGGACAGCAGTAAAATCATGGCTTATCATATTTACACAGGAAGTTACAAAAAACATAAATGAATTTGTGAAAGCTCAGATTTATAATAAAGAAGTCTTTAAATACCAAAAAAGCTGAAAGGCAGCTATGAAACAGCTGGACAATCTGATGACAAAATGTGTTGAAGTGGCATTTGAAGATAAGGTCACAGCAGAGAATATGAGAGTTATTATCTGTATTTATTTCTCTTTTTTTACAGTTAAAGATTCTGGGAAGTTTCCAACATCCACTGCATTCTTTTGTAGCACACTGGTCAGGGGAGCTATATCAGTCTGTGCTATGTATACATGGAGCCTTCGACTGCATAGAGTAAGTTAGATGTCAATAAGTCACCAGGATTAGCAGCCCTTCACCCAAGAGCTGTGAAGGAGCTCAAATGTGAAATTGCAGAGCTGTTGGCCAAAATGTTTAACCTATCATTACAAGCAGTCACTGAGTCAAAGGCCTGGAATATTGCCACTGTAAGTCCCATCCCCAAACAGGGCTCCAGAGAGGTTCACTGAGTCTGTCTTTCCTCTATTGTAAAATGGAAGTGCCAATATTAAAGTATGAGATTGTTGAGCATATGGATAAACACAGTCTGTAAAGAAAGAAAGCATCAGCATGTCCTCTGGGAAGGGAAATCCTGCCTGACTAGCTTGTTATGAGTATATGGAACACATCAGGAAGGAAGCCAGTGCTGCCCTGACCTGAAAAAATCCAGGTCCAGGTCACAGGGAAAAGGCAGAGCCTGCCGAAGAAGCAGAAAATGGACAGGACTAGCAGGATCACAATGAGTTCACCTTGCCTGAGATCTAGGATCCACAGCAGACCTGCCCACCTTCACACCTGTAGTTGGTAACTACACACCTTCAAGTTGGTAACTTCACAGGCTTTCTCAACCATCATTTCGTCTGGGTTTTCATCCAGTTTTGTAAACACTCATTTTCTCCCACTAGAGAAGAAAAAGATGGTAGATCAACAGGCAGCCTTGAGCCTCTTCCTAATGAAAGCCAACAGCCTTGCTCAAGATCTTGTAGAACTTTATCAAGTTCTCTGCTCTGTAATTCATAGTGCATCAAGGGACTCGCACAAAGCAGGGACAAGTATCAGTGTATAGGGATCCCTATAGGATAGCTCTGATGTTCCATGCCAAATGCTTTCTCCTTGTCAAAGGACAGGAAGCAAAAGACAGACCAGGTAAAGAATGTTTGTGACCAGATAGGAATTGCCAAAGGTGCTCTGTTATAGGATAACATAGGCATGGCACCTACCTGCAGAAGATAGGCTTCTTTAGAGCCTTGTGCTGTGGAGGCAAACTGAATTTGTGCCTCAGTTATACTCCCATAGAGCTGCTGTGGCCATCCTGCACAGTAAGGGTGGCATCCTACACATGGAGAATTCATGTCAGATGTTGCCATGGTTCAGGCCAAAGTTGTCCCAGAAGACATACAGGTCAAACTTGTCCTGGAACACTCTGAAGGCAACCTCTCTGTTGATGAAGAAAAGCAACAAATAGCTTCTGAGAGTATGATCAGAGTGCATGTTATCTCCTGGTAGTACTCAGTGGCTTTCATGATCCTGTTCTAGAAGGTGTGTTAAGCAGTGCCAACAATAGCATCTGTAGAGGAGAAGACCACACTAAACGCCAGTTCATCTGCTCCAAATCCATAAGTGGGTGTGTCATCTGCCAAGAAGCAATCTGGTTTTCGGCATGCCTCTTCTTCTCTGAAGTGTAAGAGTGGTCGCCAAGATCTTTGTCTTGAGAGAAATGGGTGACTGAGCTTATGGAAGTACGCACATCCAGATGACTTTCTGAGTCCAGAATTTGTTCCACTTCTTGTTCACAGAAAGGATATGGATTGTTGCAGTGTGTAGCCAGGTACTTTTCCAGTTCTTCAACTCCTTGTTCAGCGGTTCTGTCACTGTGTCCTTCTGCTGTGGGTAATCTTCTAGTTATTCACTTATAGCTGTAGCAAAAGATCTTGGCATGTACCTTCCCTCTACTTCTGGATCTCTAGATTCAAGTGACTTGGGAGGCATCCACACATTCCCGAAGAGTTTCTCCACTTACCACAGTCCCTGAAACATACATTGTTTTTCTTTTGATTTTGTCATATGGGCACTCTGTAGTATGCAATATCTTTTTAGGTAGTTAGTTGCTAGACAGTCTACATACTATTTGCCTGTGTTGATAGTGTGATGGGGTAAGACAAAGATTCCCTGGTAATCCAGTGTTCTTGTTAACTATGCCACGGATGAAAAGAGCCTTGATATTATCCATTTACCTTAAAATCCCTATTAATCTAAGTCAGGTAAAGGAAAATGCAAATAAGAGTTCTTATTTATGTCATCCACCATTGCCAATATCATGAAAAGTAATTGTGAAATACAAGAATAAATACATTAAAGAAAACAAATACCTTAACCTATTATAGTGTGGTTAAATTCTAAATCTCTCTCACTCTCTCTCTCCTCCTCTTCCTCCCACCACTTTTTTTATTTTTTATTCCCTTCAGAAGACTTGTCCTCAACATCCTTATTAATTCTTAACTTTCCTTAACAAAAAGTAAAAATTTTCCCACTTTGCCTATCAATATGATATTCAATAAGATGCATAAGCAACATGAAAGTCTGCTGAGATACAAAAAAGGAGTCTTTTTCCCATTGAATCATTATTCAGTTGTGCAAGTGCACATTGCTGGCTCATGTCCAGCTTTTCAACCACCAGCACCCCCAAGTCTTTCTTGGCAGGGCTGCTCTCAGTCTGTTCACCCCTCGGACAATTTTGATCCTGGGAGTTGGCCCAACCCAGACACAAGACCTTGTCCTTTTTGAATCTCATGAAGTTCCCTTGGACCTAGTTCTTGACTGTGTCCATATCCCTTTGGATGGCATCCTGTACCTCAGGTATGTCAACCATGCCACTCAGTATGGTTCAGAGATCACTTTGTTTCCATAAATTAAGCTCATTTCTGAAAATCAGTGCCAGTTGACACACAACAGGCATAATAAGGCAATCACTTGTCTTTCCAAAAATTGATTTTGAAATTCATAGATTTCAAAAGAATGAGAATTACTTGGATACTGAGGCCTTTCCAGGACATAGAGAACAAAAGTGACTAAACAATATTCAAAAGAATTCTTTTTTTCCTGGATAATTTTTTCCTCCATTTTGACTCTCACTAGCATCTAGTGTCTTGACATGCTGAATACTGCCAGGGGCAGAGATAAGCTGCAAAACTCTCATGAATCATCCAGAAAAGTAATTGTTAGGGGAAAGACCCTGTAAAATGGGATTTCA
>JAOXXN010000395.1:110986163-111001791 GCA_026770055.1 Myrmophylax atrothorax
AGAAAAAAGACTATGATTAGTGTTTTTACTATCTCAGTAAACTTTTGATGAACATATGTGGATAATAAGTGCAGTTTTTTAAAAGGTTTCAACATAGACAAGCTGTTATAAGAGGAAAAAAAGGTTTGTAATGGAGCCATTGAATCATGTAGGTTGGAAAAGACCTTAAAGAACATCAAATTCCACCATTAACCCAGCACTGCCAAGTCCAGCACTAGACCATGTCCCTCAAGTGCCATATCTACATGCCTTTTAAACACCTCCAGGGATGGTGACTCAACAGCTTCTCTGCTTAGGCTGTTCCAATTTTTGTTCCTAATGACTGGGCAACAGAATACTCACTATATGACATTTTCTCTTCATCTAGCATGACCCTGAAGCAGTTTCAGAACTAAGACTCATTAGTCATTGCTCTCATCTGCAGGTCATTACGTATCACAGTTGTTAGAATTCATGATGATCAAAACATTTTCAAATGAGGAGAGCAGAGAGTAGGAGAGGGTTTTTGAACTGCTATGCTTGTCAGTGACTTAAAAGTCTTAAAAATGGATTTAACTATTAGAATGAACTATTCTGGCAAACTTGGAAAATGTGTTTCCTATCTATCCTTAAAGCATCATGAGAAATAATAATAAGTAATGCTGCTGAGGCTGCCCTTAAAGGCATGAAGACCTTACCCCAAAGTGAACAGTTTTTACAACAGCCATGGCTCAGGGCTAAGCACTGTTGGATTAGAACATATAATTTTAAGGTTTGAGTCCTGATTTGAGACAATACTTTACTTTAGGAAAGTGTTTAAATTTATACACTTGTTTAACAATTTGTTCTTACCTGGACTGAAGGAAATCAAGTGATAGACTGTTATGAAAAAAACTCACTTTCACACCTGTTTATATTACAATTACTTGATATTTAATTCCTCATTATCCAGTCCAAACATCAGTGCTTCTGTTGAATTTGAGCTGTTAGTGATTTTTAAAGTGGATACTTCAAATTTATCTTAGAAATTTTAACAAACATTTGCAAGTGGTAAGTTTGTGATGGTGCAGAACATGCAGCATTCAGCACTCTAATGAATCTTAATGGTTGGCTGAAAATCTGGAAATATTACAAAATTTAAATGTCTAAAATGAGTATCCTCTGAGGAGACTTTTCCACTAAAGCTTTTTGACAGTGTAGCAGAAGTGTAGCTCTATTTGTTATTTTGTATACACCCACACTGTTCTTAAATTTGAAGAAAAATTCTCTTACACAAATGCAATGTTTTTTATGAGGTAATGTACTAGATGTAATTATCATCACAGGAGCTTTGTTCAGAGTACTACATTTTTTTTTTAATGCCATCCTGTTCACCGTTTAAGTAGAGAGTTAAAATGCGTATTTATATAACCATCACTATTTAATTAATTCTTCTATCTCATTTCCAGCTTAAAGACAAGGAAGCCTAGGAAGAAACTCTGTTTTTCTTCTTGGTATCTCCCTGAAGTCCACAAATGGATGCTTTCTTATTTTGCAGGATGTAACAGCTCTTCCTTTTTCTCATGAAAGTCAAAATTTTTTTCAGTGGTGAAATACATTTATGACATCCAGACATTTATCTCATTGGTCTCTTACTTCAAGTCTCCAAATACTTCACTTCTCAAGGGATTATGTGTGTAGGACAAAGGGAAGTTGAGGACAGTAAGATTAACAATGATATTAATTTTCAATAATGTACTTTCATGGACTTATTCCTGTAACAGAATTAAAAATCAGGTCCCATAGACACACAGAATCTGGCAGGGATTATGTAGAAATTTCCTGTTCCTGGCCATTTAATTAATTCAGTGGAGCTGATAATTATAATTAATTTCTTCTCTGTTTTTCTGAATATTCTGCTTTACCCATGGAGAAAAGAGATGATCTCTTCTTTGATCATTCCTAGAAAGACCATTTTTTTATTTTTACCATGGATTTATTAATAGATAGAGATGCAATATTGGAAGCCCTTTGCATTTTGAAATTTCACCTCTGTTCTTCTCTTCAGCCTGTTACCCAGTAAATTTATCAGTGTCATTTATGTCTTATAATTGTGAATTTTTATCAAAACCTCAGGCATTGCCATAGTGAGTCCAATTAAAACATATTCAACATATTTTGAAAAGTTGACTTTGCTGCAGTTCAAAGCATGAATTACCCTGACTCACCTGAAGCATTTAATAATTCATGTTTTAAAATGGGTTGTTGATGTACTCTTTTGAGCTTGACACTAATGAATTTGATAAAAAATCATTTTGAGGATAGGGCTTAAGTTTTCAAAGTTACCTCTGATTCCAGGTGTATGAATTAAACGGAAGTGACTGGGTACTTAGGTTAGTCAAGAAATCACATCTCTGAGCAGCAGCTGCTCCTTACATGCAATAATCAGGACAAACTATCTGAAGGTATCCCCATAATTTGAGACTAACAATTAAACAAAACAACAGCGAAAAAAACCCAGAAATATATGTTTCAAAATATGAGATGCAACAGAGACTCAGAAATATTTCTTAGAATACACTGGTTTTTGGCATTTATACTGCATTATTGGGCACTAAGGTGAATGATGAATACTGAGACGAATAGATAGGGTGCCTGTGAATCTCATTTGAGCTCTACTTCCAATGAAAGTTTGGACCAGATGATCTTTTGGGGTCCCTTCCAACCTGGACTGTCCTATGGTTCCATGATTAGTAGACTGCAGGTGGTAGCTGTAGACTTCAGGAAACTCCAGCTGCACTTATGATGGACTCTACACCATCTGCTGCATAATATTATATGATGAGTCCAAAATCATGATATGAATACTATGTGTATGGTGATCTAGGGGAATCAAAGACTAGGAGAAATTTATGTTGTTAAAGTTTCCTAGTATTCTTATTTGCCTGAATACAGAATTCTTTGAACAGAAATAAGCATATATTCAACTGCCTCAGTGAGATATTTAAATAAGATCATACATTTTGAGGGAAGTGATTCAATGGCCTGGATCATGAAGATATATTATTCCTGTCACAGTGAAATCTATGGAAGAGAATAACCTGCAAAAAGAATCAAACACTGTTTGAAACCAAGGCTTAAATACACTTGGTGTTCTTCATTCTAGTATGTATATCCTGCTCAGAAATCAAGGGAAGAAAAGGCAAGATAATATTTATTAGTAGCAGTAGTGTTAATATTATTAATAGCAATAATACTGCTATAATTATTGTTATATTATTATATTTTCCTATCAATAATAGTAATAATGATGTTGTTATTATCATAATCATCATCTTCACTTAACATACTCTCTTTAAGAGACTCGGAACTGTACAGTATACTGATTTGGTGTAAAAATAATGGGTTGCAGAGCTGCTGATAATTTTTTTAGAGCAGACACTGGGGCAGATTGTGAGCTATCTTTTTAAGTCACATCCTAAAGAGCATGCATACCCACACATCCTCCTCAGGAATAGATCCTCAGTCAGGCTGTGTGGACTGGGAGCTGAACCTGAACTACAAAATCTTGGCTGTGGGTCCTCTCTGAGCTTCAAGGACTGCCACTGTCATCCTAAGGCACAGTTTTCTTTATTTGTGCAGACTTTTTTTTTCCCAGTTTGAAATGTGCCGAAGAATGTAAGGTCTCTGTTACCTTCCAGAACAGTGGGGTGTTTATGCTGTGAGCCAGTAGCATGAAGGACTGCTGGGACACACAGCCTGCTGGCGTCATGTGAAAGGACAGAATAGAGTCATGGCAACTGGACTTCAGACACTTGTTTTCTAAAATGCCAGGTAGAAAACACCTCCTGAACAATCCATGCCTAGGTTTTGGTTTTGGTAGGAACTGTTGCTTCATAACAAAAGAGAGTTGGGGGTGAAGTAATGGTCATGTATCAGGATCAAGACCTAAAAAAAGAAGTGGACAACTAACGAGTGTATAGTAGACATGCATATTAGGCTGCTGGAAACAGGGGAAATGATACAGAATATACCTTATCTTACTGTTCACTGACATAAGTTACTGCTTAAAAATACAAAGAGGGAACTATTGCAGTACTCTACTCTTTAAGAATACACAGAAGCTTGGAAGAAGACCGTGTCTCAGTTATTAATCCCTCCAGAGTTCTTAGGCACTAACATTGTACCAAAGAAATGGTGTCTTGGTTTCTTCTCGGATAGGGTTAATGTTCTTAACAGGTGGTACATTGCTGTGTTTTGGATTTAGGATGAGAATAATGTTGATAACACAATGAAGTTTTAGCTGTTGATAAGCAGTGCTTACACTAAGTCCAGGACTGGTGCTGGGCTGGTGGAAGCATCTTAGAGGGAGCTCCTTTGTCTTGGTCACCCCACCCAGCAACACCAGGCACTCTGTGCTGTCCTTCAGGGAGAGTGGTCACCACTACCCGGATTTGCTGCAGACTCCCTAGGGGCCAACGTCATCTGTAGAGGAGCTGCTAAACCCTATCTTCAGACAAATGACAGGAAAAGGGTCTCTGCACTGCCCATGGGAAAAGTTTCAGCCTGTCCCTGTGGCTGCCATTTTCCCATGTGAGTTTTGGAACTAGCAGCTCCTCACGATCCCATCTTTGGAGCTTGTGAGTGATTTTCACAGCTGCTGTCTCGGAGGTGCAACATCACCCCCCACTGTCCGTAAATATAACTGCACTGAAGGGGCAGTTCTGTTGTGTTCTGGTTTTGATTATATGTATATATTTGTAGTTAAGAACTGTTATCGTTTTCTATAAATTTTCTGATTAAAGTATTTTAATTTTAAAGAGTGTCCAAATAGACATTAAAGTCCAGGTAGACATCTTAGTTTTCTTTTAAACTGAGAAAACACCTCAGTGTTGTCAGGATCATTTTGTCCTTCTTTGTAAAAGCTGATAATAGCTTGAGATATATTTATTCTAGCCTCCTCGGTGACTGTGTGCACTCCCGAGTAGAGAGGGGATTTTGGGCAGAAGCAAGATGAGAGCACCTGCATCCTGCAGACTGTCTTTCACCCTGGCAGCACATGCTCCACACTGAATACCCATTACCACCAGGGTAGCTGGGTTGCTGGAGTCAGGCAGGTGTAGCCTGACACTTTGTTATGCCTTTTGTAGTCCTAATTGCTAGTTTCTGAGAAAGAACAAACAAGATTCTTATAGTTAAATAAGTACGTATGGAAATCCCTTTACAGCTTTAGATGAGAAACTGGATAAAATTCATTTCCACAGATCAGTAATATCCATAGATACAAGCTAGAATTTTGTTTTTCAGCATAACTGTCAAGGAACTAAGTCTGTTATTTCTAACATCTCAGTGAACTGTTTTCTTATACTTGAATTAAACTAACTTTATATTCACAACTCTCTATTTTCATAGCTGTCAAGGAGAAAGTGAAGACCTGTTTTTGAATTCACAAAGTGCCTTACTTTTACTAAGTGGCAGTTTATCAGATCACCTCATATCAAGCTCCCATTATAGTCCAAAGTTTTCCAGATTTTAGCTGGTACTTCAGTTCTAAGAAAGCTGCTCAGTATGATCAGCCACTTGTCAGTGAGGGGTACCCTCTGCAATGTGAAACATCAAGTACTTCGTCTTTTACTAAGGTTTTTCACATCTATATGCAATTTGAAAACTTGTTTTCTTTCTCATGCTTTCAATTTTGGAAACACTGAAAAAGTCTGCCGCTAAGCTTTAATTATATTTGCCTGTCCTTCCAAAGAGGATGTTAGAAGACTTTGTTTAAAAATCACTGTATAATTAATGCTTATGTTTAACAGTATAATGATATGTTTATTTTTGTTCCCTTCCTAATATGAGAAATGGGAGGGGGAATTCCAGGGTCTAGGGAATAGTAATGCCATTTCTAGCTGTGAAAACAGGTATTCAAATCTTACATAGATAATAGCTAGTCAGATTGTTAACAGAGTCTACTGCTAAGGTATTTTGCTTTCAAAGTTAGATACATGAAATGCAACTGCAGTCAAAAGTAACCTGGGTTTTACTGTCAAGTGAATATTGCTCACCTAACTTCCTTGCCATTTTTAAGAAAAATATTATCTGCTACAATTGTAACTGGATTCTTTTTGGTTTGTTTTTTTTTTGTTTTCATCTCACTAGGTAGTAAAGTTCTTACTGGTCTTGCTATCAGCCTCTGATATGATCTTCTAGCTATGTATATTGTGCAAAATGTTAAAAAGAGGTTGACATGATGGATTGCTGTAAGGAATGGTTTTTCACATTTTAGCCATTTATGTATATTCAATCTAACTTTGTATATATATTTTCAGGTTTAATTCATACCAGAAATTCCAGTGAGTAACTGTGAGATAATTATATTTTGCTTTGAAAGTGAACCATTTGGTACTTTAAATGAGACCCAGCATGATGGCAGTTTGCCTTTTTTTTACTAGAAACAGAGCAGATGCTGTAGTTCCAAATCCTACAAATTTTGGTCATTGTTCTTACCTTAATGATATAAATAACCATGGTTCAGAAATGTTGGGACATGTATTTAAAATTTTCTGTTGACATAGACTTGTATGATTGTTTTTTTAAGCTTTTGATAGGTCTTAATAAAAATCCAAAGGAGGAAAATGATATGGAAAGGCATATCTTTTCAAACCAAAGACAATTATACTTTCCCATCTACTTCACTCCACTTGATAGCAGGTATTCTATTATTTCTTCCATCCTTGTTGCAAAGAAGCTTATAGACATTTATTACTAATGCCACCTCTTTCAGCATGTGTTGGCTATTCAGCATCTGCAGAAAAACTTAACTTCCTACCTTGAAGTTGAATTTTTAGTGATTCATTATCTGACAGTTTTGGCTGTAATACAACTATTGACAAGTTCCCAAGGAAAAAAAACAACATACCATTCATGTACTTACTTCCACCACTGTTTTCCCAGAAGCAATGGATTCAAATCAAATCTTCCTTCTTCTTCCTTTACCTTTAATCTGAAATACTCTCATGACTGTGAAGGAATTAGAGTCAAGATACAGCAGTCATTTGCTGGATTCTAATTATTAACAATTTTCACAGCTGTCATACAGTATCTCAATTTTAATTGGCTGTACTATTAAAAGGGGTATTTCTGTGCACTGAGACACAGATAATTCTCATGTAATTTAGGCAGCCTGCCGTAAGCAGCCTTATGGGTAAGTATTTAGGGACTGCTACTTACTACAAAAGGCTTCCCTGAAATTAAACTAATGCATTTGAAATTAAAATAGTGCATATGTTGCATTAATAAAGTCATAAGCCATGCTCAGCCAAGCTGCACTATGCCACTGGAGAAGTTTTAATCAGTCAGATTGTGTTCTCTTTTTAACAGTGTTCCATGTGAAATTGTTCAGAGACCAGTCCTGAAACAGAAGATCATAATTTATTTTTTGAAATTATTGAACATGAATGGTCACAGCAATTGTAGATTTTGTATAACTAATAAACTAATAAAAAGATCTCATCTGGATTTAACATTTACTTCTATTTACTTCTATTTGATTATTTGATTCCTTAACAAAATGGAATGAGGTAGTAGTGTGATAGCTTGAGAGCCCAGCATGTCCATTATAAAATCGGGTCAAAAAAGATATTACACATAGTAAATATTGTTTATAATGATATGGCCTTAATCTAGAAAAAATGTTGCATCAGTTGGGAGTTATCTGGACTTTCAAATTTTAATTATCTATCTAGACAGAAGCAACTGTATAATTTTTTATCAAAATAACATATATATTAGTGGGACCTAGAAACCATGAAAATAAGTTATTTGTGGTAATTTTTAATACATTAAGCAACAGTAGAGACTATTCTGAACACCACCGGCATTTGAAATTAGATCAATTACTAATTGTCATTCAGAAATTAATCTATCACCCACTCTATTTGCTGTATAAAAATTAACATACTGTTAGTAACAAAAACATTTTAATGAAACAAACTTCCATTTGAAATTTGTGACCTGATGAAACTGAAATGTATTATGTGACAATACATGACATATATTTCAAGTTTCTGCCTGGTTTTTTTTCCATTTCCAAACTTTAGCTTGTTGTAAATGGTCAAAATCAGAAGACCTACTGAAATGATATAAAATTAAATACATAGGACATAAAAAATTCAGCTCTTGGTCTTAAATCACTGATGATTCTTGGAGCTTAAGTCCATAAGACTAGTTGTGGTTTAGTGTAAGTATACTTTTTCTCAGTTAAAAGTTTTCTTTCTATAACCTCTACTGTCACATAGAGAATTTGAGACAGGTATTTACTTGAAAAATTCCCACTGGCTCCAGTAGGCATTCAGAGAGACTCCAAGACTGTATTTGTACTGCAGGACCTCAGATAATATCAGAGGTAGACCCAGAAGTGCACCATCACTTTTTCTTCTTCTTTCACTCCTCTACATCCTCATCTCTATGGGTAAGAAAAAGTGAGTAGGTGACCAGGCCAGGGGGAGCAGCATCATCCATCTCTCATCCCGGTGTTGGAGGACTGGGACCTGAGGCACGCAGGGATGCTCATCTGCTGTGCTGTTTAGACGTAGCCTAAATGCACTTGCTACAGCATTTTGACAGAAGTACTGCAGAGACATTTTTCTTTCTTTGAAAAAATAGAACCAATAAAACCTTGTAAATGCAACATTCATTTTACAAAGTTAAAACAAAAGGCTGTAAGAGTCAAGGGATTTGGTTCATCTAATTTTCTATTGGTATAACTTCAGGATAATTCAAATATCTTCTAAGAAAAATGGTACGTTGAATATTTTTTTCAAGGACGAGAAAGGGTTTATACATCTGTAGGGTTAATATGAAATTCATAGATTTTTTTGCACGTATGTGCATGAACACTACGCCTAGAGCTGCACCCAGGTATATGGCTATCTGTATGTCCATGTGTGAGACTTGACTGGCTTTTATAATGATAGAGATCAATATTACTCATTAGAAAAAGAATGTGTTCTGATAGCAGACATATTGCTTAAAGCTGTAGACAAAATGCATAATCAAAAAAAGAACATTTTTCTCCTGGTGATATTATTTATTTATTGTGGCTATTGCATCTTCTACAGATACTGAATCATTTGTTTCATTATCTCTTTGTACTTTCCAAAACACAGAATCTTTATCTACAGAGAGGCTTCAATCGAATTCAAATTATTTCTAAAAAGACTTGGGACATGCTGGGTTTTTTTCTCATTTGTTGGACAACAGATATCACTGCTGACATCTGAATTAAAATTACTCTTTTAGGCAAAACAGCAGGAGAACTTTAATTTTGTTAATATTTTGAAGCAAGTAGATAAAAAAGTGAGAACGTTTACAGCATGTATTAAACAGAACATGAAAGTATAATTCTAGAATATTATGCCCACACAATTCCTTTATCTAAGGGATGAACACTGACACTATTACTATCTTACAGATTTTGAAATGGAATAACCAGGCAGCTGAGACTGTTATTATCAAAATGGTAGTAGTCACTTTTTAGATTTCTACTACAGCCATTTGCATTCTTTTCTCTGTGCCCATCAAATACCAAATTAATAAAGAAACTGGTACTTTCTATACTTTCCAGTGCTCATGAGGTGAGTACCTCATCTTCTAAGTATAAGGAGTTGCTGCAGTGATTACATCATGTGCTAAAAATTAGCAGGTAGTCCAACAGTTGTATTCACCATCATAGTTTGTGTCTATAGCTAAGATATACAAATGGTTTTCAGATTCCTAAGATTGAAAAGTGTTACAAATTGCCAGACACCTATCCATTAAACCTCCACAGATACTTAGCAGTGTTCTCCACACAGAAGTCAATGAGCTAGGCCTTTCAGTTACAGGTATGGTTGTGGTGGCTATCAATCTAGCTAGAACAGTGTCATCCTGTTCTGAAAGAATAAGGGTTTTCACACCTTTCACAAGCAGTTCCAAAGTCCAGTTGGCTAATATTTTGCTATGCTTTATATTATTTTCAGTAGATTTTTAGCAAATAACATTGGGAACTAGAAGGCAGCAGTGATGCTTCCAGTTTTTCATGGTTTGCCACTAAACAGAGATCAAACGTTACACACATTTTTGCTACATTTTTATATCAGAAAATAGATATTCACTTCCTGCCCCACACTTACTCTCCTATTGTGTTCTCTTTTCCTGTTGGCACTTGCTGGTAGAAGGAGAACTTGGGCAGTGATAATTTACTGTTCTAGCTAATAACTCAATAGTCTCATCTAGGTCACTGATGCACAGGGCTTTCCATTTTCATTTTTGTCCTCTGCTCATGGGAGATGCATGAAGAGATTAAAGGGATAATGGGTCTGATCCAAAGCCCTCTGTGGGTAATAGCAGAGCTGACAACAATTCTGTTTCACAGCAACTTCTGAGGTTTGGGGATTTGTTTTTATTCACTTCTGAACAAGTGGATATTTCTGCTAATTGAAATTCTTTTGAAATGCTCATTTTGACTGAAAAATGTGATCTTAAAACAGGAGCAAGCCTGTTGCTTGGTAATCAGAGAAATGGTATAAGTGAGAGTTTTATGTTAAGGCCCTCTTCCTGATACCGGAGACCAGGTTTTCCATTCCCAAACTAAAGAGATGAGTAAATTAATACTTCCTTCACCCAGACCATCAGGCAATTATGTATAAGTGGAAAATCATTTCCATTGACTCTAGTAGTCTTTGTCAAAATCATACAAACAAATATGAGCTTCTCTCTTAATTTTTAGCATGTGAAAAAAATAGTAATGAAGCAATTTTTCGGTAGTCATTGAGCAGAGTTTCTTTTCTTTACTTAGTCTTAAGTGCTTGCAGAGCACTGTTTATTTTAGTGCTGCTTTTACTACCGGGAACTGTCTAATAAACCTAATTGACTTTTCTGTAAAATTTCTAGTTGATAAAAAGTCATTCATAGCAGTGACTTAGAGAAACAGTTGCAATTTTAGTTTTTCAAAGTTTTTTTTTTTATGAGCTTGGAGGGATTAATGTGTGAACTCACAATAATAATGTTGAGTGATAATCCCAAATGAATGTCCAGTTTCTAATCTGAAAGAATTAATTCTCATGTAAGACACACCTATACAGAACCACATCTGTGTCACACACAATGAGCAGACACTGCTTTTAAAAGCCATTTTATAAATATAAACAAGTTCTTAGAAACATTTCATAAAGTTACAATTGGAAGTCTTAAAAGAATAAGTAGTTTTGGGGTTTTTTTTCTTTTAGATTTTGCCAATACTTAAAGAAGTCTGAATCCTGAGATAATGCAATAGAGTGTATTCTTCAGAGTTGCTGGGGCTGCCCACCAGACCCTGCAAGAATGATTCCCATTGTTGGTAAAGAATGTGCCCATAAGAGACATCAGTCTAATACTTTTTTTCTTTTTACTTTTTTTTTTGATTCAAGCTTTTTTATCACAACTCCACATATTCTCAATATTTCCAACTTCATTTGTTCTACGTGGAATTTTGGTATTTTGGGGCGTATCTGTGCATAGATTTACAACATGTAGATGGCATAAATTGATGGCAGTGCAGTTATCATTGAAACACAAAGTCTATTCTTTATATATCATTAGATATTAATGTCTCATGCTGTGTAAATTCTTTTAAGCAATGGTTTTATTTATTATTTGTGTGTGAATTAAAGACGTCTAGTGAGAACAACACTATGTAGCAATCAGTACTTCAGAGTTCTTTCACGACTACCATATTTTGCTGCATTCAGAATAGTGGAGCCCAGATTGCTGATTTTCAGGGACTCGTACTGTGTATGTGCAGGCACGCACACAGCTCCCCATGATCCTCACCATCTGCTATTAAAAAAATTACCATCATTATGCCCAGTTTTGTGAAGAGTTCTCTATTGTACTATTGCTCTTTCCTTCCTGGAGTCTCAGACATGGCTGGGCAGAATGTATAAATAAATATTCATGTTTTCATGCTCTGAATGAGCAACAGGAGAGGACAGGAGAGATTCACTGGCTATGATATCAAAAGAAATCAGACTGAAGACAGCATCTGAGCTGTTACTATCTGAGCAGCGTGTAGGATAGTGAAGTGCGTAATATAGGAATAGCTCTGGATTAAAAGATCTCAGGGTATCTTGAGACTTTAAGCTCCATTATCTAAGTGTTGGTGATATTAAGGAGGTTTGGGGGAACACAGTTTCATGAAACATCTTGGATTTTTGCCCATACTAGAATATCAAGTTCAGGAGGGTCGATGGGAATAAATCTGAGTTTGCCAGACAGATGTAAGAGATTTTCTAAGAGTGTTTTTAAGTCCAAATGTTAGTCTTCGGAGTCTCTTCACAGGATCTTCATGGGTTGTAGATAGAAATAGAATACTTAAGCACAAGAGACTGTGGAGTATCTCCTAAGTGCATCTCCTCTGTGATCCAGGAGCACTAAACCATTTTGTGACCAGAGAAATCCAAAAGCAAAAACCATAATATAGATAAGAGAACATAAAAGCCAGACAGAGTCTTTTGCTTCACGTACCAGGAAGAACACATAGTATATGTTACATATGTGTCTGTTACTCGAACCTCTCTCTTTTAATCAGAAATAAGCTTTATAATGAGAATTGCCAGCTTCAACTCTTTTTATTTTTCTCACTATTTCAGTTTGTCAGAATGTGCCTCTTTGTCCATGAAACAGCTTCAGCTTTCTGTCAGCAGAGAGGGAGCCAGGATGCTAATGCAAAACTCCAGGAAGTAATCAGCAGAGGTGTTGAAAGTAAATGATTTGGCTGTTGGCAACTGTACATCAACTTCTGTATAGGAACTGCTGCACAAAGATGTTCCAGCCTTCAGTTTGATACAAGAGCACAGAGAAGCTTTGATATAGACAACACCCATCAATACTATCTTAAATTCAGATGTCAATCAGTCAAAACACCTTGTATAAGCAGTACATAGACTGGTATATAGACTTTCTTCTATGAACAGAATTAGTCTGATTTTTTTTTTTTTTTGACTGATTGCTTCTGTTGCAGGAAAGCCAATTTACTAAATTTATCAATTTATCATTTATCATTTTGGTAGTGAGCCACAGTGGTATCAAGTCAGATTGACAAAATTGTGTGTAAGCAGAGAGACAAAGGGACATTATCAGAAGAAAAAATACGTATTTTTTTCTCTGGTTACGAACTACTATAATTTCACTATACCAAATTAAAGAAGAAAACATAATAAAGTTTTTCACTGTTATTAAGGGAGCTTTTATGAATTATTTATTTCTCTGGAAAATTTTGAGATACATTATCAACAACAAGCATTTCCTACCAAATAAAAATGAACATTCCCCACACATTTTGTCCAATATGACTGATGGATTTCATAATAATTTAATTTAAAAAATGCATGTATTGCATATGTATAGAACGCTGCTACCTTTTTATCAAGGTTTATGCAAAATCTGAGGTTCTCTGTTTGTGTCTTTTAAAAGCTATTATCAACAATGGAAAACAAATGTTATCTCGACCACAAACGTCAACTCAGCATTTTCTTTTAAAATTAAGTGAAAGACGGGGTTAAGATCTCTTTAAAGCACTCATAGTACAGTTGGCATAAAATCTGAGTCACTGATTACTTCCATTTAGAAAAAAAAACACCAGGAATTAATAGTTTTTTCACAACTATGCAACTCTACCCATCATGGGTTTTACTAAGGCTTTAATAACTTTGTGATAGATCTGTGAACCATTTATACTTAGTCTCCAAAAAAAAATCTGCAGTGAAAAATAGGATTGCTTTGAGATGCATGTCTACTCTTTCTTTTTTCTTTTTTGTAAAAAGATGAGACCTATGTTGAAAGCTAATTAACCTATAAAAACTACAGTGTTCAACTACTGCATACTGCCAAGTGGCTTGTTTTCATCACGAACAAGCTGCAATTAATATTTGAGTACCTCTTTAATTATGGCTATTTTCATCACATTTGCAGATAATACCAGATCACTTTTAAGAGGTATTACTAAGGGAGAAACAGATTCAGAATATACTTAAGAGTAAATTTACTCTCCTGAAAGCAATAAATAAATTAATTTGCCTTGTTTAAATAGTACTTAATTTTTTTCTCAGTCAACTTTCATTATGATAACACAGTATACTAAAATAATTAAATACATACAGAAGAGAATAAATTAATTATTTTTACACAAATTTTTGTAGCAGAAGAAAGAAAAGTGCCTTAATGAGCTAGTGAATAACTAGTGGGCACAAAACAGGAAAATTTGCAAAAGTCAGTGATTGAAATTCAGATGGAAGGTGATCATCTCAACTCAACTTCTACGTCACCAAGGGCAGAAAACAGGATACATGCTGTTTCTACAGAAAAAGGAATATTAAATGCAGAATCAAGTTTTTAAGGTTATAATTCTGCAATACTTTCCTCAGTGTTGTTTATCCTCTTTTTATTATGGAATTGTTAAAATGCTTGGCTAAATTTATATCTAATACATTAATTTTGTTTCTTTCTTGTCTGTAACTGTGACTAAAGCTATCCCACAGATGGCTGGGTCATGGGAGTATCCAGGGGAGGATAATGCAGGCAGCAAGACTAGAGCACTGATATGGGACTAAGAGGGTGCAGATGTCATTCTTAGTTTTAGCAGATCTCACCTATAACCAGAAAAACCCACCACATTTATTCCAACTCTCATTTTACTTCTGTGGAAAAAAAAATAGGCAAAAATACTTGGCAGGCAGATTATTACTGTGAAAGACAAGTAAAGGTGGATAATTCAAATTCATCCCTAGGTTTCACTGCTGCTGATTGCCTCTCAGAAGGAATACTTCAAAGATAACACGTCAAAATGTTTTTATTTACGTAAAAAGGAGAAACATTTTGTGTGTTTCTTATACTAAATAAACAAGCCCTGTTCATGACTTCTGATTTAGATGCTGTGGGTGGTTTTTTATATCTGTGAAGAAAGTGCAGCAATTGCATGAAGGCTTGCTTTGCCCTGGAATCAACAGCTCTTGGGAAATGCTGTATCAGAGCTAAAGCTTCAGCTTGATACCCTCATGTTTTTGTAATGAGCGATGATCTGGCACACACAGACACAGAACAGTAAACCTTTGTGATAGGAGTAAATTGGGAGTAGGTTTACTGCAGAATTAGGGAGGTGAAGTACAGGTGAACCGTATTTTCTATTTGAATCACTGCAGAATTAAAGAGGTGAAATACAGGTTAACCATATTTTCTATTTGAATCAACCACAAGGACAATGAGGGCACTTCCAGTCCTTACTCTCCTCACTTCTGCCAGGGAGCAGGACCTCATTTCAGCTCCACTCAGGGCCATCAACCTCTGCTGTGGGACACAGGCACATATTGTAGGTCTGCCTATTGGCAGTTCTCTCTGTCCTGGTTCAGCAACCGAGACCACTGTGTGGGTGAGACCAAAGTCGTGTATTCTCCACCCTCTCTATGTAATCTCTCATGAACTGTTAACAATGGACCATTTGCAGTAGTTGCCCAGGGCACCTGACCCCTCAGGATGTAAACTGGGTGTGAAAGAAGCCTGTGAGGTAAGAGCTGTGATAACTCCTCTCCAGGAAGTCGTTAGCACCTTCACACCCAGCCTGAGGGGGTGTGTCTGCTAATGGGCCATCAATGATTCCAAAAAT
>JAOXXN010000395.1:111009279-111021162 GCA_026770055.1 Myrmophylax atrothorax
TATCCCATCCCATCCCACATATCCCATCCCATCCCACATATCCCATCCCATCCGCCCCGTCACCTCCGCGCCCTGTCCGGCGCCGCTTCCCCCGCACGGCGCCTGCGCGCGGGCCGAGCCGGGCGGGGCCGCGCGCGCGCAGCTTCCGTAAGCAGCGGGCGACGGAGCGCGCCGAGGGCCATAAAGCATCGAGCGGCGGGGGCAGCGCCGGGGTGTGCTGAGTGGCCGCGATGGAGGACGACGCGCCGGTGATTTACGGGCTGGAGTTCCAGGTGAGCACGGCTAGAGGCTGAGGGAGGCCTGGCAGGTGTTGGTCCCGCCTCCGGCAAGGCGGTGGCTGCGTGGACGCGTGTGTGTGGTGCGGCAGGGCAGAGCCCGCCCGGCGCCCCCGCTCCGGCTCCGGGAAGGGCGCAGGGAGCCCCAAGCTCCCCCCTCGGCGCGGCGGCGGAGGCTGGGGCTGGGGTGCGATGCCGTGTTAGCCGGGCGGCCCGCCCCGAGGTAGCGCCGGCGGGAAGGATCGCGAGTTGCCGGGGCTGTGGCTGGCACCATGGGCACCGGGCGGGGGGGCGAGGCGGCCCGGCTCCCTGTGCTCCTCGGCTGAGCCCGGGGATGTGCCGGCGCCCGGTGGAATTATTTTGGAACTAGCGCGGAGCGGTGGGAGGAGGACGAGCGGCACAGCGTTTCACCAGCTGCGAGGAGGTCGTCCGGTGGTGCTGTACAGACAAGTAAGCGCCCCTTTTCTGCTGCTTTTTCGCTGCGTTCTCTTCGTCTCGAGTGACTTTTTTTTGTAGCTGCTGGTCTCACGCTCCCGGTTTGGAGGCATGATGGTCGGCGACGCCAGGGACAGTTCTCGGGGTTTGAGGTGAGGGAGGTTGGTGGCTGGGTTTGCAGGGGATCCCCGCTCCAACTCCGCCAGAGTCCGCCGCGGGCATCCCGCTGGTGCCGAGCTCCGGCGCATAGCTGGGCAGGAAGCTCCGTGTCCCAGCGCTTCTCTCTTCTGCAACTCCTAGAGATGATGCCTTCTTACAGGCGTTAATATCAAATGCCTTTTCTTTGCGCTGAGGTGTAATTAAATGGTAGAAGTCTCTTAATTGCTTTCCATCAAGACTTCTTGTGGGAGAGAGGCAGGATGCGTGTTAGCCTTTCATACTCACGAATTCAGATGATGAACTTTGATTTTTATGCCTTTAACTTTTTTGTGCCCTGCCTGGTGGTTTTCTTTGAGATGCTCTTGCTGTGAGGTTATGGTTTGTCCAGCCTTGTTTGTTTGCTTACTTTTAGCCTGTGGATATTTATTGCTATACTTGGCATTGCCACGAAGCAAAAAGTTGACTGAATGTTTTTCAGTGTATGGAAGACAGGTTGCAGGCAGAGGACTAATTCTGCTCTCAGAGGAACTCCACTTCAAAGGAGGAGGCCCATGGGGCTGTAATCTCCAGCTAAAAACTCCGAGAGCTCAGAGCAGACCTGTCACACTATGAAGAATGAATTCTGTTCACCTTTCAGCAGTGTGATAATGTATAAGCTAAGCTGCTTGCCTGCCCCTATCTATGAAACACCTGTCTCTGAAATGCGGGGAATAGAGATGTGAATTTTGGGCAGGTTAGGGAGAAGGCAGAACTTTAGACAGTGTTTAATTAAGTTTGCTCATATTGATTTCCTCAGTGTCTTCTCTATGAGCCTGAAAACTGCAATCCATTACAGTGACCTTGATGCATGTTGTGTTCTAACATGAAAGCAGCTCAGGATAAAAGCATTTACACAGATTTGTAGCTGAACTCTGATGTTGCACGAGGAGCTCAGTCAGTTCCAGTGACAGTGGTAATTTCAGCAGGGCGTGGGGTATACGTGTAGGAAATAACTTGCTAATAGTGATGAAAGTCTAAGTTGTAGCGTTGGAAACATGTTACTGAAGAAATACCAGTGTGCATGAAATAGCTGTTAAGTTTTGGATATTTTGTTTTCTAATCAGTGAGATCTCTAGTGAAAGGAGTGCGTGGGTGTGTGTGGCAATCTCAAAGCTTCCCAGGTTAAGGCACTTTTGATTTGTCAGCAGCAAGAGATCCTTTTATGCACTGAAATGCACATTTTTGGTAGATACAATATGGACATGATATGATTAAAGAATATTGGGATTTCAGTAGGCTGAACATGTAACTAACTGAAATTTATGGCTGAAAGATAAAGTAACCATTTCCTGTAATGGTGGATGGAGATTATTGAGGATAAGTTAGCAGAGGGGAGTGTCATTTGTTTCAGTGTAGTTTACAGAGAGTGTTCCCATGGCTCATATTTCTGACTCTCTGAAGATGTTGTGAAACACAAATAGAATAACTGTAGCTAGACAGTGGGATGCAAACCTGTTACTTAGAACACTCAGCTTATTCCATCTCATATAAAAAAAGTATAGTTTTTAACAAAGTCTGCCTATGGTTTTATTGTAGTAGTTCCTTCGTCTGTTGCAGAGTGGCAGGCTTTCACTAGGCATGACCAAGGGAGATCATTAAACTCTGAAACATGCACTGATGTGGAATTCATTTAGGCTGTGTATTACATTCGAGGTTTCTACAGTTAACATAAGTAAGTGCTTATGCCTTATTATATAAATAAACAAAGTTAAAAAAATTTACTAACTTTGTCACTTCTGATGCATGTTGCAGAGCCCTCTTCTTCGTTTTCTTTTTAGTCCTTCCAACTAATCTAATGCTATTCTCGCTCTTTGCCTGGAGAGGAAGAAAACATAATTTAATGATGTATCATTTGGCTTTTGCAATGTCTTGTCCCATAGCTATGAGATAATCTAATGAAGGTCCCCATCACTGAATTAAAGAACATGGTGCTCTAGACTTTCACTTACAGTCAAGTTTTCACTCATGTGGCTGAAGAACTGAGTTTTAGCAAGGTCTGATAGAAACAAACTAATGCTTCTTTTTCTGTTAGAAACTTGAAAAGAAAGAGGAAGATAAGACTTGAGGTCTTTAAGGATACAATATAAAACATCCACTCCTAGGTTATTAATCAAACCCCTTTATAATTACATTTTCTTTACCTTTTACTTAGTACTTGTCAGAAAGCCTTCCTGCATAGTTATAGTTTATTTTACAATGTGTGTAGTTTTTAATTTTAAGAATTCAGGAGTGGCTGTCATACAGTTCACTGTAAGACTATTCTAGTATCCTCTTTAGTGTTTTGTGTCCCACTTGGCTTGTATCTTTTGAATCAGATTTCCAAAGTACAGTGTATTCAACTTTATAGTATTCATTTTTGTTTTAATACTATTAAAATCTCTTTAATTAGAGAAGAGGTTGACATGAATCAGAAATTTCAGGGCAAGCTCAGAAATCATGTTTCTTTCCTAATTTTTTTCATGTTTGCTCAGACATGCTATTTGGCTTACTGAGCATGGCTTTCATGAGCTGACAGAAAGAATTGTAGGCAAAATTAAACACACCAACAGTTAAGCATGATTTTTCTAGTCATCCCAACCCAGCTGAGTGTGTCATTTTTATTCATCTTAGATTGAACATTAAGACAAACAAACAAGAGCTGTAGTCTGCTCTCAGTTCTTCCCTCTGAAATGCTCAGACAGTGCTTGTATTTGAGCACTGGTCCTTATGCCTGTGCTGTCAGCATTTCTTTCCAGTAGTCATCACCCGGTCTGCTTGCATGCATTGTTAAAAAGGTAAGGAGTTGTAGTGAATGATAAGAAACGTCAAATGGACTTAATGTGTCGTGTTTCTTGGTACTTCTCATGGCTGTGCTTTCAGTTCAGGTTTCTGGGGAGAATGTGGTTGGGTTGAATCCCAATGTGAGTCTGCTGTACCTTTGGCAGCATGCTGTGACACTGGCTCAGCATGATTACACAGACAAACTTCTGTATTTTTCCTGAGTTTCCTCTACCATAATTGGAAGAGTCAGAAAGCTTTACTGTCATTGTGGCCTATCCATATTTTCTGCATTCCTGTTGCAGATCTCCTGACAAAGCATACATTAAAAAAACCAAAACAAAACAGATCATACCTCAAAATACAGCTCTAATCAGCACCAGGGAATGCAGTGGAGACACAGCCAGGGAAGTTGGCACATATGTTTAATTATCCAAGGGAGAAATTACTATCCATCTTGAGAGATTGATTTAGTAGATGATGTGTCTACTCCTTTTGAAGAAAAGGAGCTATGTGATATGCAAACAAAGCTTTCAGCCACTGCACACTTCAGATATGGCTGTCACTGTCATTTGGAACTGTGAGCCTTATCTTCAATAAGAAACTTGAATTGGCCAAAAGAGGTGAAAATTCTCTGTTGTGTGATGAGTCTGGTTTTACAGTAGCCAAGGGCTGCATTTTTTCCTGCGGACTTGCTCTCTTCAATTTATTAAAGTAATGAAACTAATCAAGAAGAGTGTTTGGGATGACATTAATTTTTTTAATTCTCCAGTTTACTTTGGGTAATGTTGGACAGAACCATAAAAGTGCTTCACTGTGATACTAATATGAAAGTAGAAGTAGTTTTGACTTACATACATATAATGTTCTAAAAAGTGGTATTGGGATTTTGTGCATGAGGCCAAACCATGGATAAATGCTACTGCTGGACACAGTTTGCTGTGCCACTCGGGCACTTCAGAGATAAGTCTTGGATGGTTAATGGAAGGCTCTGCTGAACATTTCCCTGTGAAAAGCAGGGGGTCCCCCATTTCCAGGAGCTGAGTGTGGCTGAACAGAGTCTTGCCCTGAGGGTGGAAGTGGATGTTCCCGATGTGGAGTAGAACCTGGAGCAGAGCAGAAGTCCCATCTGGTGCTCATAGGATGCTTTTCAACAGCCACTGAAATTCCTGTGTGAGACGTGATTGAGGTAAAGGCACTGATGTTTTACTGCTTTAGTACTGGCATGGATACTGAGTGTGTGAAAGAACTCAAGGCTCCAGAGATGTCAAAAGTGTGACTGACTGTTGGCTCAATTGATTATTCTGCAGGTCATTATATTCTGGGGCTCATCCCAAAGGTGTTGAATTCCTTATTTTTTCCTAGAAAGTATTTGTTACTTGCTGTTAGATTTCAAAGTTCCTTTCTTGATTGTGTTCAAAGGTGTGCTTTTGAAGCTTTTGCCATCAAGCACTTCTGAAGTATTCATTGCTTGGAGCTTCTGAGGTGACATCGGAGGAGGAGCAGTTTAATTCTCATATTTTTCTGAAGTTTGGCTTTATTATTTGACTATTCTCAGTGTGGTTTTTTGAATAGTGTACAGTTTATTGGGTTTTATGTTGAAGATGTTAGAAATAACTCTCTAAGTAATTTTTATATTGATTTTGGTCAGATTATTCAAATAGATGTAGATTTAAGTGTGAGCAAAGGCTGTTTGAATAAAACAAAACACATGCCTTTCCCCCCCTCCACTTCTTGTATTAAATTTATTTTAAAAAATACAGCTAACTATAAAGAAGTAAGAATAAAAGTGCTGTTTATGAGATTTGTTTTAATTCCCTTTCCTGTCAAAACTTAAAGGGAATTTCATAATCTTGTACAGATGAGACTTTCATGAGTGAGAGTAATCATACCCTCTGATTCTTTCTTGGTGTAAAGACTTTTACTATTTTTATTGAATTTAGTATAAAAATGTCACTGATTTCAACAAGTATAATACTAAGATCTTTTAAAAGATCTTAAAATCTTTTAAAAATAATTTCAAATATGTATATAGCTGTTAATATTTGCCTTACTATGAAACAGTGATTCTTAATTATAGAATTTTTTCTGGAATGCTTTGCTGTTTCTAAATACATCTTCATTCAAAATTACATAAGATAGCTTTTTCTAGTTTCTCTATATGGCAAGATATTTTGATTGACTGTTTTAACAGTTGTGAATAATGAACTTTATGTTTCATCTTCAGCAACACAAGTGGACATTGATTTTCTTTGGCTTTCTTTTGACCCCTAAAGAAGTAAAGCCATTAGAATTTTGCTTGTAAGAGAACTCTTTGCTCTCTCGCCTTCATTTTATATATATTATAAACAGCTTTTGAGAACTAATCTATGCTAATCAGAATTTTTTCATGTGAAAATGAAGGGAAAATCATCAGCTCTACAGTTGTCTTGCAGCTCTAGGTTTCATCATACACAGCTGTCTGCCTGTATCCATTACCAGTTGGTATCACAGCTGTATGTTGCTGAATGCAGCAGAATTCACAAACAGTTCTTCTCACAAGTGTTTTAATTGCTTATTAAATGACAAACATGTATGTGGTGGTATATGGGTTTGGTCTGTGCAGAGCGGTTGTTGTTGTGTAACAAAACACACACTGATGCATGTGTAAGGTTCCTGACTGAAGATAGATCTTGAGTAAAAATCAGCCTCAGACATGTGTCTCTATGGGTTGTAACATTTGGAGTGCCTTCATTCTCATTCTGTGAGTTATGTGTTCTACTGTTCTATGGAACAACTTTGTGAATACAGAATGAAAAGGTAAAATGTAAAAAGTAAAAATAGCAAAATGTAAAAGTAGTCTTTTCAAAATCATCTGGAGAAATGGAATGTAGAAGCAAACTGGGGTTACAGTGCTGAGGAGCCAGAGGGGTTAACGTGTTATGAATGGGGCATTACTGGGCCCTGCCAGAGGTGTAGTTAGTGGCAGGGCTCGCTGTCCACAAACCAAACAACTTCATTAAAATAAGTGCAAAAATAGCTATTCTATTCTTTTTACAGCTGAAGCAACTTCTCTGTCAAATACAGTGACATTTGTGAAGGAATTTTGTTGGAGGAAGCATACTCTGACTGTGCTACAGATGTTTCCAAGCAAAGTGTATAGAAATCATGACAGTATCTGATGATGATCACCTCTTGTCTTATTTTAGCTCACTGAGATATGGAAGGACCTTCCTGGATAATTGAAGGCACGAGTAGCTAATTTCCTTCTACACCGTGTCATTAGTCTTTCAGCTAGTTAATTCTAAAGTATCTGTAGTAATAGCTCATCACATCTTGTCACAACTTACTGGCTGATGCAGTTGTGAGGTTGTCTAGGCTGTTTTCTTGATATGACTTAATTAAATTTTTTTAAAATTTCAGTTTATTAATCTGTTTTATGCATCATCTTTCCTTTTCACTACATTAAATAATCTACGTAATCTGCAAAGGGAGAGCTGATATTACTGATCAGTAATTATATATTCTATTTGTTGTATTATTCTCCATATTCTCAATGCTATTTATGTTTGTAAAGTATTGTTAGTTTAGAAAGCCCTAAACCTTCTGATTTTTGGGGAATGGACCAAAGAGTATTCATTACATGCTTTGATTAATGGAGAAATCCAGTTGTTAACAGTGATTTGATATTGCCATTATTCACTACGGTCCTGCACAACATACCCTTTCATGTATGTCTTACTGCCTTTTTTTAACCTCTTCATGACGTTACAATACCTCTTTCTGGAATGAAAAACTCAAGCTTAAACTGAAGCATTGTGCCCCTCATGTAATACATCTTGCATCCAGTTGATTGACTGTAGTTTTTTGTGTTGTGCATTTGTGTGTCTTTGTACAACTCTTATTAAGATTAATATATAATTCTTTATATAGTCTGTATTTATGCGACTGAGTCCATGACTTTTTTCTTTGAAATGAGACTTGATTTTTGCTTTTATAGTTAAGTCTAGAGTATTTGTCTAACTACAGGAAAGACATGTTTTGTGGGGAAAAAAAGAGTTTTTGGAAATGAAAAGTAAAGTATTTGAAGATCAGTTCCCTTTTGGACAATTACAAGAACATTATCTGGCATTTGTTTTACACTCAGGAGCATAAAATGACATAACTCTTGCATTTCTAGGTACTGCATAGTAGTGCTGACCACTGTGTGTATACAGCCATATGCCTTCTATACAGTTCTTTGCTGCAGAACTCTGAGCCTGAGATCAGCAGTAGTTAGGGTCATAAAGATTTAGACAGACTGTATGAAAGAAAGCAGTAAAAATAGTGAGCCTGCTTTTTCATTCCCTGTGCAATGATAGAGAGAGGATATGTATGACCCTTGAAAAGAGGAAAAGGTGAATAGCTACATTTCTAGACAAAGCAGAGAGAGTTGTAAAAGCAAGATGTTTGATGAGAGAGCTGCTGTCCGTGTTCTTGAGGGGAAAGTGGTGCTATCCAAGACTGTGATTGTTCAGTAATCTTTAGAATTGCATCCTTGAAACACAGACTTGCTGCTCATGTTCTGCCAGAAATGTCTGGGTAAGACTATATCTGTGTCATTGTTCTCAAAAAGTCATATGAATCCCCCATATCTAAAGCAGGAACTCATGTCCAAGAATCTAGTTGCATCCTGAGATGGAACACTTTCTTCTACAGGTCCATTTGTGGGTGTAGTTGAACTGCTCTTGTTTTTTGGACTACCTGAGATTGCCTCTAAATGAACAAGAAGCAACATGGAAATTGGTGAGGTCCTCATGTTGTCTTATTTTAGGAGAGACACAAAAGTGGTGTCATCACTTCTTGCCCTGCAGTACATGTACATACATGTATCTCTGTCTCAAGATAAATTCTGCAATAAATTTGGCTTCCTACATAGGTCTGTTTTTATAATAGACTCTACAATGTTCAGAAGTCTGTGAAGAATAAGTGGAGTTATGACAGTCATTTTACAATTCTAATTTCCTTAGGAAAATTGTCTGGGCACTTTCTTTTCCAGTAAGTAGAGCTAGAACAAATAGCTGAAACCAGCTCTAGCGGCAACTGTAAAACTGTGAAATTAAGTGGTGAGCTTTCTAAATACCAATCCTGCTTCAGAGAAAGTAGATGAGAAGGAGGCTGCTTTCATGGATCAAGTGTCAATATTACCTCAGTGACAAAGCAATAGACAAGATTAACTTACATTGCTTATTTTATTGCAGCAGAATTGTCTTGGATGGCATGAAGTATCTTACATCTTCCTATGTATAAGATTTCTCTCTGCAGGCATTTAAAGTGATCGAAAAGCCTCTCCACAAAAGTTCACAACAACTATGAAGTACTTTGAAGTTTTGCAATTACAGCTAAATGTCAATTTCTGCACATTTATGGCATGTAAATAGCTGGAGATGCTACTGCAGGGAAAGGTAGTCCTTCATCTTTAAAAAATACACGTCTATAGTAGTAACCTGTATTTATGAGTGTATAAACTATTCTACTGTGTGTTCAAAACCTGTGGTCAAAACCCATCTGTCTGTTTGTCAAAGCTTTTTGTTAGCTTAAAAAGAAGGTCTCATTGCATAAATACCATCCATTATTTGATAGATTTCCTTAACATCATCTATCTGAAATACACTTTTGTATTCATAAATTATGATTAAAAACCTGAAAACATTTGTTAAGTATTAGAGTGTAATGCTAAATGTTGAAATTATGGTCTCTGATCCAAGCCAATTGTTTTCATAGTACTGGAACCCATTTGGCATGAAGATTAGAAGCAGTGTTTGACCTTTTCATAGTGAGTGCACATACAAGATGCTCTAGATGGGGAACAACCTTATATACCAATAGCACCTATCTATGCAGCCTTCAGTTTAGGATGTGGGTTCCTCTAGAATCTGAAATCAAATCTTCAGAAGGATGTTTAAAACTATAAAATAATGGGGAGTAAAAATCCATGAAGAATTAATTTATAAAAATAACATGTTGTGTTACATGCAGCAGATATCTAAAGCGAAGCATGCTGCTGTGCATAATCAGAAGGCTCCTCAGTCCTGTAGATGCTGGAACAAAGACACTGTATGTTGTTCTCTGTGTAGAGAAGTGGTTCTTGGGATAATCCTCATGGCAGTTTTACTGCTGACTCCCATGGCAGCCTTCATGCAGTTGCTTGTAATGAGAGTGCAGGTGTTTTGTAATAGCATGACAGGCATGATGTGTGACTGAATCAGCTCTTTTCCTCCACCATGGAGATGATGTTCTACCGCACACTCAGTTTTCATCAGCTGGGCAGCTTCTGAAGTGTGAAATTACTTATATGATGGTCCCTTCTGTCTGAGTATCTGGGGCCTTGCTGAAGTGGTCAAAATAAAAGCTTGGACATAAAATTTCTGCTACAAGTCAGTGAACATGCTGCAGGTGGTTGCTTTTGGCAAAACTGACTGTTGGGCTGGGTGTTTTGTCCCAGAAAGCTTGAGCATTTCTTCTCATGGCTGTTCATGACATGATGTCTCTTCCTGTGTCCCATCTTGCGTGTTCTGGCCCATCATGTCGGTAGCTCCTGTGTTTGCAATCAGACAGCACGAAGAACGCTATGCTCTAGGTTCGTTCTGGCCATCCTCTTGGGTGGTAGTTTATAGGAGAGCATATGATTAGTCATAATTATCTATGAGATTCATAGTTCTGAAAATTACTTTCTGGAAGCCTGTGAGTTCTTTGTCGTAATAATCCTGTAATGGCATGACACCAGTATGTGATTCAAAGAAGAAGTGGTAAGTGGAGAATGTTTCTGTGTTGTCCATATGTACAGAAGTGAGCATAGTTGGCACCTTTTTGAGGTAAAGGTGTCACTGCGATAGAATTGGTTTGGGTTACAAAGACTGTTATCAACTCATCTGTAAAACTTCAGGCATAACATTTGTTTCTATTTCTGGCTACTGATACATGTATACAGACAATACATTAATCTTAAATTTTTATGAGGCTTGATTTTTGCTTTTCATCCAGTTTTTCCCTGAAGGGATAACAAAATGGGTAGTTTGAGAATAGTGCGTTTTGACATCTTTGAGGATGGTCCCTAGTTAGAGCTTCACACTTACAAATTCCATCCATACTATTTCTGCTGTGTCCTTTACAGGCTTATAACTTGACAGTGTATTTTTCATACACGTATGTGTGTATACATGTGTTTTTAGTAGGTAAATGTCTACATATGTGTGTCAAATATGATACACTAAGTGCTTGTCAGTCTTGATAACCCTGGAATTTGGAAATTTATAATAAAAGTATCTTTGATCATTAGAGCATCTAAATTACATGGCTGGATGTTCTTGTGGTTTCTGTTACATGTGTGTAAAGTGCACAGTGGCCTGTACTTGTACAGGGATTGACCCTCTTTCAGATAGTCTTTCTCAGTCTTCATACTCTTCTCAAATCTATTATTCAGAACTACAAGTGAGGATCATCTTCCTAGCCTGTTAAATCTTTTCTTTACATGCCTCTGCTTGTTCCTCACATCAAGCTGAAGCTTTCTTTTGTTTTCAAGAGTTTTGTTTAGTAAAGCCAAGCATTAGGTGCTGTATTTAGCAGCTTACTGAGGTTTTTGTTCTTTCCACTGGCCTACCACTGTGTGAATGGCCTGAATTTTCATAATACATGTTTTTCTGTCCCATACAGAAGTAAAATGCTCTACTTGAAAATCTGCCTTTATAATGTTTAGTTGTTGTCTTCTACTAGGGTCCTTGCAGATGGCTTCCATCTGGAACTGATTTCCAGTCTAAATGTGAATTTTTTTTCAGTGGTTCATTTTGAATAGTTTTGTAGGAATAGCTTTATATAATTCAGTGAGATCTTAATGCCTAACTTTTTGAGTAACTGAAATTTTGTCTTTTTTACCATTTCTGTGTGTTAACCCAATAATACAATCTACTAAATGTATACTGTTGTACGTCAAGGCACCTGGTGCAGGGCATGGAAATGCTATTTCTTGTTTCAGTAACTACACTTAACTATTTAAACTATTTGATATACATTTCTTCAGTGAAATTGCAGATGCTTAATGAGAATGTTTTTAGACACCTGCCTTTAGGCGGTACATAGCAGACAAGGGCAGATAACCTGGAAATTTACTTTCAGCTTGATGAAACATCCCTGTTTTGTTCATGGAGGAGTCTTTATCATTGGATGGCAGTCATGGCAGTGATAGGTGAGGTTCCTTGGACTT
>JAOXXN010000395.1:111039256-111053850 GCA_026770055.1 Myrmophylax atrothorax
AATTACCAAAAGTTTTGTGTAGCTCCTTCCAGTACCGATGAACAGTTAATTTGCCTGTTCGAACTGTATGCGGAGCATGGGGAATCCTTCATCTCAGGGTGGTGTTTCTAAGAAAATGTGCAGTTCTGCCTCAAAGAGAACAGGGAAGACTTTGACTTCCGGTTTCCCAGTGTCTTTTTGTCATTTGAGGGTATTTGGAAACAATGGAGTGTCATTTTGGGAATGGCAATGTTATTGCTAGAATGGAATCAAGCAAAAATAAATAAAAATCTGTGAAAGGTCAGTGTAAGAAGAACTTGAAAATTTGCAGATGATATAAGTAATTGCCTAATAAATATAATGAGTTAGTTATAGGGGCTTACAGAGTGTGTATGGGAAGTCTAGGTGAAAATTAAATTAGTGTGCCTAGTGCAAGAGAGGCAAGGGAATTGTGACAGGTATCTAAGTATCTTCCTATGCTTGAGGCCCTAAGAAGAAATGTTTGTTAGCAAGGGATATAGTTAACACTTTATCTTGCAACAGCTGTTTCTAATAGGAGTATATCAGGGAAGACTAAGTTGACAAAGTCTGATGCTTTTGTAGATTATAGCACTCTATGTAATGTGTATGTTGCACCAGTCCTGTTAAGCTCTGCATCCCATAGGTCTTGCTGGAGACCAGTTGAGGATACAGTTGCAAACACCACTCAGCCACTCAGTTTGCTGAAAGGCTAAATAAATGAGCAGTATTATCAGGGCCCTTTTTGTTGGGTTGTCAAGAAACATGCACAATACAAGTAGATACTGTGTCAAATACAAACCCCAAAACATATTTGTAGGAATGTTGTGTTAAGCACCATCTGGACTGTATGCGATTTTAGGATTGCATCAACACGGTACATGGGATTTTACAATTTTGAATGATGGAAATCTTATTCACAATTTAAGATAAGGCAGGAAAGAGGCCTTTACTGTTTCAGAAGCAACATGATTTATTGATTATCCCTTAGCTAAATTTGTTTCTACTTCAGAAGTGGTGCAGTTTTCTACCACAAGTAGTTTTGTATATAGCATTATGTGTATAATCTTGATAATGTGTTTTATAACATTACTTATTCTGACTTTGGGGAGTATTTAGATGTCTGGATCAAGACCTCTTCTCAGACTCAGTGTATAAGTGTAGGTATCTGCAGCAAATCAGAGCATCTAAATTAAACTAATCCTTAATAAGCTCAGAAGAGGTCTCTCTGTATCTGTTGATTTTGTTGTAGAGAAACTTGAAGACTGGAATGATCTTGCTTAAGCATGTAGTAATTTTAGTGGTTGGTGATATGAAAGCTCTGCTATGTTTTCTTGCAAGTATACTGTGTAAATGATCCAAAACAGCAGATTATGGTTTGATACATGAAGATGAATTTGGAAAGTGAGTAGGCTCAAAACCTATCTGTTCACCTCATTTGTAAAGGTTGTTCTACAATAAACACTTCTTTAAAGCACACTGTGGTTTAATGTATCACAACAATTCAGGATAAACTAAATGTCATTACAAGTGTTATTTGCAAAAAATTGTCTGTAAAATAAATTAACAAATTGTGTGTTAGAAAGGGCATAATAGCAACATCGGTAAAAAAAAAGAAAAACAGAACAAAAAGGGGTAAAACTCAATTGTTCTTTGAAAAGTTATGTATTTGTCCTTAAAACAAGCTTAAAATGTTTTTTAAAAAATAAAATTAATACTCAAAAAGAATGACACTAAGAACAGTTGGACATTTGAGCAAGAGTAAAAGAAAGAATGGAAACCTGCAAATGTGGAGGACACACTGATGGGGTTGGTTGAGTAACCAATATTTGGGTATCACGACATCAATCAAAACACACCAGGCAGTGTTCCACTCTGTCAGTCTATGAAAAGCATCTCTGTAGGAATCATATACAATAGTTAAAATTTGGGAAGGATATTTCAGTTTGTCTCTTCTTAAATAGTTAAATTCCAATTTGGGAAGATGCTTAACCCTCAAATATGAATGCATGCATTTTTTCAAGACAGCAGTGCTAAACTCTAAGTCCAATTAAAAAAACAGAAAACCAAAAAAACCCCCAAACAATACTTTTTTTTTTTATGTTTGCATGAACAACTATATATATACATGACAGAAGCAAGTTGGTTATGCTGAGTAAGTCAATGATAGGATTGCTACTGAGAAAAAGTTGAACTCTAATCTGTCTGGAAGCATATTGTCATAAACATGGTGCTGAAGGACTTGCCATGCTTCCTATTTGGTGTTTTACCTTCTAGTGTGCATGATAAAGCATCATTCAAAACACATGACAATTTACGATCAAATAGGTATTGATTCCTGATATGCATAACAGAAAACTGTTCACACTGCTGTTTCTTAGCTCTTTGAATGTGTGTTTGGTGTTGCAGAATTGGTTTAGGCCATCTAAGCAAATGCAGTCTCCTTTGTGCAGGATATTGTTACTCCGGCAAAGTCCATGCATGCCAGGTTCTTCTGTGTATTTGCAGTGGATAACTGTTCAGTTTTATGTGTCTGTGATATAAGAGAATAAGATACATAATGTGCCCTCTTATACCTGCCAACTCCCATTGAATTTTGTGAGCACAAAGGTTCTCAGATGTTTATACGGCTGATCACATTTCCATCCAGACTGCTGTGTGGGCCACCTGCCCCTTCTTTGCAAATACATTCCAGAGGAATTAGAGCAACTGACTCCTGAGGGATGTCTTTACTCTACTTTATGGAGGTTTTAGTGAAGGTCAGCAGCTGGAAATAAGGAATTAAAAACAGAGTAGCATAATCTTACTTACCTATCTGTGAAGCATGAAGAAATTTATAGATCACATGGTTGTGGCTCACTGTGTAAGAAAACCTCTGGCCATTTCCCAACAGTGTAATTTCTTTGAATGTTCTATACATACACAAGTGAAGAAAGGACAGGAGAGTTGATGTGTTTATGCCTATCCAGAGATTTTTTAATGAGTAAGAAGAGAAAGTCTTTGTCTTTAGGCCAGTTCAAGGCCAAGACTAGAGCACGTAAGTTGGTGAGGTACTGCTGTTACACTGACAAGGCTGTGAGATGTATACAGGATCAGTCAGCCTGCCCTGCTTCCAACACAATATGTGCCAGAAGTATCCTCTAGTGGATTGAATTGCCAGCTGACCAGCATTTTTGTTACGTAGTTGAAACTGCTATTGGAGCTACACCTGATTTTGGACTAAGACCTTTCTTACCAAGTGTATCTACAGGGCACTTTTCTTTTAAGAAAATGTTCAGATTAATTACTTAATTGGTTTTCATTGAGCATATTTCCATAATGTATTTCCAAAGAAAGAACTCTGAAAGTCCTTTCATGCTCAGTTGGACATTGAGATATGTACTTGACCTTAAATGTGAAAAGCTTTCCACGGAATTACTGATTGATAACCTCTATTATTGAGATCTTAACAGTATGTTTGTGAAAAGGCTGTGCTCAGCTATTGTAAAATACTTTTTAATTAAAATATTAAGATTAAATATTAAGTTATTACAATAAATAAAACATTAAATAACATATATATTAACAATATATCTTCTGTAGTTACTTTTGTTTTCATTTAATACACAAGAATTGTGTATGTAGCTAAATGTGATTGGAGTGACCTGAAATGGTATCTTCTAAATATGCTCACTTGAGTTTGTGGGTTCCCTATGGTGGCAGTTTGTTACATTTTTGTGTTCATGTGTGGTAGGAGGACACATGAAGATTTTGTGAAGATTTGTGAGATCAGTTCTGAGTGACAAAACTGATTTGGAGTGGGAGGACTCAAGGAAATGAGACTGGAAGAGAGGAGCATTTTTTCCTTTCAATTAAGGCACCAAGAGCAGTTTTCCTAAACCCCAACCAACCAAGAAAGAAAAATGTCATAATACCTCCCACATTTCCATAAGGGAAGGCATGCCTTATAAGGCCATGTAGATTTATTTATACTTGTATAATGATTTTCTGGAGTTTGATGAATAGATAGGAGTACATTCTAGAAATCCTGATCTATCAGTTATGATACAGAGATTGTTGCATTTGTAGTTTCTTTTCCTTGTATTTGTCTAGATTTACTTCCTACTGTACTGACTAGTCTTCAGTGTAATTTTGTACAAGTGAATTGATATCCATGTTCCTCACTTTCTTGATCATTTCAAATTAGAAGAATATTATTTCCCTGTTTTACAAGCCACTCAATGTTAAATATTTTAAAGAATGTGGCAAATTCAAATATTTTGGTTATAGGGGTTATATACATACTTTATTATAGTTATGCTCCACATGAAATATGAGAATATTTTACTATTTCCTTTCTTTCTGAGTTGGAAAATAATGCATGTAATGCATATTGACATAATACTTAGTTTTATGTGTTAGGCATCTATACTTAATGTCTCTGCTTGCCTGTCTCAGAAAAGCAGAATTCGCAGAAGCCATAGAGATATCTCTGCAGTGTTTGACAGTGTGTTATGAATTTTTGTTCAACCTTGTATTTGCTTAATGAACATATGTTTGTACATGCACTTCTATATATGAGTATGCATATATAAATAAAATTAAAATACATATCAAAATACGTATTTACAAATAAAAGTTTATAAAAATAAAAGTATTTAAACATAGTTAACCTGTGTTTCAGTCACTGAAAATATAATAAATTGTACAGCAGGTATCAAGTAGTAATAATTTTCAAATTACTATGCTCTTTACATTTTAAGAAATATTTTTTGGGTTCCTATTTAGGTTCTTCCATGTTTTAGAACTGTAGATCAGTTCTTATAGCTATGTTATATTTAGATTTCTTTGTTCTTGGTGCTCGCTTTTATATAAGAAAGCAACAGTATCGACTTAGTTAACTGAGCCCTAGTCTTTATTAACTATTAACTGAGGAACAGCTTGCTTTCCTGTTGATGTTTGAAATACAGGTTCAGACTCTTTTTTACTTCTTTTGTATACTTAACTCTCTAAAGGACTGAGGGTATATTAGGGGCACACTTGTACTTTACTGTAATCCAAGATTAGATTCAGCAGAATAGGCTATAAGGACCTTCCATATTTTTTTATTTAATTGGCTCTTCTCTGAAAGAATTTTACTTTTTGTTTGGTTTGGTTGCTTGACTATTGGTTTGGTTGGTTTGTTATTTTTTTAAAAAATTTTTATTTTTTCCTGATAGGTTTTAGATCTTTGGTGCAAAACTGCAGCCTGTAGCTTGTTGGCTCTGCAGCTTTTCACTGTAGCCCTTTACAACTAACTTGTGGTGACCTCTCCAAGGTTGAAGTTCCCTGCCGCTGGAGGATGATTGAAGCCTGAGAGGACTTTAGTTTGCCATCTACTGGAGAAAAGTGGTTTCATTCCCTGGAATTCACTTCTACATTTTTAACAAAGAACCCATATTAAGGGATCAGTCAGACTGATCTCCGGTGACCCAGTCAAGTAGAGTAGTTGATTCCGTGTTTGTTGTTAAGTGTAGAGGAAACCTCTAGTGAAACGCTGGTTAGTGGCTGTAACTCAAGTTAAAATGGTAGATCACAAGATAGTATTATGAGATCTGACTTGTTAGCACTTTGATTGCTTCCAATGAGACTCATTCCTCTTCTATATGGTAGAGCCCTTAAAGGAAATGCGTGGTAGGATAAAGTGCACGATAAAAGAGAAAGTATCTTTTAAACACTGATTTAATCTGGGAAGACAAGTACTAACATCCAATTAAAAATAATGCTGTCACTGCTAGATGAAGGACAGGTTACCATTAAATTTTTTGTATGCCTGTTGCACACTTTTAAATAATTTTGAGTACCTCTTTGCAATCATTTGGTGAAGGAATATTATTACCTACTTAGAATACTTGCAAGGTACTCAGGCATAACCATGACGGGCATCATAAGAAATCATGATGGGGCTTCTGGAGTTAAATTGATAGATCTACACATTTTGTTAACCTTCTGTTTCAGATTTAAGTCTGCTCAGTTAGTTTGCACTAGGCATGCTCAGAGCTGTAACAGAGACATCAGTATACATTCTCTCCCATACTAATATTAAATAAATATTTGCAAAGTCACTCCTACATTTGTAAACTTCTTGTATGAGCTCCCTTCTGGTCTTTTGGCAGTGTTACAGCAGCTATTCATCACTCTGCTTAGGATTTCAATTTTGATTCTACTGACATGTATTAACATTGTGTTATGATATCCAGCAATTTTAAGTGTTGACAGTCTTTCTAAATTTATGTGTTCCTGTTTTCTTTGAGATATCTGGACTTGAAGAAACACCGCATATGTACAGTGATTGCCTAGCAGGTAGACAGGGTGATGACTTAATTTGTAGAGTTAGCCATTAAATTTACATAACTGGATATTTTAAGTATTTGATTTATTACTAACAGAAAATGCATTAATAAATAATAAGTGAAAAATAGTTTAATAATGATTAAGAAATTAAGAAAATTACAAATAAGTAATTGTCATAGATGCTATTTATAATCTTGTAGTAATTTAAATATTTTTATTAAAATACTAAATTCATGCCTTCATTTAAGTATATTTGTAATTTTATTGATTCCGTAGCTTCAGTGCTTGTGGTGTATGTGGTGTTTGGACTGACATTACATCTCAACCAGTTACACTTTGATGACCAAATTTGGTTAAATATTTTCCTGTACAAATGTTTTCACTGAAAATATAATTTTCAGAAGTGTAAAAATTGAGATGATATTTGAAAGTTTCAATAAAACTGCTTTTGCAATTCCAAGAATATGCAAGAATGATTATATTCTGTAAGAGAAAAAAATTGCTAAAAGTTTTCATTATAATTTAAGCTTAATAATGTATTGAAGATACATAAATTGTAGACTTTTTAAAATAGAAATTACATACTTTATAAATGGAAAGAGCTTCAAAATTATTTTCCTGGGTTTTTTTTCTTCTTTGTCTTCGAAATTTTTTGGTTTTAATACTAGTTCTACTTAACAACTCTTTAGCCCTTGATCTAACCTCACTGTTCTGTGTATTCACAAGGTGTGCAGCACTGGAGTGATATATGCACATTGTTAAATTCTTGTATGTATCATGTATGTGTTTTTGTAAAGTCCCAGTAAAGTGGCCGTAGTGCGTGGCACATGTTCATACATTCTACTGTAAAGTAAATAAAAATGGATAAAATTTATAATTTTGTTTTCACTCTGATTCCTTTTTTCTTTATTATTAGTCACATGGTTAAATCCCCTGATAGTCAGTCCTTTGGAAGTTTGTGGATGTGTTTTCTGCAAGTAATCTCAGAAAAACATCAGAATTCACACCTAGAAAACAAAAGAATATTTTTTGCCTGAAAGATAAATGAAGCAAATCATGAATTAGGGTCTGAAAAAGAACAGGCCTCAGAACCCCAATTTTTTAGGGTGCATCAGAATTTCAGAAATTGCAGGACTTTTAAACTGTCATAGAAAAAATGATCTAACTGGTGTAGCAGAACTCTGATACTAATATTTGAGTTTCTGTTGAAGCTTCATGAAACTCAGCAACACAAAAGGTAATGAACAGCAAGTACATTGCTGCTTAGTTAGTATCAGCACATCAGCAATCAATTACAGTCATCCACTGAGGGCAAAAGCACATGAGTACTTTGCAGTTGCTGTATAATGTCTAAAGATGAGTTGGTTTCATGAGTAATGATCCTGCTAATGGGATGAAATGGCATTACTGCAGAATGAATACTTTGAGGTATTAATCATTAGCCTCTTACACATATTGTGCTACAACATTCTGTAGTAAAAACAGTCTTCATTTGTGATGACACAGTGGATTGAAATGTTACCATATTCTTTTTGATTTAACTGAATGTTTAAATGCCTGTTTTTAACCTCAGAAATAACTCTGTGGGGTTTTTTTGTTTGTTTTTTTTTTTTTTTTTTTTTTTTTTTGAAAACACATAAACAGGATCTCACTTTGAGTAGATTTAAATGCTGTTGTGTTCCTCAGCATTTCAGAGGAAACTTGTGCTCCTTCCAGCCCAGCAGTAGACTGGCTAGTAGTCTTTTCAATAGTGGATTTCAAGAGTAGAAAATAATACCTAACTATAAAAGGCATTCAGTTTAAAATAAGCCAGAGAGATCTTACTATTTCTTATGCAGATTAATTGATCTGAAAACAAGGTGCAAAGCTATATGAGAATTTTGATCTCAAAAAAATTATGAAAACTATTAAAAATGAATAAAACCAAAATACAACTGAAAAGAATACTGAGGTAAACCCTGACATTTTATATAATTACTGAAATGAATAATTTGTATCAAGAAATAATTCCATAGGTCACTGAAGCTTCAGCGAGTTAAATCTACAATAGGCAATCGATCTTTCCAGACATCAATACCCAACGTAATTTGCAAATTTGTGAGTTAGGAATGCACATAGCACATTGTTTTATAAACTGCTGACAAGAAATTCTGTATGGAAATATACTGCCTGTATTGCATGAATTAGATCTGCTGTATAAATTGTCTTCATTAAGTGTTAGTGGAAGGTCTGGTCAAAGGGTTTAAGAGCAACATTACAGGGTAGAGAGGGGTTTGTGATAAAGGCAGACATCATCAAAAGTCATCTGACTGAAGCTAGCCTTTTACCCACTGTCTCTTCTTTCATAGATCATGTAGGAAGTCTTTACATACAGTCTTTTATCATTGTTGACTTGTTTGAAGGAAAAAAAATGTCTGTTATGGGAAAAAAAAAATTTTCAAAATAGTTAGGTTCTGAAACTGAATGAAAACAATATTGATACACACTTCTCAGAGAAAAAATGATAAAGAAGAAAAGCATGTAGATCTTTAAAACTACAATAAAAACTTCTAGAGATTATTTGATAAATATGGGAAAGGATTATTCAACCATACTTCCCAGTAAGTTTTAATGGACTGTGTACAGCCAATGTAGATGTGCACTGGAGAAAACCAGCCTGATACTCAGATGTTAGTGTACTAATCAGTTGGTGTTGGTAGGAGTGAGGGATAGTTAGAAAATTTGGAAGGTGGCTTTTCACTACCAGAATTTTGTCTGTAAACTGTGAAGTGCCGGATCCTGCACTTTTGTCAGAACAACCAGAAGCAGTGCAGATGTGGCACTTGGACATGTGGTCTAGTGGTGAACATGGTGGTGTTAGATTAATGGTTGGACTCGATTATCTTCTTTTCCAGCCTTAACAATTCTGTCATTCTAACAATCGCTGGGTTTCTAACAGCTAGGTGTTGATTCTGTCATGCGATATGTAATAAGCAAGACATTCCCACGTTGCAGAAGATCATAAAGACATCTCTTACTGCAGATAGGAAAATTTTGCCTCTACTGTGTTATGATCTCTTTTACTGTATGATTAATTTTATTGACATGTAGTAGGAAAAAACTGTAACAGAAAAAACTGTAACAGAAGTATACTAGAATATAAAAGTGCTATTGAATAGGAAAGAAAGAGTAGAAACCTTGATGGAGATTTTTTTCCTATTTATCTGTTACTGAGATGTCTTATAAAAAGAAGACAAATATATTTGAAGTGTTGTTGCTTATACTGAACTTAGAAGTATATATAAAAGTAGCTACTATACATCTACCAAGGTATTGCAGCAATATTCATTAAAAATCTGTAGTTCTTCCTGTCTGTAAATTTAACTGATCATCTACTATCAAATAAAAAAATCACTTTTGAAACATGCATGCAACAGAATACCCATCAAAGTTTGAGAGGGTTTGAAGTCCAGATCAGATATGCTTGCATATTTTGGAAGGATATATAGTTTGTCCTAACAAAGCTTGAAAATATTTAATAAATTTGTCTTTTAAAAATGTGAATGGCATTAATTTCTGTGTGACATAATTTATATTCAATTCTATTTGATCTTTTAAAACACTTTTTATTTTACCTTGTTATAATTACCAGTTAATTCATTTGCTCAGCTGTGAATTTCTCTCATGATTTGTTTTCAACCAGGTCTGCCTTGCACATCTCACTAATACATGCATTAAAAAAAAAAGTATTCTGAGTTGCAAGTGTAAACAGCACATAAAAGCCTTTCCAATTACTTTGCAAACAGATTCAGTTTCTGTAAATATGTTTACCAAGCTGTACTGAAGTACATTGAGAAGAACTGCCTATTTGGAACTATATAACTGGAATACTGCTTGCAGCTGAAAATGTATGGTTTATGTCTATGTATGTGTGGGAAAAAGAAGGGCTTGCTTTTCCTTTTGCACTTATACAAAGTCATGCATGTTTCTGTTATCAAGCAAGGATTGGTTTGGAATTTTTTGTCTAGTAAATTGACAGATTACAGCAAGTCATTGCTTTGTCAAATCCCATATTGTGTTTATGAAAGTCATCAGTGCAACAGGCTTAAAGTAACAGTTGCAAACCATTGAAATCACATAAATATGGTTCAGTTTCCATAATCCAAGTATTGTCCTTATCATAATTGTTTGGTTTTTAAACTTTTTAAAAAAATTAGCTAATGACACTTTTATTTAGCATCACAGAAATATATCACTATATTTACACTTCAAAAAATAGGTTGTACAGAGTTTATTATGGGTGACTTTTAAACTGGTCAGTGCTTCACAAAAGGTTGTTTTTTGTGGGTACTTTGTAATATTATTGGGTATTTCAGAGAATAATTACTTCTTTCTTCTTACTAATTTCCAAGTGGACAGATTTTAGTCTCTTTTGGGAATTATAAAAATCCTATAATAACTTTTATTAAGGATCACAATGTTGAAAGGTTTACTATAAAGAGACCATACTAGGTAGTACAGTTGAGATGTTACTTGACATCTGTTCTGCTGGGAGTGATTTCAGATTCTGTAATGTCTGTCTGTGAAGTAACAGGGCAGGACCTGGATGAGGATCTAGTTGTGGTTCCTCAACTTTGCTTGGTGTCCTCATATTGTCCTTGATGAGCACTGACAGATGGGAATGGTTTACTCCATCACAGCCCCCAGGCTACATCTCCCCCTTCTTTTCTTCTGTGTTGCTGATCCTTCACTCTCCTCTTGTGCTTACTGGAAGCTATTCCCTATTCAAGGTCTGAGAGGAGATACTGAAACTTCCATTGCTGGCGCTGGGCTTGGTAGGGCTTCTCCTTGGAGGTCTGTCCCCGGCACAAGTGAAACAGAGCATGCAGGGGACAGCTGCTACTACAACTGATCAAAGCAGTGTGGTGAAAGATGCTGGTGCCAAGTAAGGGAGGCATGATGAGCTGTTCAGGAAACTTGGATACGGTGGGAAGTGCCTTAGAGAAAATGTGTTTTTCTTTAGCAGCACATTTAGTGTCTGTAAGCAGGTATGTGTATAGATTACATGCATTACTACTTCATATAGTCCAATTAATTTGTGATGTCTAACTATTCAACAGTGGCTAACAGACTTCTGTGGAATGTAGGTGGAATTAAAATGGGCTAAGTACAGCAGCTTTCTTGAAGTAATTTTTTAAAGAAAGAATCATGCATCATAAAATTCAGTGTTTTAGTTGTGTGGAATAATGAAAATGTCTTGGTTGGAGGACAGCTCTGAACATCATCTGGTTCAACTTTTTGCTGGAAGCAGGGCTTAAAGTTAGTTGATCAATGGCCCTGTTGAACCGAGTCTTGACCATTTCCAGTGAGGCAGATTGCACCACTTGTCTGGCAACCTGTTTCCAATGTGTAGTATTTGAGGAATACATCAATGTGTAGCTGCAGTGTGAGCCACAGGTTGAGCTCAGGGTGGCAGAAGCCACAGGGAAGAGGCTGTGAACTCCACAACAAAGGGTCTAGGGACCTGTGGCACCAGCCAGGGTACGGGACAATGAGAGGCACAGCAGGAGCCAAGGACTCCAGACTTTTGTGTGCTTAAGAGTACTAGATTAAAAAAGCCCACGGTTTCCTTTGTTCAGGATCCCTCCTCAGAGGCTATTATTTTGTTATTGCACTATGATTACATTATTTTAAGCATCCAGATAGCCAAAACTCTGCTATGGGAAACCTGGAGTCAAGCCAGTAAGGAAACCTGTCTGACTCTGTGATTGTGGGGTGTGTAAGGAGTCAAGCAGGGCACCTGTGGACTTGCTGGAGCTACCCACTGTGAAGGGCATTGGTCCCAGCCCAGGTGGTGTGAGTGAAACTGCCTTAGGGGCTCCTGTATGGTTTGACAGGAAAGTTTCCTTAACACACTGATCTTCCCTGTGGGGTAGTTTTTTGTTTTGTTTTGTTTTGTTTTCCTGCATTTTACGTGGTTGGTATTTCTACTGTATCAGTTTCTGCCTGTTGTTTCTGGTTGTGTCATTGTTGATCCTTATGTAGATCTTATGCACCTCCACCTTCTCTCTCAACTGCCTTAGAAGCTATCTTTTCTGTAGGCTAAATAAACCAAACTACTTTAACTGTGATTATTATGTCATGTTCTTCAATGCTTTACTCATCTTGGAGGCCTTTCACTTTTGTAGAGAACAATTGGTGACCTCTCTGTTTTTTTCATTGTTTTTCTTTAACTGATATTGCCAAAGTAAGGCCAATAGAACATACTGAAGATGTGGCTTACTAAATGCCAAAGAAAAACTGGGAAATCAAATGAGATAGAATGAAGGAAAGAAGATTTTACTTTCTCTGTGGTATTAACAATACTGCAAAATATGTACCTCTTCCCTGTTCTATCTTTGTGTTTTGGACACAGTGCCTCCTGTCCACTCTCAACTGATGTGTAAATTACTGTGGGCTTTTTCCATGCCTTTATAGGATTCTTGTTAGGAAGGATTCTCAGATTTCATGAAACTGTTAGCAGATCAGTCCTACAGAAGATGGTGATCTTTCTGGTCTTGACACTGTATGAGTCATGGTGTTTTATTAAACTAGTAATCATACATAATTGAAACGAGCATGCCTGTGTCACCAAAACTGGTGATTCATCATGCTGATGTTACCTGAGCAACCTTGAAGGATAGAGCATTCAAAGTCTAGTCCTTTTTGATGTTCCTGGAGAACTCTGCCTTTGGAGTTCTTTGAAACACGTGAATTCATACTCCTTCGGAGAAACTAAATGCAATGTCTTTTGAACAGGATAGAAGGTAGTATCTACAACTAAATTTGCCTAATATGATGTGTAACAAGGTGCTTCTAGCTTAAAGTCTTTAATAACAGTTTACTTGTGAGAGGGAAAAAATTACAACAAATAGTCAAAATACTTTTATTAGCAACTTGCTAATAAAAGTAATTGTAGTGACTTGTTTCCCGTAGAAATCATAGTATATATATGCTGTCATCTCATCTCATCTCATCTCTTTTTTGCTTGAAATGCTCTGAATGTCTTGTCAGCTCCACTACCCCTTTATTATTTGTGGGTAGTTCTTAAGGAAAAACCCAACACCTTGTTTGTCAAGTTCTGTCTTTGATCTGTGTAATAATCATTGTTCATGGGACGTGATGGATAATACATGACCAACCTTTCTGGAACAGTAAACCAGTATTCCCTCTTCACTGTTGGGAACGTTGCAAAGCTTGGCTTCCCATCTTTGCACTTTGCTACTTCAGCAGTAACTATTTTCATATGAGCAAGAAAAATGCAGAGAGTATTTTCAGGGCAACCTCTGAATCCATCATAATATAGCAGAACATTCAATCATTAATTATGTTCCCTATTCAAAATTCTTTATTTGTTCATTTGTTTAGGTAATTCTGCCTGCCATCAGGACACAATACCATGTGGGGAAAAAGCCCCCACAAACAAATCTTGTGTCAACTTAATATCATTGAACATTCCCAAACCACTAAGATATGCTGAACAGCAGCTTAGTTTTTGGAAGGGATGAGACATTAAAGTAGAAGGTAGAAATAACCCCTGGTCCTTCAGGCTAGGGGAGATGCAGTTGGTAACTTATTTTTGCTATGCCCTCTAGTCAAAATAACCTACTGTCCTAGAACATTAATTGTAAAGTTAGATGTGCACGTGAACCAACTGGCATTTCATTTTTCCCATGTGTAAATTGTTATACCTACAACTGGCATCCATCTCTCATACCCTGGGATACACCTCTGTGTGTCATCATGTAGCTGTGTTTTGGGATGAGTTCCAGATATGCATTGTATTTTTCTCATGTGTTACGATTCCCTTGAAGACTTGTATGCATAAAGCAGGGAAGAAGCTAACAGGTGTAATGCAGGTGCCAGGGTTGCTTAGTGCTTAGCAGGCTGCTTCTGCACCCAAAGTTATGTGTATACAGTATTTTTAATCCATCTTTTATGTTATAAGATTGCCATGGAACACACAGCAAATCTGTGCGATCCCAAGGAACTAGAGACATTTGAAATTCAGTTGTGCTTTTGGCAAGATCACAAAAGTAGGTGAACGAGACAAATTCAGAAAGGAAAGAGGTGTTTGTTATGGGCAGGAAAGACATAAACTGACAATGTTTAGGACTAGAAATAGTGTCCCTGTCAAAAAACTCGACTATGATTAAGATAAACTTATGGAGCATTTTCATCTCCTATTGTCAGGTGTCCTAGTTCAGCAGATGGGACCAGTTATCTCTGTGTATGGGTGATCAAAGCCATGTATTCTACCCCCTCTA
>JAOXXN010000395.1:111065118-111083667 GCA_026770055.1 Myrmophylax atrothorax
AGTTTTTCTTTTTTTTAAAAAAAATTTAATTATGTCAGACTGTATCTTTTTGCACCTGCAGGCTCCTTGCTGGTGGGGCAGTGAGAGAAGCAGGAAAGACCTTGACACAGTGCAAGGGCTGCTCAGCAGTAACAGAAATGTCTCTGTGTTATCAACACTGTTTTCAGCACAAACCCAAAGCATAGCCAGACCAGCTACTGTGTAAAAAATTAACTCGATCCCAGCCTAAACCATTACAGATTGCAACACTCCGGATAAGCTAACTCTGTGATCAGAATGTGATCCAGGATTGGTGACAAAAAATATTTCACTTTTCCATCCTTCACTTTCGCTGGCTTTAGTGAAAGTTTTGGGCAAGATAATTTTTTTTTAGTCCTTAACAGGAAAGGAGAAGTCAGACATGGAACAGAAACATGTGTTCAGTCTTTAAAAGATTGATTTACATTACATAATTTGTACTTAGAGGAAGAATGTCTATACGTATTTAAGTGTCCATAGGTCAGTGTAAAGAAAGGTCTTTGTTTGAAGAATAAAAATGAATACTAGGAATGTCCCCACTAAATATAGATGATTTTTTTAATAGCACTATATCCATATGAAATAGCAAGTGATGTTTTTTTTTAAACATTTTAAGAATGGCAAGGATCACCATTGGGGATTTGATCTACTTCAGCCTGACAGTTGATGGTATTTTTAGCCAATAATTCCTGCAACAAACAAATAATGGCAGATCAGTAAGATGTGTTCCTTTTGGAAGGACATCAAATTTTGTTTCCAAGACTTAGAATGAAAACTGTATTGCACTCTTGATAAAATGGTAGTTAGTTTCATAGTTTAACTTATATAGTCTTATGTTTCATTTGAATCTGCTTGACTTCAGTGTACAGACATTGGATGCTGTAACTTTATTTTTTATCAGATGATTATTATTTTACATTTAAAAAGCAAATTAGTCTCAATTACGTAGTTACTGGATGCACTTTATCTGCCTTCAGGTGTCTCAGTGCATTAGCACTGGGAAAGGCAGATAAAAATTGTTATCCACAAATCACAATTCTATAGTTTTCACGTTGTGACTTTAAAGTGTGCAATCACATTGTGTGGGTGCTGTTTAGGAACAGCAGTTTGCAACCAATTCAATTTCTTTAAGTGATATAGATTACAGGAACATCTGGCTATCACATTATTAGAGATTAAATCTTAAAGACTGCAATTAAAATAATTATGTTATTTCATTCTGGTTACAGAAATGCTGCTGGGGCTATGGAGGTTAGTCTTGTTCACAATGACTATATTCATAAATTACTGACTTTTTTAAATGGTAAAAGAAAAATATGTGACTCCAGTATAGCTTTTATAATACAGTCATTACTTTAAATATTTTTTTCTTCTGTGTTTCCCATTGCACTGAGAAGGCTTGGTACCCTTGAAGCACCTTTAAAAGTCTGTGCTCTGGGCAGATGTAGAACCATTGAGAACTGCAGTTCAGGAAGTTTTGACTCCTTTCTGCTGCTACTAAAATGCTGTACAGTATTTGGATTATATCATGAGGTTGTCAGTGTTGTCTTCACCATCATGTTGATTTTAATTTACGTTAGATCTCAAGCACTTTAACTACAGTCATGAGGAAACTAAGCTTACATAATCACGCAGCCACCATCCGCTTTTGTGCTACTCACGGGAATTGAGTCATCCCCCCAAAATAACCCCAAAGAGATCATGTATCTTGCATTCTCAGTATTCTCTGGGACAGCTGTGTTGTTTGATGTTTTAGTTTAACTGAAAATATTAGACATGCATCTCTCAATAATGATAGAGTCTGTTTTCTTTACAGGGTTGGACAATTTTCCTTTTCCTTATGAGCTTTGTCTTCAGCACTACTTCTTGTTTTATTTTTGGTACAGCCCAAGACAGTCTGTAGTGTGTTTGGAGGGAGAAGGTGCAGGGAGAATATTTTCTCTCTGGTTCCAGATAGTGAATAAATGATTTGATTGTTCCCTGGAGAGCAAAGTGGCATGGCCTGCCAGTGAGCTACAAGTCATCTGCAGGACCTTGGGAGTGAGAGCAGATGGTCTGGGAAGCTGCCCAAGCCCTGGCTCCTGAGCACTGGCTACTCCCCACCAGCCTGCCTGCTGTGCCCCATGCTCGATCAGGAGTGCATGAGGAGCTTGCTCTGAGGGCAGCCCCTAAGGCAAGGCACTGCTTGAGCCTATTTCTCACAGGCTAACTGGGCCCTTGGGGTCCTCCGGCCACACTTAACGCTTTCTGGAACAGTAAGAGAAAAACCTAAATCATTCACAGAGGTGAAAGCTGCTGCTTCTCTTGACTGATTAGAGAGGCAGGTTCTAAGGCCCTGGTCAGTCACAAATGTGCTGAAAAGTGCTACAATGTCACAATTTCCTGTTGTTCTGAATTCTGATGTCGGGATATTATTAGCTAGTCTGGAGGGGGGAAAAAAAAGTAACAAGGACAAAAAAGTTAATCTTGCCTGTAAAAGAGATTGCAAAGGCATTCTGTATAACCATCATGATTTTTCAGATGCAAAATGTCAGCCTTCATTGTCGTGGCTGTGTTACCAGACACATTTCACTAGAGCTTCAGCTTGTCTGTTTAGATTAGAAAGTGTTTGTTTGTAGCTCTGAACCATGGCAGAAATATGTGATCAATATTTAGTTAGTACAACTGTAATTCTTCATCTGATGAAAGTAAAATGACAGGTAATGAAAGATATTTTATTACCTGACACTATTTCCCTTACCGTGCTAAAAAATCAGTCCTCTACCAGGGGCCCTTGTCAAAGGCCTCCCTCGTACAACCTTTGGTTACACTTGGGTTATCAGATGGGTTTCATTAAGTTGGTGATGTTGTCATGTACAGTGATGAATATGCAGAGAGCAGTGAGAAAACAGTACCTTCCTCTGAACAGAGCCATGAACATTGATGGTGGACAGAAGGTGTGTATCTGCATAGTTTGCCTATTCCTGTCTGGTTGCCCAGCTGTTTCCTTCCCACAGTAAACCAACTTTTGAAGATCGTGTATGCAAGATAGATAAAGCACAGCTTAAATAGCTGTGACACCAAGTCAAATGACAGAACGGCCAAAATTTCAGAAAGTGCAGTCAAAAAGAGTAGAAACAGTATTTAATGATAGAGTCAAAGCATATGAGATATAAATGTATGCTCCATAAGTCACAACAAAATTACATGTGAATGCAGTGGTAGAGCTGTTCTGAAAATTCTGCTGCTGTTTCTGAAGATAGGGAACAGTTTTGCTCTAATTAGACTTAAATGGATTAGATGCCTAAGACAGTATGGTGAAAACTGTGGATATGTTCTGTAATTATCCAAGGATAGTCATATTTAATAATTTCTGAAGTAAACCGTGGAAAATATTTGAAGTGCTCCTGTGCAAGAAGTCACATAGCATATGGCAGTCATCACTAAAGCACACTTGAATGACTGTAGGAGGACTGTGAACAACACATTTTGTGTCCTTCTTGGATAACTATTTTCTTTATATATATTCAGTCCTTTGGGTTTCTGTAGGACTTGAAGCCTGAATATCAAATGTGGGGTGAGCAGTAAAAAATCTTAGAGGCAGAAGGGTGCAGGCACACCATTTGCCGTGTTGTTAGGCAAAAATAAAGCCTTGTTGTTAGCCTCAACATGGGTAAGCTGAAGTGCAGCACATCTGTGCTGGACAGTGGGTTCATGCGGAGAAACCTTAGTATTAATGCAGCTCCCAAGTAATATATCTGTGTGTTACAACACAGAAAATGTTAATCTGAGCATTGCAATGGTCTGCTGTGATCAAGGACCCCATAAGTTTGTTGTGTTCTTTTCCTTTGTACTATAATATGTGGTAGCATAAAGCAGCATTGTGTAGGCTGTATGAAAATTAGAACTGTCAGGATTCCAAAGGAGCTTGAGTATTCCTCTGATTCATTCAATAGATGTTCATTGCTTCAGTATTACTGCATTTATTGCACTAAGATTTCTCCTTGCTGAATATTTTAAGCTAATAAGTATATGATATTTACAGAAGTGACTCTGAATATAAACAGATAAGTGACAATATTTGTATCAAGACTAATGTTAAATATAACGGGGCTTTATGTTGTCTCTTTTTCTACCAGTCGCCTCTATTTACTCATCTCACCTGTTAATGTACCTCTACTTCAAATCCTGCTTCGAGTCCTGACCTGCTATGGCGTCATTCTCTCTCCAGGCAGGTACTCAGCTCCTGTTGAGGTGTTGTGTGTACTAAACAGCCCACTGACCCTGGCAGTGACCTCAGTGGTGAAGGCTTGGCTCTGCGAGCAGCATCTCCTGTCTGGTTTTCTGTTTCTGAATAAACCAAAGCTCAGATACAAACCTAACTATCTTTTTAGTCCAAAAAATCTTACAACAAAAATTTTCATTTTGTATTATATGTAGATATCATTTAAAAAGAGATTATTTCACTGCAGTTAAATACAGCCTATTCCCGCAGGGAACACAAATGCAGAGATCTGAAGATAAGCCCTTTTTGAATATTTGGTAGTCTTTTATGACGCGTGGAAAATTCAGTTTAAAAACGAGAATCATATCATCCCCTCAAAAGAAAAAAAACAAATGAAAACATGAGGGAGCAGCACTTATCTAAGTGGAAATGTGAATAGTCTTCTCTTGTTGGGTTCACCTGGTTACAGACTTTGAGTTTATAATCTCTTTGATTTGTGTTGGTTACTTTAGAAATAGATCTTTTATGTATTACCTTTCTTTTAGACAGAAATCTTTCCTCTACTGGGCAAAACATGAATTCTTTTTTCCTGTGAATACTGACAGGGTAGGAAGTAGTTCATACTCAAGTGAGCCATTTTGTTCTTTGTCTGTGATTTCATGGTGTTCTTGCAAACCTGAAATATTATTCTAGAGTATGCTTATGTTAAAGAAAAGATTTCTCAGAACTCTTCCTGCAATGACCTGTTGCCTTTGGCAAACCTCCTTGAAAAAGGCTGTCAGTGCCTTTTGTTGAGAGGTTCTCTCTTCTTTCGAATGAACATGTTAATCAAGACGTGATGCTATTCATTTTTGGGCTCATTAGATGTTCCTGGAGTTGAAAGGGTTTTCCTGCTTTAATAGTTTGCTGGTTTTGAAGATTTTTCTCACCTCAGTTAGATGGAATGTCACACATTTTTTTTATTCAAGTGGTTGAATCAGATCAGATTAGATTAAAAACATTTTGATTTTTACCATTTGTAAAATGCAAAAGGTAAATCCAACTGTATTCAAATTGAAATATACCTTTTTTGTATTTTTTTTGTTTAACTGTTAAACAGAAGATTTTAACAAAACTGTTCCCCTTCCATTGAAGTCTAAAGGTTGGTTATAGCAGAACAGAGAATTCTCAAGAAGAGTTTTAATTTAGACTGTCTTATTTAACCTAGTGTAGTTTATGCTGAAAATTTCAGATTATGGCATATTAAGTAAGCCACAAGTAGTTCTAGGTCACTGGGTTTGGCATTATGTGTGGCAGTGATTTCAGAGAAGCCTTCTCAAGATGTGTCTCTGGAACGATAGCACAAGCCATGTAATTACTTATTCCTCGCTTAGGAATAATGCATAGGATATAGGGCAAGGAATAAAGGCTGGTTGAACTCTCAGGTATAGTACAGCTGGAAAACTTGTTTCAATTCCATGTTGTAGGTCTACTTTGTATAAATTAATAGAGATTACAGTCAAATAAAAATAAATAAATAAAACAGAACACTTTTAAAAATGTCTTCTAGTACTTGTCACTCAGCACTCTGTAACATTACAATAAATTTAACATTATGAACACAAAAGTAAATTCTATTAAAATCTTTCTACTATAGAATTTAGTAACCATAGTAATGATCAGAGTATAAACGGCTTCATCATCATAATACACTATACTGGCAGCTCCTTGATAGTAGATGTTCACAGCTGCTGTTCAAACACACAGAAGATAAGCAGGGAGCTGGTGAAGGTCAGTTTTTCTATAGCTAATAATGTTGCCAAGTCACCAGGCTTTGTGGTATGACTCATGAGGTATGGCAGGGATTTCAGAGAAGTCTTTTCTGTCTCCTCAAGACATGTCTCTGAAACCATAGCACAAGCCATGTAGATATAGAAGCAGCATATGTCCAAGAGGGAGGCAGTGAGTTGCCATAGTGAATGTAAATGTTGAACTGGTGTTAATCCACAACTAAGCTGCTTTAAGGTTTTTACTCAGTATGGAAATTCTAAGTATCTTTTCATAAGCAATTGCAACTGACTGTTCTTTGTCTTATTAAATCAGGTTTTAAAGACCATGTGCTATGGTTTTCAGCAATTTTTGTGTATCAGGATCTTGTGTATATTTTTTTTACACTGACTGAGCTGTGTGATTTCCAGTGCAGTTAATGATGAAGATTGTTAGCTCTGATAGAAGAGAACATGGAACAGCTGTCAGCATATAGCTGGATCTGCATTCCCTGGTTCCTGGCAGGACCAGAAGAACAAAACTGCTGAGCTTAGGCCTGTTATTTGTGACCCATATGAGGTTAAAAGTGCTACCAGTTACTGTGCTAGTAACAGAGAGCTGGGGTGACAAAGGGGTTGTCATAGAAACTCCAAGGGATGAACATTTTGACTTTGTTTTTCACACTCAGATTTAAATTTCTGGATAGGCTTCCTGGTTTGATTTGACCTTTGGAACAACTTCTCTCTCCCCATTTTACTGTACAAGGGAGCTATAGATATAGGTTTTTTCATATCTCCTGTAAGCATGTTTCACCTTTGAATTGTAGGTAGCCTGATGTGTACTGCTGCCAAGGTTCTCTGAAAGCTTCACAAACAAAAGGAAGAAAAATATCTTGTCTAGTGGCTGGTGCCTGCATGTCCTGCTTTCTTACCTTTTCATCGTCCTTGTGTCTCAGTGACTATGAGGTGTTTTACATAAAAATGTTTCTGTAAACTCTTGTAATATTCTTGAAATATTCTGTAATAAAACTGTTGTAATTTTCCAATATTCTACGTATTGGATTAATAAGACACCCCATTTCCCCCCTAGTTTTCTAAATCTATTGTATCTGTTGCTTTTTTAATGTGAAAGGTTGGGGTTTAGGGGAAGGAGTATTACAAGAGAAGCAGAAATATCACTTTCTTCTGAAATAGTAGGTGTAGCTCAGATTCAGTTATTCTCATAGCATTGTATCCATCTGCATGGGAACTGATAAGCATTCAAAATAAACACAAATACAGATTCTGTTCTCTAATATCCTTCATTGAGTCCGTCATCTGTTTTCAGTGGTTCTGTGCAAGGGATGTATTTTTTTGTTCTTGTTTTCTTGTTGGTTTTTGATTTTATTTTTTCTTTTAATATTTAACCTTCTTTCTTCTTTGTTTCAAGACCAAATCTAAATAATTTAATCTTGAGGCACTTGTCTGACCAGGCATTCATGTCCCACTTTTTTTCCTGGCTGTTTTAAAATCTTACCCCCAAAGAATCCAAGTATTTACTACAGTTAGACTTTCTTTGTTTTGTTATGGTGTGGTCCTGAAGGCTTTCTGGCTTTGAGGGATTTGTCAGGTTAAATAAAGAACAAGTGCTTTTCAGGCGTTAGGTTGCACTAGTTCTGAACACACTGTATGGATGTTTTTGTTTGTCAGCATGGTAACTGCTTTTGAAATCTCTCTTCACATTGGTCCTGAGCAGCTAGAGTAAAAGAATGGGCTAAGGTAAACTACATTAAGCTGACATATTGTCAAGATGGAATATTGGAAGCAAAAATAAATGTAAGGAAAAATCTTGGGATAATGTTTGCCTTTTAAAATTTTGCTTCTCTTCTGTCACTTAAGACTAGTTGAATGTGCTGGTTACAAAAATTTCCTTAGATTTCCAAGCCTGGTGAAATCATCTGAGAGTGCTAGCTTAAAGAATTTGGTTATGAAAATGAATGACCATCTGCAGATGGACAAAGAGATTTTGTGATGCAGATGTTCTTCTTTCACTTCTTTTCACTGTTGTCACTGCTGTATTTCAAGGGAAATACAGAGATGATAAAGAAATTCTGCTCTTTAGTGGACAGCAGTGGGCTATCTTTAGTCTTTTGGGGAAATGGAAATCTCTGCTTTCAATAGAAAGATGTTTGATGCTGTGAATGCAAGTGGGAGTCTAACATTACTAATGAGAATCTTTTGTGAATTACCCATATTTGTGTAGATAACACAGATATGAGCTAAATCATGTATCTTTAAAACTGTAGCTTGACACAGATTCTCAAATGAATGTGCACATAACTGCATGAAATGTGTGGAAAACAAAAACCATATTAGGATGGAGAAAGAAGACTACAGTGGAAGTGATAAAATGGATTGACTCACCTTAGTACTTTACATCCTTCAGGCTCTTAATAAATACAGTTGCAAAAGAGAAATTATTCTCAATTTAGTCTCAAATAAATTTTGAAATCTCCTATATCAATATGAAGCCAGAAAATATTCTGAGTTAGCCAGCCTCAGCTGAAGATCTGTCTATACAAGCTGCCTCACAAGCCTTTTGTTTTCTCTTGTTCCCACTAAAGCTGAAAATTGAATGAAGAACAGCTGTTATTTTGTATTTAAGCTTTTAATTTGTAGTCCCTAAGTGCAAAGAAAGATCTAAATTAAGAAAAAAGGAAGACATTTAGACTTCCCAGGAGGTTTTTCTGAGTTTTGGGATTTGCTGATTCACAGATACAAACATAGTTGAAATTGTCAGCTGTGTCAACTGTTGTTTTTTATATCTATTCTGAGGCTCTTAAATTAACATTACATTTTTCATATGAGCAGCTTTGACATAAACATACCTGTCCATAATTACAGTCTAATTTTTCATAGTGCTACTTAAGCCTCACAGTCCAGATTAAAAATATTTTGTTTTTTTCCTCCTGTGAAATGGTTATTTTGCTGACAATTTGCAATTAGGTGAGCCCCTTGTTTAAAAGGAACTCGACTGCAAAATCTATATTTTATTCATAGATTTTATCTTTAACTTCTGATCAAAATGTTTTCTCTGTCTCCCTGATCCCCAATTCCTTTCGAAACAAAGAGACCTAAGTCTGTTTGACTAGAGATAAAGGTTCTTTCCATTTTTCAAACCTCTTCTTCTTTGGAAATTCTAGCAGTATGGGTAAGAGGTATTAGGGTCATCGTCAGTATAACTTTTACATTTCTCCTAGACTTTATTGGTTACTTCTTGGAATAGTTTTCCCATGATGATATATTCAGTTTTGTTAGCAAATTGAGGGGTTTTGGAAATTTCTTTTTCTAGTCCCTCAGGAAACCAACTCTGCTCTGTTCTTTTCAGTGTTATAGAAAGGTAGAATGAGGAAAAAGTCAATGTATAGAATATTTCAATTCTGTCAAAAGGTTGAAAATCTAAAATATAGTTTCACTTGGTTTTTAGCAATTGTTCTATGTTTTATGCCATGAATTTCTCGCATGCCTAGAATTCTTTCTTGAATTTTTTTCATTGCAATGATCTTGTGTTTCTTGCTAACCCTGGAAAATGAAATGAAATTAGATTAGTGTGCCTGTGGCGATGAGTCAAGATTATTGTCTGGAATGTGGGCTCAAGAGAGCAGGAGGATAGTGGTGATTTCAAAATGGCTATTAATGTGTTAGTCAATAAGTAAAACTCAGACCTCATTTCACCTAAATCAAGAAAGACCTGTCAGATAGTTATGGTTTTGGTTTTATGCCACTTGGGCAGAATTTACTTGAATATGTTAGTAGCAGTATGGCCTTTATGCCTCTTGTATTCTTTTATGATATTTCATTCTTTACAGACAACTGAAAATTGAGATGAAAAACATTACATCTTGCCACCAATGATTGATTTCTCTGTCTGGAAAACCTAGAAGTGATCATTTGTCAATTTCTGTGACTCAAAGTGCAAAAGTAGCTGAATTTGCAAGTTACATTTTAATACAGTTGCCATTTTGTATGGAGCTCGGGTCCCTTTAGATAGTATTTCTCCTTTTGGTATTGAGTGCAAGATTCCAGTAAATTATGTATTTACAAGGTTATCCTAATGAAAAATGAGTAAACTAACATATACATAGGGCATATGAGTGGATATAATTTTAAGTGAACTTCATTCACCTATGTTAAAGGTCTCATGTAGCATGCGTATCAGTGTATTCTTTAATAAGCAAGTACGAATGCAGATGGATTTCTGTTATTTTCTCTCAATCTCATGAAAGAGAAAATTGTGAAATTTCAAATGGCATAAACAGATAGCTCATTTCCTTTGTTCATACAAGGTCTGCAATTAAGCCATGCACACTGAATGTCACTTTGCAGCAGTTAATTTTTTCACTGAAGACTGATGCATGTAAATATAATGAATATTTTACACTTCCTAAGAATGGTATCAGGAAAAAATATTCTCTTTTTTTAGAACTATGATTTATAAAGACACATATTTTTATATATTGGTAAACTCAATATGAAAGTGTTTTATAACAACTGTAGGTGTTTAGGTAACATAAGTAGAAGTGAGTTTGCTTTTACTTGCTTGAATGGTGATGTAGTATCTTCGTACTTACAGATATTCAAAATTCAACTCGAGAAGGCCCTGAGCAAATTACTTTATGTTGAAATTGGATCAGGCATCGTGCTTGTCGCAGCTTTGAGTAAGCATTTACTAAACCTCCAGAGTCTCCATTCTAACCTACATCTTTCTATGATTCTGTTAAAAGAAATGAAAAAAAAAAAGGAGTGAAAGGCTTATGAGAAGCTTGAAAGGTTGCCCTGTGTTTACATACAAGAGATTTTAGCTTCTTTCAAAAAATAAACAAATCCTTGGGTTTAAAATGTGCTGCAGATGGAAGTATTACATTTCTAAGTCAGTTTTGTGATCGTTTTCTAAGAAAATAAGTCATACCCTTGACACTGAGTGAGCATAATTGCTTCCCAGCAAATATTTTTCTTGAAGTTAAATCATTCTTGATTTTCTTCTCTGCAGCTAACCAGGATGCCATGTAGGAACCTCATATTTCTGTGATAATATGGTAGAAACAAAATCCTGAAAGAATGTGTTTTGTCCAGGTAATATAAAAAGGTTCTGAAAGACAACTGTAAATTTTATCTCAGTAAAATATTTTTGTGATGAATTAGTTCCCAAACATGCTACATAGAAACACAGAATGCATTGACAATGTTTTCTGATTTTTTTTTTTGATTAGAACAAATATGTAATAGGGCTCAACATTTAACTGAGCATTTTCGAAGCTCAGCAGTGCCACAAATTCAAAAGATGTGGCCCCAGGTCACTGTGGACAGGCGATGGGAGGCATGCAACAGGATTTTACTATTTAAAAGCTGTAGTGAAGTGGGAAGATACGTTGATAGGGACTGCTTAACAAAAAGAGAAGGGTGACAAAGCCAAAAGTCCTTTGTTGAAACAAACAGTGAAGAAAGCATAGTATGTGGGAAAATGTCATCTCAGTGCTTTCTGGGGGCACCAACCTATGTATATTTTGAATGTGGATCCTAGAGAATTGAAAAGGGCTAAGTTTCTCTTCTGTGTCATTTGAAGAAGATAAATGAGTCTCTGATCTGAGGAAGTGCCCCTGAGAGATGGGAAACATAGAAGCAGGGATCCTGCAGAGGGTGATCTTCAGATGATTCTGCTGGAAGATGCTGTGATGACAAAGGAAGACAGATGATATATTGGAGGTATTCTGTTGAAGTGGAAAACTGAGTTAGTAGATGCAGAAACTGATTTTTCTACAGCTTGAGTTGGAGATGTGAACTTATAACGTCACAAATTACAAGCTAGCTTGAACTGGCAGCAAAGATCAACATGCATACGACCATGATGCTGTTAGCCGTGCTTCTGTAAAACCGATTCCAGCTGATAGGAGAAGGTGGACCGAAGAGCTAGGAGTGTTCTTATATGGCGCATATCTCAATGCCATAAGGAATCTGAATTAGCTTGGATCCTGCATACCAATACTACCCAGGTAGTAGAATAGAGAAAGAAATGAAATTTGAGTTAAAAGGACAAAATAATGGTATTGAGAAATCCCAATTAATAGGCCATGTAGGAAGACACATGTCTCAAAGCAAGTCTAGAATGTTTACATATGACATTTCGTCAGCGGAAATCATGATAAGTCTCAGACCATTTAATATTTAATATGATGAAAGGAAAGAAGTTGCATGCTGCATTTAGGTGCAATGAATCTTGGCACAAGGTCTGGTAAGATTAAGCCACTTTTCATCACTGCCCTCATTTAAGGCCATGATATAAGGTATATGTCTGTGCTACAATTCTTAGAAGAGCTCTCTATTAATAAAAACTTGCAGTGTTCTGATTCAGCATTTTGCTTTCCACTTAGAAATTCAGTTATATTAATGTATTAATGATAGAAAAGAATAATTAGTGGAAATGTCTTTGTGAACACTGAGAAATAGAGAACTAGAGAGACCATTTGCTAATGTGTATATACTTCTTGATGAAGAGATAAGTGCTCACGTTCTTACTTTTACAAGGTGAATAGCTAAAATTCAAGAAAAGCAAGGATGCAACACAGATACAGTGGATATATATTGCCAAAACTATATTCAGGAGATGTTGTTCTTCCTATAAAATTCCATTAATTTGGTAAAAGTATAGGGGTTTGTACCCACTTTGTTGAGCAGGAGGCAAAATTACAGAAAAAAAGTCATTGTGAAACTGGGTCAATGGAGCCTAATGAAGCTTAAAACAAACAATAGAGCTGAATTAAAAAGAGCCTTAGTACTTAGCTTCAGATTCTGGTATTTGCATTGTAATTTCAACTTCAGCTTCTCATTTCTGACTATCTGACAACAAAGAATTAAGAGATGCAAAGAAACCCTGGAGAGCAAGATTTCTGAAATAACTTAGAGATTCATGAAAACTAGGGAAGGGCGTGATTAAAATAAAACACAATAGCCATCTGGAGACAACTGAAATTTTAAATATGTTTTTTACTAACTTTAGAAGCTGTTAATCATAGTGGACTAAACCACAGTGTCAGAATCACTTAAGTTGGAAAAGACTTTAAGATCATTGAGTCCAACGGTAAATCTAACACTGCCAAGTCCACCATTAAACTGTGTCCCTAAGTGCCACATCTACACATCTCTTAAATGCCTCCAGGGATGGTGACAACTGCTTCCCTGGGCAGCCCATTCCAATGCTTGGTGAAGCCCATTCCAGTGCTTGCTCTATTATCACCCTTTTGGTGAAGAAATTTTTCATAATACCCAGTCTAAACCTCCACTGGTGCAACTAAAACCTTCCCTGTCAAAAACCAAATACTGGAATGGGAGAAGTAACTTGAAGGTATTTAAGAAGTGAAGGTAACTAGGAAGGGAATTGCAGAAAGAACAAAGCCAGGCTTTCTATGCTGTCACATTTGGTGCCAGGGTTGCACATTTGTCCAGCACACAGGTCTCATATTCCCAATTCTCCTATTTATAGATATTTAGGAAACCAAATACAGACAGATAAAAATTAGGCAAGAGAAGACTTCCAGAATAATGAAAGGGATATTTCTTTAAAGTTGACCCAAGAGGCTGCTCTTGCCATCAGTCTGAGTGCTCTACAGGGGCCCCAACTGAAAGTGCCTGTATGGAGCCACTAAGGGTGGCAGCAGCTCTGCTTGCTCCCAGCTGGCCCTACCGGCTGTGCTGTGCTAGGTCAGCTCTGAGGGACCGGCACTGAGGTTTTGGGGGGAAATCTGTGTCAAGTGCAGCTCTGAGGATGCCTGATCAGTTCTGTGTCTATGGCTCAGTAGCTGCTTATTGTGTTTGCTATTTAGCACTTGGGTGAAATCTCTATTTAAAAATATATCAGATAAGACAAGAGAAGCAGGATTTGAACAAGAAGAGTATTATTGCAAACTTAGGAAGAAAAAAATGTGGGAGAGTGCAGTTCTGAAACAGTACTTTATTGAGCGAAGGAGCAAAAAATGGTGTTTTTGAGGTGGTACTTGAGTTACTAAGAAGCTTGATCTTACAGTGGATCCCTTCTAGCCTTGTGGCTTTTGCAACCTACGTGTGATGACATGCTGATGACACACTGTGCACCGTGAATACTGGAGCGACCAATCCAATAAAATAAGTCATTAGTATTTCACTGCCTCTGTGGTGTCTGGAGAGAGTTTGTTCCAGAGGAGAGCCCAGCTGAGGGACTGCATCTGTTCTCCTGCCCAGTTGTGGACCTGAAGACACACAGGTGGTGTGTGAAAGGACAGGTAGTTTTACTTAAGAATTTTTCTGGGCATAGCTCTGATCTCAGAATTGAGAGGTCTTTAGAAATCATCCATACTTTGTTTGCTTAAATGCTAATGATTTTACCTGTTTGCTGTCTCTGCAACCTAGCTGTCAGACAAGATGATATATGGGTTATGGGTTTCATTGTTTCTTCTCCCAAAGGTGATGAAGTGCTGGTTCATAGGGAGGTAAATATGAGAGCCACTGGAACTGCTATCTGAAGAGTTTGTGGAAGCAGTGCTAAAGCTAAGTACATGCAAAATAAAGAACCTTTTCTAGGATATTTTTCTGCCTTAGAAAAGAAGATTGTAGGGCATACCTGGTTTGTTTTCTATTAACAGGGCTATGCTTTAGCTTCTCATATTTCTCTGTGCCTATTTTCCTGGACAATACCCATTTTTCATTTTAATGAGCACTAAAACTCATCCCAGTTTTGTTTAAAATAAAGAAAAGCTTGAAAATAGATTTAATGTAAAAAGTGCAGATTCCACATAAGTCAATTTATATTCACAAACTTTTATCTTTGAGCATGAATAAGTAAATGTTTGTGCATTTAGCACTTCATTATATTATTATAAGTTTCTACTTCAGTTTTTGAAGTTCCTTTTCTCTGTTTTGCCCCATGCTAGATGGAAGATGTGTAGACTACCTTTGTAAACTAATTTTTTGGACTTTCTGCTTACAGTTCTTCTATACTTCCAGAAACACATACTCATAAATGCATATTACACGTTATAGTTATCCAGAGAAGAAAAGTGAATTTTGAGGATGTTATGATGTTCTGTATAGACTAAGTCAGTAGCTCTCCCCCACCTGTATCTGTAATGCTGTTATGGTAATCTGATCATCAGACTGCCAAGGGAAAAGAATCTTATGGAACCATGTTATGTGGCAACTAATGAGTGAGAAACTTCAGGGGATTTAGTTGCTTTTACAATTACAGGTAATTACAACAAATTAATTAACTACAATTAATTGGCTACATAATTGGGATTCACAGACATGACAGTAATATGGTTATTTGTAAAACAAGCAGACAAAACAATCTTCTCTTCAAATCCATTTTAGATTCTGGAAATTATTTAATTGGCATTATTAAGATTTTATCTGGGCTTGATTTTTACCTCTAATTGCCATTGTCCTTAGACTATTAGAGACTTTTTGACACAGTGTGATCTCCCACACTATACGCTTAGAAAAAAGCCATCATATTAATTTTTGTCTATATAAAGCCACAGATGCTCATAGTTAGCTGAATTTTTCCTTGATTCTAGAAACTCTTCAGTGAAGTTAGATAATAAACTGAACAGAGCTCAGTTACAAAGGAGCTGAATGTTGTGTGTCTTGCTGAATTCACTGCAAGATTTTGTAGGAGGGGATTCACCCCTTAAATCATTGAGATTTTGTGAACTCTTTCAGAATACCAGGAAGTTAAAATCATAGAGCAGTAGAGAGACCTTTGGTAGACTGATTTAGACAGAAGTCAGTGGTCTCAAAAAAACTTTCATATGTTCCATACCTGTTTTCTAACTAGATTGTATTCTTAAATAAAATACTTAGAAAGTAGCCATTGTTTTCTAAATGTGCCTTCTTAGACTATACTATTTACAGTTTATAACATTTTCCATAACTACCTGTAAGGAATTGTAGTGTTATTGCAGTGTAATACAGAATTCTGTAGTGGCTTAACAATTATAAACCTGATTCTTACCAGAGTAATTCTGCTGTTTCCAATCACAATATCAGTAGCATTTAGTGCCTGCTGCTACTGCTGAGTAGTTACACCAAACTTGTAACTAGATTAGAGTTTCTACATACTGAATTTACCTATTGATTCTATTAAAAAGATGTTAAAATCTACTGTAAAATTAAATATAATGTTGGCTTTTTGAACAAATTACTATCTTGTGCTGCTAATGTATATCTAATGATCTTTTAATGGTAGATTACTGGATTTTAATGAGAACCATTTTTTCTCTTGATTTTGTTTGTCATTGAATCATAGAATGGTTTAGGTTGGAAGACACCATCTAGTCCAACCACACTCTGCCATGGGCAGGGATGTTTTCCCATAGATCGTGTTGCTCAAAGCCCCATCCAAACTGGCCTTGAACTCTCCCAGGAAAGGGGCATCCACAACTTCTCTGGCAACCTGTTCCAGTGTCTCATCAGCCCCATCATAATAAATTTCTTCCTCAAGTCCAGTCTAAACCTACCACTTTTCATCCACCCTTATGTCTGGTCTACTCCTACCACACTTCATTGTGCGTATTACGTCAGTCACCTTTAGGTTGTGTGCAGGCTTTCTTTCCTCTTGCACAACCCTTCCTGTGAGACCTTCTGCCTACTCTACGCCTCACCCCTGCCCAATTGCGCTGGGGGCCAGAAACCTCTTCAAACTCCCCCAGGAACCTTGCAAGCCTCACAGTATTCACAGCATGTGGCAACTGCTACTGCTGCTGGCATTAGCTTCCCGCTGCTTCTCAAACTAGTGCTTTTCTCTGCTAACTGTATTGAGCAGCTGGAAGTTTATAATAAGATCCAGCTAAAAGAATGTAACTTCTAAAGTCAGCAGTAATAAGACATTATTATTAATAACAGCTCATTCCCAAAGGTGTTCCAGCTACTTTTCCAACTCCTGAAGCCTAGTGTTTTACAAAGAAAGATATTTCAAGATTTATCAACCAAACTGTATGTTATTCTCATTTGTTTATAAGAAGAGAAATAAAATTAGGAATCCCTGTAGGAAAGAACAAGTGACTGAAAATAACAGAATCTTTTCTAATGAAGGACATGAGGTATTTTTTGCTTTTGCATTTGCTTATGCTCATCTTCATATATAATGAGTAATTTCTAGAGGTAAAGAACAGTGTTTAGGATGTTTTATCATGATGATTTTCAAAGAAGTTATTTCTCTTTTATTGTAAAAATACAATAAGAAGGATGTTAAGCAACTAGTTTCTCATGAGTCTGTAATTTGAATCTAACATTGCCATATGCCAGCTGAGAGTCTTTAATCTTTGTATACATCAGACTACATTTTTTCCTTCCATTGAAACAGGCTCCCTAGGATGAGATGAAATGTGTTCAACCCTCCAGGGTGAAGGTTGTGCATCTATACTATGCATACAGTACCTGAAAAAGGTGAAATTTCTGTGTTTCCATCTATACTGAATACTCTATGGTATGCCGTAAGAAACTCATTTCAATGCTCAGTTATTTTATCTTGCCTCCAGGAGCTTGGATTGTGGTCCACTGTGCTCATTAATTTCTGAAGCTTTCATGGTTCCTTCAGCCCAGTGAAGCTTAGTGGTTGGGCAATGCTTTATGAAATACTGGTTTTGTTGTTTAAAAAGCCAAACTGCAGTTTTGTATTACAAAAAATAATAGGCAGAATAGTAAAAGAAACAAAATATGAAAATAAGGGTGTATCTTGATCTATGATATTTAATATTTTTTAGCATTTATATTTAGTCCTCTGGCAAAAAAAAAAAAACAAAAAAAAAGAAAAACAGAACTTAGGAGTCAAATATAAACAAATGTCTCAAAACTGAAGTCGTAGCATCAGTTTAACACACTTAAGATTTTAAATTATGGACTTACCTTTTTTTCTTGATAAGATTTGCCCTTGTAGAGAAAATAGCTGCAAGTTCATCCAGCTTTTATTTCATAAATGGAATAAATACAGTCCTTCCTATTTGTTGAACAAATGTCAAATTTACAGAGATCTGGATCATTTAACAATGTATGTAAACCTGCAAAGAACTATTTAGAAGAAATATATTTTTTTTAAATAAAAAATTATAAACAATACTTTGGCAATCCTATTTGTAGTAGACTTTGAGTTCACTGGTGTCATCTTATTGGGAAGAGATAAAAAGGGTTTTCTGGAGATAACATAAGAAGTTTGTGTAGCAGTGAGAAACAGAAAGCGGATCTCTGGAATAAAACTCCTTGAACAGTGTGGTAATCCTTTCTCTCAGCATAAAAATGAAGGACAGCAGAAGGGATCTAGTGCCTACAGGAAAAGCAGATTAATAGGCATGTTAAAGAAAACACTGGTTCCAGAAAATAAGACATAGTATTTCCCTCTGCAATATTTATCTTGTCTCCCCCCCATTGTTAGACTCTTATTTTCCTTCTGGTATTCAGTAATATCTGCTCAAGATTTTATCCCAAGATCTCAGTAGTACTTGTCTTATGTTTTAAAGATTAATCAGCTCAAATCTCTGAATATACTGGCTTGGTAATTTTTTTGAGCCATGTAAAATT
>JAOXXN010000395.1:111107673-111132640 GCA_026770055.1 Myrmophylax atrothorax
ACCTCTTTGGTTTCTTAAGTCAAGTGATGCTTGTCCCTTCTGAACTATGTCACATCCTTTGGGCCTGCTAAATTTAGCCCTAACTGAGGCTTAAAGCCCAAACTACCAAAATAGTCCACCCCAAATTCATTTGCAGTTAAAAAAAAAAAATAAAGAAAACAAAATCCTTTTCAAGAAGTGAGGTGAAAATGAGCTGTATTATCAAATTAGAAATCTTGTCAAGGAGTGCTTTCATATTTTGTTAACTCTTAAAAGCTAAATAATTATAAATATGAAATCTGTGATACTCTCTTGCCACACCTGAATAGTTGGACCAAGTGATTTGGAACATGTTGGTCAATACTTTGTATTTTGGTTCTATTTCTTGTATTCAAGAATTATTTCTTGTATTAGCAAAAGGAGATGTGTCTTCTGAGAAATGCAGTAAGAGTGTACTCTATTGATGAAAACATTTGAATTCACTAAATGTCTTACTTGGTTTAAGTCTTATTTCCTTCTTCTACCATGTTGTCTTTACACGTTTGAAAGTCAGTACAACAGTGCAGTAGTTATCACTTTCTACGTAAGTTAGTTTTAATGCTGAAAAACCAGTGGAAGTTTGGAAGTGGTATTGGAAGTGAACAGATCAGTGCTTCCACCTCTGCTTCCCCTTGTCAGGAAGTTGTAGACTGCAATGAGGTTTCCACTCAGTCTTCTCTCCTCCAGGCTGAAGAAACCAAGTGATGTCAGCTGTTCCTCATACAGCTTCCCCATCAGACTCTTCACCACCCTTGTGACCCTCCTCTGAGAACTTAATGTCTTGTTATAGTGCAGTGCCCCAAACTGCCCACAATTAGCAAGGTGAGGCCACACAAGTGTAGAGCAGAGCAGGACAATCCCCTCCCTTGACCAGCTGGCAATGCTTTGCCTGATATCTCCCAGAACATGGTTGGCCCTCCTGGCTGCCAGGGCACTGCTGACTCATGTTCAACTTGCCATCGACCAGGCTCCCCAGGTACCTTTTCACAGTGCTGCTCTCCAGCCTGATCTATACAAAACCAGGGTTGCTCCATTCCAGTTGCAGAATCCGGCACTTGCCCTTGTCAAAATTCATACAGTTGGTGATTGCCTATTTCTCTGATTGGCTGAGGTCTCTCTGCAGGGCCTCCCCATCTTCAAGGGAGTTGACTGCTCTTCCCAGTTTTTGGTTGTCAGTAAACTTACATAGTATCCCTCCCAGTCCTGCCTTAGTGTCATTAATGATGTTGAACTGGGCCTAAGGTGGAGCCCAGTGGAACCCCACTAGTGACAGGTTACCATGTTACCCCATTCATTATAACTTTAATTTTGAATAATTGTTTTCCCTACACACATACGATACAGAAAACCTTGGGACTCTGAATGCAGTGAAATAAAGTATATAGTTGTTAGAACACTGCATGCAAAGCTTTGGGAGCGAGCAGCTTTTGCTGCTATTTGAACTAGGTGTCCAAAGGTTCTAGGAAGCTGACCTGAATTTTGCAGTTTCCAGGAAGAAAAAAGAATATGCAAAACAATTTTAAGTGTTTACTGAAAACAGAAAGTGATGCAAAGAATTAGTGACTCCAAAAGGAAAAGCAACAATCCATTCTTCTCAAAAGCTTTGTAAAACTTTGCAAGAGGCAGAAAAAAAGACAGAAATGGTGTTGAGACTGAGGGCGTGTCATCTTTAATGCAAGACATAGTGAATGACTCTGGCATCCTATACTGTTAGGGTAAGCATTTTGAAGAAGATTCAGATACTGATGCACAGTTGCTAATGAAGTGGACATATTCGTTGAAGAACCATCTTTGAAGAAAGCCACCTATAAAATGAATATTGGGGATGGTTTTACTGCAAATGTTGTACTTATTATTAAATACTATGTAGGTCAACATTTAAATTGTACTATGTAGCACACATCTATACCGTTATTGGTACACTTTGTACAGTAAGCTGTTGAAATCTTTCATGATGCAGAAGTGTTGAGATAGCATCTGAGACTCAGTTTAAATATCTGCTTTGAGCCTCAGATTTTTAAATTCTGCAAGATCAAACAAGATTCAAGAGCCCCATAACAAAGCAAATTGTAATAATGAAGTCAGAAATTAACTTGAAGCATAAATAAGAATTCCAACATAAGGAAGATAAAAATAAAAGCAAACTCAATCTGCACTTAAAAATTAGTCAGGGTTGCATAGATTATATAACCAAGGTTGATTTAAGTAGAATTAATTGCAATTCATACTGAAAAAACCTCTTTGTGTAACTCTTTCTGCTTGTAGCAGTCTTTACAAAAACAATTGCAATAACTAAATTAAAGTAATTAATCAACGGTTAGTTATGTGTCATCAGATAGTCTGCTGCTGGAAGTGTGTGAATTATTCTTCAGTATGGCTTCTTGTTAGAACATCTTTCCTTTCTTGTATTAAAGCACAGGTGAAAAGTTGGGATTTCCTGACGGCTAATTCCTGCAATTTAACTGCTTTTTATTTTACCTCCTAGATAAGCTGATTTGTAATTGTTTAACTGTCAATATATGTAAGCGTGACAATCAGAATGTATTCTAGAATTTACTGTTTTGTTTGGCTTAGATTTTTTTTGTTGGGGAAGTTGATTGAAAAATGACACAACCAGTAATTGAACATTTGGTTGAGAATTTTTATGTGTATTTTTATTCACTGCAATTTGAATTTTCTTTCTGTCTGCTCATTCAGTCTTTTTGAGTCCTTGGAGGTAAGTGGAAAAAAATCATGCATTACGTTTCACCATTAGGCTGCTCATTACTACCTAGGCATTCTGCTGAATTTAATACTCTTTTATTTATATGTAAGACTAGCAACATCATTGGTGCTATGGAAGACTGACATTTCCTATGTTAGACTTCGTCTTCTTCAGAAATTCTTCTTGGAAAACTAAGTATGTAACTATATAATTAAAGCTGTATCAGAAAGCATTGTCAAAATACTGCATTGTGCTAAAGCAAGCAGTCTCAGCTCCAACACCTCTGTATTTTTCAAGAATGGTTCTGAGGTCTTAACAGCATTCTTCTAGTTTTGCTAAGCTGATTAACTATGTTGTGTTGGCCATCAATATTAATTTAGCCTAAATACTATAAGTTGGTATCCTATCCTCTATTTATAAAGAAAATGTAATGGATCGCTTTCTGAGAGAAGAGCCACCATTCTTGCCCATACCTACACTTGAGCTCATACATAGTCATAAATCCATAAAATAAAAAAAATCATGTTTAGAGATTAATATGCATGTCTGCACGCATTCATGTTTTTTCTTTCTTAATGATTAGGAATATTTCTGTTTTCTTAACTAGTTTTCATTTTTTTTGACAAAGTCAGTGGCCCATTTCTACCATATACTCTCTGATGTAACATTTATAATTTTAATGATCACTATCTGTGCAGATATGCTTGATGACTGTGAAAAAATGTTTCATAGTCTTCATATTGTCTCCCGTCAGCATATTCTAAACATTTCAACTGATCCTCCACTTATGATGAAGATTATATGTATCTTCAAGTGTATTTTCCTGGTAGTATTAAGTCAAGTTCCTCTTTTTTAGTAGGGTAGTTAGTGTTTTTTTTGGAATTAGTGTATCAGCACTATTAATGAGATGCTATTGAGTACCACTAAAACTGCGTTATTATATCTATTATAGTTTTCACTTAGAGTCTCAGTCATATCTATTATAATTTTAATCTTCACTGAGAGTCTCAGTCACGTACTGTGAAATAATTGGCATTCAGTTTCCTCACGTTAGCCTCTACTGTAGGAAGAATTTCCTATCTCCATTTAAGATATATTGATCAGTGGGAATTATATTGTTTCCATTGACTTACTGGGTTTCGGTTTAGAACTAAACATTATTCCTTAAATGTTTAGAACTAAACATTATTCCTTGAAGTAAAACACATCTATCCTCTGTAGAGTGTATTGCTAATTATGATGGTGATAATTATTATTATTATTATAATAAATACTAAATAATTTCATTCCTATAAAGCCTGTAAGTGATCTGAAGCCAATTGAAGTCAAAGGAATTGACAAAGATCTATTTATTCAGTGTTTGAAATAGAATAGCTCAGCTCTGCATAAACAATGTAAACTAACATCCAGGAAAGTAGAGATCAGAGTTTTCCATCTTGAAAGCCTGTCAGCGAGGTCAAATATTCTCATTTATCCTGTGAGAAGCCTGAAGATTCTTTCATGACACCATATCCAGGACTGGATGCGCTGGGCTGCAGCCAGCTCAAGCTTCCCAGCTCTGGTGAAATGGCAGCTCTCAGGTTTGGAGAATTTGATGAGATTGTTGACTGTTCGTTTGCATTAGGAAGTTCTATCTCTTAGTTATGCCAAAAACTTTGTTAATATAATATTAGTAATTTTGAAAAGCAGAAGTGGATCATGAAGTGGTTTAGGTCTCCTCATTGAAAGGGAAGTAGACTCAGTGGATAGAATCTAAATTTGGCATTTGTTCTGTAAGTTTCCTGTATGGTATAAGGCAAGCCCCCAGTGCCTATATATTTTTTCTTTATGTGTCTGCATGTTTATATTTTATAGTGCATTTGTATTTTTTATTTTAAATTCAGGCATCAGTCGATGTTAAATGCCATTCTACATTCAGCCATTCAGTAGATGTTGTGTAAACCCTGGGCAGAAACAAAAAGTTCAAGTTTAAATGTGGACTCCACATTATTCTTTAGTGCAGTCTGAAGTGTAGAGTCATAGAGCCATAGAATAGTTTGGGTTAAAAGGCACATGTAAAGACCATCTGGTTCCAACCCCCTGCCATGGACAGCAATGTCTTTTACTAGATCAGTTTGCTCAAAACCCCATCCAGTCTGGCCTTGAACACCTAGAGGGATAGAGCATCCTCATATTGTCTGGGCTACCTTTGCAGTATCTCACTGCTTTCTCAATAAAGAATTTCTTCCATATATGTCACCTAAATGTATACCCATTTTAAAACCATTACCCCTTATGCAATCACTACAGGCCCTGGTAAAAAGTCTCCTTCTCTGTAGTACTGACTCCACCATAGAGCAGCTAAGCCTAAGACCTTTTATCCCATACTCTGTTGGAGACATATTGTATGGTTGACAAGAGGTCAGTTTATTGGGCTGCTTCTTAGAGTGACCCAACACCACATTACACTATAGAAGATTAAATGTGGCCAGCCTTCAGGCATGCTCTAGGGTGTCCAGACATTCTGTGTATTCAGTGTTCTCTTTTAAACATGTTTAAGGCTGAATCCTCTCACAACAGTAGCATAGAGCCGTTAAGGTTCTTCTGTGTTGCTCTTCAACAGTTGTTTCAATACTCCCTTTTTTGGAAATGTTCTGCAAATCAGAAAATACTTACCTTTAATGATGCTGGAGAGCATCAGTATGTATATGTATATGTACTCACCTGCTGATGGTTGCAATTTTTTTTTTTGTTTTCATTTATTCTGAAATGTCTTATAACAGTTGTTGTTAGGAATATTATAGTGATCTAACATTCCTGGGTATCCAGTGATAGAGATCTGTGGAAGGGAAGATTACTTAGAAAGAAAGAAGCTTTAAAAAGACTCTTAAAACTTCTGGTGTGCTCTTCATGCATTCTAAATAGCTGATTTTTTGAGTCATCTCACAATGAGAATACTTCTGATTATGTTGTTGAGTTATAAGGGAGTGCGTCAGACAGCTTTCTTTCACAGTGTATAAAAAGCTAACATTCAAACAAAAATTCATTCTGACAAAAGCTGTGACTTGTGTCAGAAATGAAAATTAAATGCCAGATGGATAATTCCATCCAAAATGACAGTTTAGCCTTGAGGATATACTATTTTTTTCATTGTGCATTCTGTAATTAAAAGCCAGACAATATCTCAATATTTCAGTGTAAGGCAGTAGAGAAAGCAAAGACACACTGCTTGCTATGTGTGAAATGAAGACACACTAAGAAGTAGTTAATAGATTAATTCAAATTTTAATTAATTTTGTTATATTTACAACACATGTTGTAAAGTTAAGAAAAAAAATCCTGGATAAAACTTTAAGATGAGTACTTCTTTAAAACATTGTCCTGGGTTGAGCTGGTAAAATGCCAACTGCCCAACACAGAGTGTCAGAGCCTCCCTCCCTGATGCCGAGAAAAGGGAGGGAAAAAACCCCTCTGGAAACTCAAACTAGGCTTATACTTAATTGTATATATTTATACAGAAAAGAGAAAATTAAAAGAAAACTACAATATAACACACACTTACACAAGTTAGATATAACAACAATTTTCTACTTCTTACTGAAAACAGGTCCTATCACTCTAGATCCATAAAAACCCCAAAAGACATCCAGAAGGAACAGAAAGAAAGAGTAACAATAAAATGTTTCTACTTCCCTGAACTAAAACAAAATGCATAGTAGCAGTGGGCAGCAGCCAAGGCCCAGCACAGCACCACAGCAGCAGCCTGTCCTCTCAGGACTGTAGCCATGATGCCAACTGAAAGAACACTTCCTACTCAGGCTTTTATATTTTGAGATGATGTTGGAATATGGTATGGAATACTATTGGCTAGTAGCAGTCAGCTGTCAGTTAGCCCAACCCAGATCAAGTCAGCTGATAATTTCAAGCCTACTCTCAAATCTAAAGCCTAAATTTAGGCCTACACCTAGCTAAACCCATAACAAATATGTATATAAAAATACATTTAAAATTTTTTATAAATACCTAAATTAGATAAATGGAAGATATATTTTTTGCTTCTTTTCATTACTCACTTTTCTTTTTTCTATAAGATTGATTTTCATACTTGTTCCAGTTTAACTGAATGGAATTTTTAAAAAAATCAATCAGAAGTAGTTAGTCTCAGATATTCCAACCCATGATAGTTAAACTTTCTGTTAAAAATTAAGCTGTACCATTCCCTTTTTCAGAGACAGTTTAGCAAAACAAAGAGAAAAGGAATGCAGCTAAAATAAGTAGAAACGGACTTGGAAATCACCAACTAAACTCAAACAATTCTTGTATATACACATTATTTGTATATTTGTTCATTTAGTTAAAATGTTCAGATGTAAAATTGTTTATCAGAACAGTACACTAACTATTTTGGGATATTTGTTTTCTATATTTTAAGGCTGTTATATCCAAATCCTTATGATTCTCAGCTTTCTGTGAGAACTTAAATGCTGGACTTTCAATCATACAGTTTTGAGTTTTAATGCAGCTGTAAGCCATCCACAAAGCCTCTGCAATGGTTCTAGACTGAAAGCAATATCAGGGATACACAGCGTTCTTTTCCCATGAGCAGATTCATTCTATATACACCATTTAAAGAAAATCCTAGTGCGTTCATTAAGATATTGTAAGTTCAAATCTTATGCTAGATCATAAAAGTCTGTCTCATATGTGAGAACATCAACCATTAGTGTGGTAACAAGCTATTAATGATACAGCAAACCTCTATTTGCTAGCCTATTGGTACAAGAAATACTAAATGTATTGCCTTTCCAGTTCCCCATGCAACAATATACTCAGTCCTCAGTGTCACACAGAACAAAGAAAGTAAAGTGTTGTTCACAAGGAGAATTTTAAACTTGGTACATTGCTAGACATAGAAATTCTTGTACTAAGAAGGAAAGAGGAAAAGAAATTTAAACATGGGGTATTTTTACCTTTACCTGTCTCTGTGTATGGTGTTTAAATATTGTTTATTTTTTGGCATATGTGACACGTTAGTCATTAAAAACAGACTAATGCATTTTCATTTTTGATTGTAGTGGTATAGAGACAAACATAATGAAAGGGAAGACAGGCATCTTAAAGGCAATGGGGCTAGGTTGGATGCATGTTTTCCAGGTCTGTATTTAGCAAAAATTTTAATTCTTTTCCACTATGGTCAATAGTAACAGTATCTCCTGGGGATACTTAAAACTTTCAGAGCAAAAATTTTTTATCTTCAGTGTGTCCTACTGCTAATCAAATAGCCAAAATAGCAGTGCTCTGTGCTATTCTGAGTTTCCCAGAGCTTTCCTAGCATAGCATTTTTTCAGTTTTCTCTTTCTCGAAAGTATCTTGTATTCCACACCTGGACATAGTCTGTACAAATATATAGACTATAGAATAGTTTTGATTGGGATGTCCTTTCTTAATTATTTTCATTATTAGTAGCTATACATGTGAAAAGTACAATGAACTATGTCATATCCCCGGAGTAGTATATGGTTTCATCTAATGTCTTTTTTATCTGTTGTGAAAACCTCAGTGTTCATTTTATGTGCCCAAATCTGTCAAGTATTAAGTACCTTAACTAAATGCTGAATTATTAAATGTTGTATTGTACAAGCCATGCAAGTTTGATTTGCAGATGTTGACAGCAGGCCAAATCTAAAGCTGGAACAGAAGACTAACTTCAGGCCATATTCTTTGCCATAGCTTAATGAAAACTGAACTCAAGAATTCCTGATACTTGTTTGGTGCTTCATTGCAGATGGCCAAATTTATCCTATGTGATTAACTTAAACAACCTCCTATCAAGTAGAGTGGAATCTAGTAAAAATATGTATTTAGGACACAAAGAAGTAGCAATCAGTTCAGGTTAATTAGACCCATACCTACTTTATACAGTTAGTGTTATTAGCACAGTGTTTGCTGTCAAGTTTCTCAGTGATTGAAATGCTGGATGCTAGAGTATTTGGCTCAAGCTTCTCTTGTGGTAACCAGTGGTCACACAATGTTCTTAGGTTGTCACATTGTCTAGGTGATACATATACCCTAAAAGATCACAGCTTCAGTGTGCTGCAGTAAAATAGAGACACAGAGCTCCCTCATCCTCAAAGTAATCTCTGTATTTTGTTGTTATGACTTTCAGTCATGGTACCACTGAAAAGGACCTCTGAGTCCATGAGTGAAAGCTTACCATTTCATGTAGCAGAAATTTTGCACAGAGTCTGGGACTGGCCATAGTCAAGGATTCTTTAGTACATTGTTTTCTGGCATCATCTGAAAGATCCTCATGACAAAGTAAGTCCTGATGGACTTAAAAAAAAAAAGAAAAAAAGTGGTTTTTTTTGGTTTTTCTTCTCTAAGCGATTATGTTATTTAAGATTATAAATATTTTGAATACACAAATGAAAATCACAGTTATTTATTCTCTTGTGAGTAAAGTGCATTGAATGAATTCGCATCCAAGGAACGTGATGATGAGTGTGCTGATGAAGCTATAGTTTGCTGTTTCATTTTTTTATGGGATTCATGCTTCCAAAAGTCACAAATTTAGTCATAGTATTTGGTAATGCTGTTCCTAAACATGTCATTTTTTGTTAGCTACATTTGCAGCTTATCTTCTGTGGATTAAATACATGAAGATGCATTTTAAATTTGAGAAAAAAAAATATAAATTAGGAAAAGGGTTTTGTCAAAGTTCTGGTTTTATTTTTATCCATGTGTCTTATTTATTGCTATTACACAAGGCAATGTTTTCTGCATCCAATAGTATTTGTAAATTCCTTAATAAACATAATGGAAAATATCTTAATGGAAATCATCATGGAAATAGACCGTATTCCTTACTCTCTCTTTATTCTTTCTCAATTTTTCACTGATTACAATATATTATTGTTAGTACTCTCATTTTTATCTGTCTGGATGTATTTAAAGCATAGTAGATAAATACTTAAGGGATACCAATTGTGTATAGGCATCTATGCTTTGATTTTTATTCCTATGCTTAAATTTTAGACATATCATGTACATCAAAAGGAATTTGAGAATAGTAGAAATTCTCATTGGGTTTTACTTTAGTTCTTTACCTTTCTAATAAAACTGTGTTGGTGAGAATTATGCTGTTACTGGAAAAAAAAAATAGAATAAGATACAATGGTCTGTCCTCCCTGCAATTGTATCTCAAACATTCATGTAACTTTATGTTATGAAGCAAAAAAACAGCTTTTATTTTCATGTCTGAGATACAGCTTTCTCACCTGCATTTCACAGACCTTATGAAAAAGTTATGTAAGAGTTTTGACACTTACTGGTTATGTGGCCATCTAGCAGTGTGAGCTTCAAGATGCTTACTGCATCCGAATGGTAGTTAGCCTGAGATAGTCATGCATGAGAAAGCTAATTTAGTGCATAAGTCCCTTTTATGAAAACTTGAATGCTTAAGCAGTTAGGAAGGAATTTGTTGCCTGAAAAAATCTTTGTAAGCATACTCAAAAATAGAAGCATCTAGGTCATGCCTGTAATGACTTGGGATTCTGTGTCTCATAATTTGTTCTTCAGTAAGAAACAAATGCACTACTTCCTTTTGTTTCTCCTATTTAAACAAAGTACCTTAAAATCCTGGTCTAGGAATAGAGTTTGTACCCTTCATCAGTGGAACTATTCATCCAGAAAGGTACTAGTAAATTAAGAAATCTCTCTTGTACTGGACAATTTGCCTTAGGAAAGACAGTAGACATAAGCCCAATGGAAGCAGCAATACTGCATTCAAAACCAGACATCTGAGCAAATTCAGATGGCTTCAATGTGTATGTGTAAAGCTACAATATTCAAAAATTAGATCTGTGTGTTTCAATATTATTATGTAAAGCATTGTGAGGAAAAGGGTTGCACTGCATTTACTAGTATAGCTTTTGATTATTTAAACCAAAGGGATTCCAGAAATCCAATTTTCTTCTCATTGTTTTGTAGTTTCATATTTTACATTTGTTCTGTAGTTGGTTTCACAATCAGACTGAGATGATTAAATGACATTGGAATGAGAGTACAGGACCTAAGCGTCTCAAATCTGCTAAGAAAATTTGAATGAGTCTAATACTTCTTGTGAATGTTTTGAATTTTCAGTGCTGCAGAAGAATGGTTGTTTATTTAAGAACAGTGTTGATGAGATTTTAAAAAATCTACAATTACACTGTGATTTATATTTAAAAAATCCACATTTTGGGCCATACAAAATTCAGAGGGTTCCTTCAGTTTGATCACTTCTGTTTCTGCAAAATTAAGTTGCCCTTATCTTGAATACTTAATGATCTTGGTTATCTCAACTACATTTCAAACATAGCCAGGCAGTATTTAGGTCCCAAAGGATTTATGTCATTCTGTTTTTAGGAAAATACCTAATGACTTGTTTTGCTCTTTACTCAGGACTGGCAGTGGCTGCCAGTCACTCTTTGCAATTACTCCCCAGTGATATAATGGTCTTGCCTCTCTGTGGTTGTATCTCAGACTTCCTTCTAAATTTCACTATGCTACAAAGTGAAAACCAGATTTTTTTTATCCCTCAAATGTAGCTTTATTTTACGTTTTACAGACTTGATGCAAAGCTTGTATAAGAGTTTTGACATGTAATAGCTATGTGGCCATCTAGCAGAGTGAGCTTCAAGATGTTTAAGGCATCTGAAGGGTAATTATCCTAACAGAGTCATAAATGAGAAAGCTACTTTAGTGCGTAAGTCCATTTTATGAAAACTTGTGGCCAGGAAAGCCAATGGTATCCCAGGGTGTATTGGGAAGAGTCTGGCCAACAGGTCAAGGGAGGTAATCCTCCCCCTCTATTCAACGCTGTTGTGTCCAGTTCTGGGCTCCTCAGTGCAAGAAAGACAAGGAGCTACTGAAGGGGTCCAGCGGAGGCCACAAAGATATTGAGGGTTGTGGAGCATCTCTCTTATGAGGAGAGACTGTGGGAACTGGGGCTGTTTATTCTATAGAAGACTAAGAGAGGATCTCATCAGTGCATATAAGTATCTCAAATGCAGGTGCCAAGAGGATGGTGCCAGACTCTTTTCAGTGGTGCCCAGTGACAGGACAAGAAACCATGGCCTTAAAGTAAAACACAAGAAGTTCCATCTCAACATGAGGAAAAATGTCTTTACATTGAGGGTGGCAGAGGACTGGAACAGACTGTCCAGGGGCATCAGGTAGTCACGCTTTCTGGAGATATTTACACCACACCTGGATGTGTTCCTGTGTCACCTGCTGTAGATGACCCTGCCTTGGCAGGAGGATTGGACCAGATCCTGAGGTCACTTCCAATCCTAAATATTCTGTGATTTTTTTTATTCTGTGTTTATAACCTGAGAAATGGCTTGAGATGTCTCAGAATTGTGGACAAATCTTGCAAGTGTTGGAATTTCACTGTGAATGAATGTCAAATAATGCTCAACTTTTTGGAAGTAGATGTAGGCGTAAAGATACATTATGAGAAGCTTTGTGGTATGAGTGTTTCATCAGGAGACAGAAGATCCTTGAAAACTCACTTTATGGTTTACAAGGAAAGCTTGGTGAAGAAAATCTGAATGTTTTGTTCAAAAATCCGTCAAAGAAACATAGGTGTAAAATTACTGTTCGAGATACTGCAGTTTTATTGTGCATTAGTCACAAATACAATGTAGGTGGAAGAAAGTGCAGAGTTACATTTGCATTGTAGAAGCTGAGTGGCCACAGGCTGTTAAGTTAATGCTGCATGCTGTTTTGGCCCTCTGTAGTTCCTTGGACTGTTTACCTTTAATACTTCAGAGGTTAAATCTACATTTACCCATTGTGATTTTTAGGTCAGGAGAGCAATCCTACAAGTAAATATGGCTTTTGATATACTTTCTGTAATCTGCTCAGTTCTCTGCTGTGTTTGCACTGGTATGGGGCCAAATATATCTGAAAATGTTTACACTATAAGGTGTACTTTAGCAGCAACTTTACTTCGTTGCTGTTAATTAATGTGTTACAAGGAAACTATAACACAAAATTACTAAAATATTAGAATAACAGAAAGCTGTTTTTATATTAAAATAGTGAATGTAATAAAATAATATGTAATTTTTCATACCCATGGTGAACAATAGAGGACATTGCTCAGATTTTTCTTGAATGGATTCCCTTTCCTTTGAGTGTTTAGCTCTGAATTCTCCACAGATTCCCAAAGCTATTAATCATTGCCACCCTCTGCCAACCATATTCTTTTGTATCTGGATAAATACCTAAAAAGTAGTATTCACCGTTTCTTCTTGCATGTGCAACATACTTCTGGTCTTCCTTTTACTGCTTTAAATCCCTAAGGAATTTTTTCTTCAGTTCTTTTGTTAGTAGTTTCTCATGGCTACAGTAAAACTCACTTCACTCTCTGGGCCAGGGACTTTGTATTCAGCTGGGTTCTAACAGCTATCTATGATGCCAGTCTGTCTAGCAAAACTTGGGGCACAAGGCAATATTAAGATGGAGATCTGATCTGGAAAGAAATATTGAGCTCAAAATTAGAGCCTAACAAAATAAAATCTAATGAGTCACTGAATGGAGCTGTACATGCTATGGCAAGTGCAAGCCAAGGTAATGTATTTGAAAGCAGAAGCATTTGGAAGAAGCAGCAGCAACCCTAGTGGTTTATGTGACTTCCCCAAAGCTTGTGTAACTGGTAGGAGAATGTGCACAGCATGGGCAACTAGGAGTACTAGTTCAGGAGAATGAGTCTCAGAAGGAATGAATGACTTTACAGGAGATGATGAGAGCTTATAAGAAACTTGGGAAGTGTGTTACTTCTGTTCTTGAAACAGGTCCATCAAACAATGTGGTGCCAGCAATAGAGGTATTAGTGTCAAAAAAAATCAGTAACATCAGCAATTAGGTAAAGACAGGACTTACAGGGACAATCTCATTCATGCTGACTGTTCAGATAAACAAAACAAATTTGTCTGTCAGTGCCCAGTGAGCTAGCTATCTATCCATCCCTGCTGGGCAACAGAGCCTCAGGGGAGCTGAGAGAGCCGCCAGAAGCTTGCAGCTCATGCCACAGCAGTCAATGGGACCTGGATAGGATCAGAAGCAACAGCAGCCAATCCCTCTGCATAAATAAAAGCCCTTAAGATGCTCCAGCAGCCAAGGGGGGCAAACCAGGCACGGTTGTGGCATTGCAGTTTGCAGGCAAGGGCACAGGAAAGGCGGTAAAACTGCCAGCTCACCCAGGAAGCAATGGCACCCACCTTGAAGAAAGCCATGGCCTCTTCTAAACTCTGCACCTACGACAACTGACAGCTGCCCAGAGCAAAGTCCTGGTGGCAGTACACGGCTGCCTCAGTGCGACCTGCAGGATCTGCCCTGCTCTGACACCAGTACCAGCTGGCAGCAGTGAGCACCCCTGTGGGAGGTGTGCCCAGGTGGTGTAACTCCTCCACTCAGTGACAGAGGGGTTGAGCAGGATGAGGAGTATCAGGGAGAACTAGAGAGAAGTAGACTACTGGAATTACACCCTGCCTTCTCTGGGGCATGTCCAAAAGGGTGCATGATACAGAGGATTCCCTGTCCTCTCCCCACCTTGCTAGGCCTGTTTGTGATGTGATGGTTGGAGGCTATCTTGGGCACAGAGATCACAAAATTGTAAGAATTTTCAGTTCCTGAAGAAGTAAGGAGAGAGGTCAGTGGAACTACTATGTTGGACTTTCAGAGGACAGACTTTGGCCTGCTTCAGAGATTGGTTGAGAGAGTTTCTTGAGAGGCAGTCCTGAAAATCAAAGAAGTCCAGGATGGCTGGACATACTTCAAAAGTAAATCAAGGCACAGGAAGACATCATCCACATGAGCCACAAGATGAGGCAGCAGTGGCAAAGACCAGCCTTGATGAACAGAGAGCTTTGCTGGAAGTCAGGGAAAAAAAAGAGAGTTTATGACCTCAGGAAGAAGGGGCAGGCCACTCAGGAGGACTATGAGGATGTTTTGAGGTTCTACAAGGAGAAAATTAGAAGGACCAAAGCTCAACTAGAATTTTATCTGACAACCACCTTAAAAGACAGTAAAGAATGTTTCTATAAACACATCAGCAACAAAAGGAGGGCTAAGGAGAATCTCTGTACTTTACTGGATGTACAGGTAAACATGGTGACAAAGGATTAGGAAAAGGCTGAGGTAGGTAATGCCTTCATTGTCTGACTCTTTAATAGCAAGACCAGTTGCTCTCTTTGTACCCAGCCCCTGAGTTGGGAGACAGGGATGTGGATGCAGCACTTACACACAAGTCTATGGGACCATACTGAAAGAGCTGGCAGAGGTGCTCACTGAGCCACTTCCTATTATATATTATCAGTCCTGGCTGACTGGGAAGGTGGCAGTTCAGTCAGAGTTAGCAAATGTAACACCCATTTTCAAGAACGGCCAGGAGGATTTGGAGAACTACAGATCTGTCAGCCAGACCTCGATGCCAGGGAAGGTTATGGAGCAGAACATCTTGAGTGCCATCACATGGCACATGCAGGACAACCAAGGGATCAGGCCCAGCCAGCATGGGTTTTTGAAAGGCAGGTCTTTCTTGACCATCCTGATCTCCTACTATGACAAACTGACCCACTTAGTGGATGAGGGATGCTGCTCAACATCTGGCTGAACATGAGCCAGCAGTGTGCCTAGGTGGCCAAGAAGGCCAATGGCATCCTAGCCTGTATCAGCAATAGTGTGGCCAGCAGGTCCAGGGCAGTGATTGTCCCCTGTACTCAGCACTGGTAAGACTGCACCTTGAATCCTGTGCTCAGTTCTGGGCCCCTCACTACAAGAAAGACATTGAGATGCTGGGGTGTGTCCAGAAAAGAGCAGTGGAGCTGTTGAAGGGTCTGAAGCACAAGTCTGATGAGGAGTGGCTGAGGGAGCTGAGGCTGTTCAGCCTGGAAAAGGAGGCTCAAGGGGAGACCTTACCATTCTCTACAACTACCTGAAATGGAGTTGTAGCAAGGTGGAGATTTATCTCTTCTCCCAGGTAACAAGTGATTAGACAGGAGTGGTTCCAGGGGAGGTTAAGATTAGATATTAGGAAAAACTTCCTCTCTGAAGGGATTGCCAAGCATTGAAACAGGTTGCCTTAGGGAAACAGTGACTCAGCCCACAGTGGTTGAATCACAATCCCTGGAGGTATTTAAAAGACATGTGGATGTGGCACCTAGGGACGTGGTTTAGTGGTGGATTTGGGAGTGTTAGGTTTGTGGTTGGACTCAATGACCTTAGAGGACTTTTCAACTTAAATAATATGATGATAGTATGATACTATGGCTCCTTGTGAGAGTGATGTTTTGGCTATGTTTTTTGTCCTAGGTGTTTCCATGGAAAAATGCATGAATTTTGTGATGACACTGGAGGGTAAAGCAGGTCATCTAGACAGTGTTTTTGTTTGGGGAGAAATAAAAGAAGAATAGGACTGGTTACTCTTCACTGGCTTTAGGAAAAATCAGAACCTGCAAAAGTTGTGAGGAAACTAACTTTCTAAAAAAACTCAGAGAAAAAGCAGGCTTTATGGTGTTTGTTTTTGTCCTTCCTTTCAAAATGCAGTCAGAAGAGGTGGAAGTAAAAATAAGGATGGGTTAAATGGCATTGATCCATCTGTGACTGGCCTTTTCATATGCTAAAAGTCTGAATTATTGTGCCAGTCAAAGTTGCTTATTAAACAGCCGATTCACTCCTCATTCAGCCCTTTAAACTAAATCCAGCTCTCATAGATCAGGACCTTCTGCATTTCAATTAGACAGACAATCTAAACCATGCATAGATCAGGACAGTGTGGCCTAAACTTTTAATCCTTTTCTCCTTGATGCCTAGGATGTAATTCCTTACTGTCTGGTTTTGAAATTCCTGTTTACTTCTTTATTACTGCTTTGACTAGATCCTCTTCAAGGTCTTTCTCTGCCTGAAGGAGAAGCAAACAAGAAACTCTGTGAACTTTTAGTTTTTAAAACTTTATTTTCTTGTCCTTTCCTTTGATGTCCAGAGACATTAGGATCTGAAATACGTAGAGTCGTCTGCAGATAGCCCTCTATAATGCCTGGGTGTATATATATTTTCCTATGACTGTAGCTCTTGTGTGATGGGTTGGTGTATATGATAGCCAGTGGAGATTTTACATGTCAGCAAGATACCCAAGTGCAGAATGCGGCAAATCACCCTTCATTGTTCATCAGCTGTCTTGTACTTCATCTGTGCAATAACTGACAGCTGTGGTGTTCTTACTGCAGCCTAGCCTCAAAAATCCCCCCAAACTAGATAGACATGTCCACAGAAGTTCTTTAGGCAGAAAAGACCTTTCTCCTTTATTACTTTTGTTTGTTTATGCTTTAATCCATACATGCCTTTCATGTTATTAGCTATTAACCTTTTCTTCTATTTGCATCTGCAAGGTCCCTGGACCTTTTTTCCAGCTCAGACATTGTTTTTCAACATAGGCAGAAGTGCTCTTTTGTTTGCTGGTATGTGGTCACAGACTACTGTAGTAGCTTTTCTAAGCAATACTCAAATAAAGCGGACCTATTGGAAACAGTAGAATTTGCCATTGAATAGGAAGGCAGTGAAGTCTTCATATTATGTTGGTTTAGCTTGTGTCTGTATCTGCAAATTTTCTGGTTGGATTTCATGAAAAATTTTGTGAACATCTTTTTCTAAAAAACCCCAAACAAACCTGAATTGCAATACATTTCCTGTTTAAGTAAGACTGCAAGTTACAGAAATTATATGTAGCTTCTTAGACTACCTTCTGGAAGACCTCATTGAAGACAAATAACCTTCTCAGTTCACCTCTTGTCTTCTTCAGTTTCCAGTGAAATCATGAATGTTGGTTTTTCATCTTTATTGTTGTAATAAGAAGAACACGATTGCAGCTTGGGCAAAAGCATATTTTTGTTCAGTACCTAAGGACATAGTCAGGACAAGGGTAGTAAGTAACATCCGTAGTTAAAGTTGCTAGGTGAATTCCTAGGTATACAAATACCATTTTCATTTTAAAATGAAAAGCAGAAATACAGCTGAAAGTAGGGCTGCGGTGGGAAGTGGGGAGAATCAAACCAACCAACAAGGAAAACGTGGTTATTTTCAAACTTTCTGATTCATTTTATTTTTCACTGTGTCATGATAGCATCACATGCCTTCATGTTGTGTGTCAAATAATATATTGTCTGTTCTCCTGTGTTCTCTCTAGGAGGAGAAATGTGTGCAGTGGAATAGGAGTCTTCTGCTTGAAGCTTTTCTTTATAATACATACTTTTCTTTATGCCAGAAGAGACTAAAACCCATTGTCCTTAATTCCCTGATACTCTGAGGCATTGTGATGCTCTTGAAAACTTAATATTGGTGTCACATCCAAAGATTGCAGTTCTCCAAAGAGAATTATTTTGCCTTAGAAAGTGAAGTAATTTATTTCAGTCCTTACCTGGTGCTTCAGGAAACCTCATTTGTTCTGAATCCCAGTGTGGAAATCCTCACATAGAGATGGCAGCAAAGAACTTGATAGTATACGCTATAGAACTTATGTTTAATAAGGTAGCTTAGTCAAGCTTCATATTTAATGTTGTAGCTTTACATATTTATTAGGGAATTTCCTGGGTACTCAAATACCCCCAATATCTCCAGGTCAGGTTTACTACAGTTCTGTAACTGAAGCATGGGAGGATTAAGCAGTGAATAACAGGTAAGATTCTTATAAATGGGAAAAATCTCTTAGTTGAGAGGAAGTGAAAATCACTTTAAAAATAAGATGTAAAGGCTGAGCTCCAGCAAAAACCTCAAAGGTACATTTGGACTAAGGCCTGAATACTACTTACCTCTCTGATCTTTTAATTCAAGAAAATTTTATTATGGGATTTTTTTTGTGTTTTTTTTTGTTTGTTTGTTTTTGTTTTGTTTTGTTTTTTAGTTTTTGTTGGGTTTTTTTGTGGGGGAGAATTAATTTTAAGTTTTGGATGCTGCTTCTTTTTCACTAATGTCCTGATTTTCTTCAACACACTTGGGCCAGTTTGATGGCACCACAGTTGTTGTATTGAGTAGGTAGGAGAGTGTTATTTGCCTCTTATTAGTATTTAAGACTATATATGACAGTTTTTCTTCTGCAGGTAGACTTTAATTTTTGGAAAGGATGAAAAAATAGTTGCATATGAGGGAGATCACAAATGTGAGGCCTTTTAAGCAGTTTCCCAGGAACCTGGATGTACCTGTCATGAAGTACAACCTTACCTTATGGTCAACTTCACTGAAGCCTGCAGGGAGGAATGGAACAAGAGAATGGCCATTTGCCCTTTATTCACTAGAAGGAGAATGTCCCTGAAGAATCTAAAATTCACTTTTAGCTACCTCTGACCTAATGTACCATCTTTATCACATAAAATTTTCTGCCAGCCCCAGGTGTGTGCATGTCTCCAAATGATTCTTCATCAACTGTGCACACATGCTGAACTTTACCCCTCACAGCCTTTCTAAAAACTTTTGAAATCTTACATTCCAAGTGAATGTAAAAATACATCTTGTCATTAGCAGTTAAGATTTCAAACTGTGCCTGACACAAACACTTCTGTTTGACTTCTGAGGACTATAATTTGAAAGTCTCAATAAAACTTTTCCTATTTACAGAAATCCTAAACCAAGTTGCACTTTCCCATTTAAAACCTTGACAAAACAACAGAGAATTTATAACATAAATTGCTAGTCTCCAAAGGTTCCATTTAATACTAATAATGTCATTCTGAAGCCTGTGCAACTCAGCTAAAGTGAAGCTATTTACTGCATACTGCTGTGATCGTGGTGACAAAATCCCACTGAGAGATGTGTTTGCACATTTTCCAAAGTCCCAGTTTTGTTCTGCTTCCACAACACAGTTTTTTTCCAGTCCTCAATTCTTTCTAACTAAAAGGAATGATGATTTACTGAAAAGTAATCAATTACACAGTAGAAAATAATGCTGTTCAGTAAGGTGAAAGAGTGAGTTTGGCCGTGTACACCATCACTGTACTACAAATTGGACTTTTTATTGAATGGAATTATGTGATCTGGAAAGGTAAGAGAGGATTTATATTTGCTGGAGATTTATCAGAGTCTGTGTTTAAATTTTTGTAGTTTATAATTTTATAAAAGCTTTGTTGGGTTACAGAGCTTAATAGTGTGTTTACATTATCTTCAGCTTTACCTGAGTTTCTTGAAACTGTTATTGTATCTACCAAGAGCTTCTCCGCCTTACTCAAGTATTGGGGGTACTTCAGTACTGGTCTTTGATTTGAAACATGGGTCAAAAGTACTCAAGGGCATGTTGTAATAAGATCCGTTTCTGCAGTTCTTGTGCACATCATCCCATAGGAAAGGCAGCCATTGCCTTCCACAAGCTGCAGGAGAGGCTGCTAAATCAGCAGACTTAATTGTCACATTGTTCAAAAAGACAAAGGTTGTTTCTTGACTGCTAGAGGTGCTTTGTACTGCTGTGTTTGACAGATGTGCAGTTGGGTCAGCAATCTAACATCTTCACTATATTTGCAAAGAGTGAGTAGTAATCTTCCTTGGAAATTTTTGAATTTTGAGTGAAATAAAATGGAATTTTATGTTTTTGGGTTTTGTGTGGTTTGGGGTTGTTTTTTCTTTTTTTGGGGAAGTGTTCTTTTTTTATTTGGATCATGGCATATCATTTTGTGTCTGTCTTACGAAAGGCCAAAATCATAAAATAAATGCTCTCCAATAATAGAGCGTAAAAGTTTAACCTTGACATAAGGCAAAACCAACGTGGAATACCAGTTCCCAGTTACATGTTTACAGAGATGTGTGATACATCTTTAAGATGGAACTAATTTATTTTGTATAGTTGGTAGTAAAGTGGTTCAAATGAAAAAAATACCACCCTCTGCTACTTGTCCTTTATGTAGAATTTGTCTTTCTCTGAAGATTCTGCCCCCTTGTTCCTGCCTCCTCATGTTCGTTATTCCCATTTGTCCTGCTAACACTTCATCTTCAGGGGGCAAAAGACCACATATCCCCATAGCAGTAGAAGAGATTGAGAAATCCATCACCAGGTGAGAAACTTTTCAGAAAAAGGCAGCCTTGCTGTGTGAAAGAAAATCTTTGTCTAGTTAGTTACTCAAACGCCAGTCATGGTGCTTTCAGACCACAACATCCCTCTTTCTTTGGACTGTTGCATATGCCTGCTGAGCTCCCAGATCTGCAGGCTGGGGTCAACAGTAGTGATTTCTTATGGAAAAAGGAGGGCAGAGCTGCAGCTGTTGGGGTAGCCAGGGCAAACAGTTTGTCTTTGAAGGGCTCTTCAGCTGAATGGGCTGTACATGTGACGTGTGTGCACACCTATGGCTGTGGTCTGTCCTCCCACATAGCCAGGGCACATAGCTGTGGAGTGAGGAAGAGCAGTGGGGAGGTAACCTTGTGTAAGGGCAGGTGTGAGGAAAATAGTAGGTATCTGGGAAAGACAAAAGTAAACCTGTGTGATTGTCTCGGTTTAGCCAACTTTTTACCAACCCTGGACTGCCTCCTCCCTCCCCCAGAGTCTTCCCAGCAAAGGAAAAAAAAAAACCTGAATTAAAAAAAAAAGCACAAACTCAAAAGAAACTGAACTGAATTAGAACAGAAATTGTATTTTCTAACATCTTCAACCACGTATGCAATTTGTACACACTATGTGGGAACCCCCCAGGGGAGAAGGGAGAGGGAACAGATAATAGGAAATGGGGAGAGACAAGAACAAAACCAAAACAAATGAAGCAGACAAATACAATCAAAAACCTGAAAAAGGAATGGAACAAACTGACAAAAAAAAGTAAAACAACCCCACAATCTCACCACGTCCCAAGCTAGGAAACCAGCTGAAGAGAAGGACTGTCTCGATTCTCTCTGCCCCCTCAAGCCTCCCGGAAACAGGAAGACAAACAACCTCCTATCTTCTCCAGTCCATCCTCCCTTGTTACGTGGAAAAACATGTGTGGAATACTCTTTAATGACCACTTCCCTAGTTACCCTTAGTTACTGAGGAAGCTTAAATCAAACCCATCACAGTGATAAAAGGTGATGAGAAGGATTTTTGAGTGGTTTAAAACGTAGCTAGAAATGGGTTTCTAGCAAATGACTTGTATTTAAAGACTGTAGCTGAAAGGTGAAGGACAGGACATTTAAGGAGGCATGTTCATTATCAAGGCCTAATATTGCTGAGAGGTTCTTGTACATAGATTTAGTTGATCCTTCTGCATTATTTTAAGAAATAGGTATAGGCTAATGAGGAAAAAATCTCAAATTACAAATGAGTTATTATTTGATTCCTTTTGTCAAGTATTTCAAAGGTTTGATTCTATACTCCCTCACATGGTTAACTCATGGTTAAAATTAGTCTGTCTGGGAAATGCCCCACACATCATTTTTTATTTTGAGTCTGATCATTCTTTGACATTGGGTAAATTGTAAATATTAAAAAAACACCCCCTCAGTAAATTGTTTATAATTTTGAGAAATTATATTTGAGAAAACAGGCATAATATTCCGGAAGAAATATTTGCCTGTTTTATTTTATATGCTGCTGTATATGTTTGTTTTTTGCTATTTAATTGCTTGGATGGGAAGATAATGAATCCTTGTGCATACACAATGTTTCTGTTGTAATCATTTGTAATTTACATTAGAATAAACTAGTAGAGAGGCTCTTAGGAAGCCCTGAAAATATTTACACATCCTTCACTTTAAAAGTTTTAAATCAAGCAGAATATTTGCTGGTAATTAACAGGCTTAATAACAGGATCAATCAATACCACCAAAGAATTTTAGAATTAATGTCTACTTCAATGAAATGTGATCATCTGGCTTTTATTTTCTGAATAATTTATCCTTTGTAAACTAAATTATGTTTTAAGAAAAATAATTTATGAGGGCTAAATAACAGATTTCATTCCTTACAGGAAATAATTCACTTATATCAACTTTATCATCTGAACTGTCCAAATGGGTTGTTTCTGTTCCCTGATTGCAAAGGTTCCTTAGAAAACAGAGACTGTCCAGGACTGTCCAGCTTAGAGGTAACCTTGTGTAGATTTCAGCTCTGTAATGAGTAAAATATATCACATATAAAAGAAAAATCCTAAGGATGAGATGATGAATGGGATTTCTGTAAACAACTATTGGGACAGCATTGAGAAGTTTCCAATTAATTTTCCCTGTCTTATGCCCTAAAATATGTTGTATTTTTCAAAATGAATTCTGAAAGGACTAGGCACTGGTTTGTGGTTTATCTAAGTTAAAGCTAAAGTGATTGTGAAAAGGAAGCATATCACCTACTATTCTCTGAGACCTGAAAGAGACACTCACTTTTTATTTCCTTATTTTATAGCTTTCAGCAAGACTGGTAGTCATAAAAAAAAATGATCCTTTATACCAAATACGACTTTTCCAAGACAAAACAGACTTCAAGTTGTATCAAGACTGTACTCTGGTGGGGTTTGTTTAGCTTGTGTATTTTCTTAATATACACATCTGTGTGCTTATCTGCCTTTGCTATGAGAGCATGACTGTGTTAAAAAGTTTTTTAAACTTAAGCTAAAATAGGGATGTGCCCAGCTTGTTAAAAGTTGGCTGTGTTCTTTGTGTGACTAGGTATCTTGGTATACACCATGCTTTGGACACAGTGGGGGTTACCTGTAGATACAAATACATGTATTTGTGTGTGTGTATATGTAAAACTTATGGTAGACATATGGCTTGAGTCATTGTTTTGTCAATTATCATCACAAGTGCAAGGCTGCTGAAAGATGGAAGTAAGACATCTGTTTGCACAAATACTATATTTAAAGGCCAACAGTACCCTGAATGTGGAAAATGAGAATCAATATTTACTCAATGACATGTCTGTCAAAAAAAAAAGTATAAATGGAGTATCTCTTTCACCACCTATAGGTATAAATTTAAAATTTATATCATATCTGCAGGAAAATGAAATTTATTTACATTTAATGTGGACATTGTAAAGTTCTTAAAAGAAAGGTGAGAAATGTCACTATTTATATGTAATGGTGATTATTCCCCATTTGGTGTAATTTATTCTGATTAATTTAAACATCTCATTTTCCTGCTACATTGTATGGTTTTTATGGATCCTGATTATTTTCTTTGTTTGTGGAGGAGAAAAACAGTATACTAAAGGGGTCATCTATCTTTGCCTATGCTTGTTAATTGAAGACTTCAGTGACAATCTTCTAACAAAATACCCGATGATAAATCTGGAATAAAGCTGATGCTTTTCTTATGATTTGCTATATGTATATATTACCCTTCTAAATATTCATATGGATTGTGCACGAGCAAAGTGTAGGACTGAATTTTTGTTAGTAGCAGATGCCTATCAGCAAACTGAAAGCAGAGCCTTGTGTGGCTACTAACAAAACAGTCAGAGAATACCCTTTCAGAGAAAGTTTAGATTGCTCAGCATTGGAATAATTCCGTAACATGGGACCGAGGATTTTTTCTGCTATAGGGGGTAAAAATTTTATGCTAATCAAATAAAGCACTTTCTTTTTCTGCAATTCTGGATTGCATCTGTTTTTAATAATATATTTGCATTAACTTATTATCAGCAGGGCATGATGGCTGTACGGGCAAGGTTTATTTGAGAATCTTTCCAGACTTCCCATCCTGAGTGGTTTGGAATCCTCCACTGAATTAACTAGTAAAAATAAAGAAAGCAAAGAAAAAGAAACAGTAGTCACTGGACGAATACTGAAGAGTGGGCATAGCTTCCACCTCATACCTACCTTGTAGGCACTTTATGGAGGTGGGTACTTTTGAAATGGAGAGGACCAGCCAGGTGAAAGTGGTTAGACCTACCCCATTTGCAAACTAATCACATTCTTTGTGGGGTGCTTTGGACTCTTTCCAAGCCCACAGCTGGGTATTGTAGGAGTTGTCTCTGTGTTTTCTGAACAAGTAAGAATTTGTTTGGTTCTTTTCTTCAAAAAATTGTAGTTGCATCACTGCTGTTAGGGATATTATTCATATGCAGAACTATCATAGTCTGTCTATATGCCATGGACTTTGACATTCAGAAATTTTGTAGCAGACAGACAACCGATCTGCCACATTCAATATTTAAAGGCTAAGGTCTCAGCTTTGTTTATGATAGGTTTAGGCATGTCCTAGTGTGTTTTGTTGATTTGGTTTGGTTTGGTTTGGTCTGTTGTGTTGTGGTTTTTGGGGTTTTTTTTGGGGGGGGAGGGG
>JAOXXN010000395.1:111139829-111150741 GCA_026770055.1 Myrmophylax atrothorax
CCATGATTCCTGCACTGTATGTTTCTAGGCTTTCTCTGCCCAGTTATAGCATTCAGGGCAGCATGTTTGACATTTCAAGGAGATACAGACTTGCACAACAAACACATATCAGTAGTGTATGTGTAAGTGCTGTTGAGCTCCAGACTTCCAGATCATCCAGCTGCTGGATGTGTTTGATACATCCCAGAGACATTAAATTTACCATACATGAAAAAGATGCAGAAAATGCATGGTGTTTATAATCCAGTTGTTACTTAGTGTATTTGCATATGATTCAGTGTGGGGAAAAATGGCAATTCAAATCAACTAAAACTTCTTAGATAACAAAATGATGTTTTATGGTTTATTTTGCTAAAAGAAACAAACAGGAAATGGAACTTCTTTTTTTTGTTTTATTTTCCCCAGTAGGTGAGAACTTACAGAAACTATGCCATTATCAGGATTATAAATAATTTTAGCTTTTTAGCTGGATGTTTACTGTATTAGTTTCTTAAGGGAGTAGGAGAATAAGTAGAAATTATTTTGATCTTGAATGTGCAAAAAATAACATCAAATTTTGGTCCTGGTTAAAAGGAGTTACATTTTTGTCAGTGACAGAAGAAGTCAACTTTTAACATGGCATATGAGGACTGGGATTAATTTATAAATAAGGGTACAGATGGAATTACACATCATGCTGCATTGTTCTTTAAAATTCTGCAACGAATCCTATCTTTCCAGTCTTTTTAATTGCCAGCCATAACTTTTTTGTCTTGAGAGTTGTTTCATATTAAGTTCATATTCCAGAGACTTCTATACTTTTCTGTCTTTAAAGCACTCCATCCATCATACAGGCCAAAGATATTATAATGTTTGGGTTGATGGATCTAAAAAAAAAGTGTTATGATGCTTAGAGCACTGATGCATTTCTACACTCCAGTTAATTAAAACATTGTCTTTAGAGTACAAGATTTAATGTACTTTTAATCATTTGGCCCATGATTACAGACTTTTCCTTACTGGACTTCTACCATTCATTTAGACAAAAAGGTTTACTTTTTAATGAAGTAAATGTGTTGTTTTTCATTATCTTATTCTATAGATGCAATTTTCCAAGAAAAGATTGTGACTGGAAATACTCCAGGCATGCTGGCTTTGAAGGTTAAATGTTTTCAAGGCAGATCATAATTAGAGATACCAGTTCCATAATTTTATGGTTTTGATTTATTTTTCCTTTGAGCATTTTAGTCTTTTCCAGGCTGTGGGAACTTTCTCTCTAAATCAGTAAATTAGAGAAATTTATGGAGGTGGATGTGAACTGAGATTCCTATATGTCTAAACAAAAAATCTGCTGTATCATCATCACTAATGAAACATTGGTGATAAAACAAATAATTTGTACATTTGGAATGTCTCATGAAGAGAGACATTCTGACATAACGCACATTTTCCCTTTGGTGCTTTTTTTACAAGTGCATGATTGCCAGCTCTCCAGCAAAACTTCTGCAGCTCCAGTAATGGATTTTTTTTCTGAATCACATAAGAATTATCTCTGCTGGAGTTCAGTCCTGATAAATTCTGTCAGCACAATGTCTGTGCTCTGTGAAAGTCCTGTTTCAAGGGTGAATTTTAGTCTTTTGGATAACATTTACATCTTGCAGCTAGCAAACTACTTGTACTTGAGTACCCTTGCACATCTGAATCACATCCTGATGGAAGCCTGCCAATTTTGAAGAGTAGGGTTTTTGCTAAATGTAGATTTTATAATTCCACTTAAGCAAAAAGGCAAGAGGCAGAGATTTAGTAAAATGGTTTATCACTGCAAAAGTAATTTTAAAAAAAATCCTATAAAGTGAGCAATATCTTACAAATGTGTTTAGAACTTGGCTTTTTGTAGTTATTTCATCTTATTTATATGAACAAAATAACAGAGATGTAACCATCACCATTCAGAAATTATACATAACAGGCATTCATCGCTGCTCCATGTTCTCCTGTTCTTTGTCAGAACAATGGACACAAAATGGACACAAATGGAACCAAAAATCAATGAAGCCATCATATCTCTGCCAAAAAGAAATAAAAAGCACATCCTGGAGGTTTCGTATTCAATACAAGCAATTTTATGGTTTCTTTAAAAAGATGGTCAGTGGCAACTTTAAATATTGTCTGTAGTATCAGTAGTAATAAATTACTTAAACAAATGAGACCAAATGGTCTGACTAAAACTTAAAGCCTGATTTTGTCCTTTTCACACATTCCTGTGTTTGATTATAGTAAATGAAACTGTTTTGAAGCTGTTATCTGTGCTGCATCCAGTTTCAGTAGCTTTAGTGAACAGTATTACTATTTTAAGATGCTTTTCAAATTGTTCTGTACTTCCCCAGTTAATTTTTCTTTTTAATTTCTATATAAAAGCAACACTTAGGAACACAACTGATTTTTCTTATGCAGTTCTGCTTTAAATGTTAAATCTGCATGCACAACCTGTATAGAAAGTGCATTAATATTTGACATGTCATTAATGTATCCACGGTCTTATTTCTGGGGAATATAGCGCTGACTTTGTTTTTTATTGATGCAGATAAAAAACATGTAAGGTGAAGTTTAATTTACCTAAAAATTTAAGTACTAAAAAATATCATATTTTTGAAAAAAAGAATCAAAATTAACTTTGAGAGACTATCTTGTACAATCCTTCCCTAGATCATGAGATCAGCTCTACTTGATCCAATCCTGGAACATTTTTATTTAATTGGTTCTTAGAAAAAAAAGAACAGAACACCTCTAATGACAGAAGTTCATAGCTTCCTTAGGCAGTTGATTTCTGTGAACTGGTCAATGATTTCTAGTCCTGGAAAATTCTTCCTAGTGTATAACTTAAATCTTCTCCCTTTGAATTAATTCCGTGTGTTTGCTTGCATATATGTATTTATGTATCTATATTTAAAAGTATATGTTTGCATGTGTTTCCTTCTATCTGTTTTGGGCTAGAAGGACTTAAATTCTCACAGTCTATAGGCCATATTTTTTTGGATGTCAGATCATTCTTGTTGCTGTCCCTGAACTGTCTCCATTTGCTCCATGTTTGTTTCTTTGACGTATTGTACCCAAAACTATAAGCAGCAGACCCCAGGAGGCTTTTGTAGTGCTTGAGCAGATTGGATGGAATAATTGCTCCTTTTTTGTAGTCATCGCAAGCCATCCTTCACTGGCAGTGTAAGTTAGATAAGCCTTTCAGCTGAGGACAGAGCCTTATTTCTGAAATTAAAACTTTACTGGTAACTTGTCTTGAGGAACAGAATCACACTTCAGTCTCCGAAGTAAAGATAATCTCTACATATTGACTAATATTATTGTCAATGTTCTTTCAGATATTGCAGCATTCTGAAGGTTACAATGTCAAAACCACCCCCCAGTGCAGGGACAGCTGTTGCTGTGTGTGTTCTGAAAGGCACTGTAATAATCTGGGCAAGCCTGCTCTTCATACGGTCTTACAAATTAGCAAGTGAAAAATACAGTGAGGTGCTTTTGAAGGTAAGATGCCAAATAATGGAATTGCGTCACTACTCTTCACCTTTCCTACTATCTCTTAGGATCAGTTCACCATTGTGGTTGATACTATCCATTTATTGAGATATTGATACAACAATAAGGAATATTTATGCTCCTTTCAGTGAATGGGTAACTTAATCATGGATATCATTGTGTGACTGGGAGTGCCTCCTCAGTAACTTTAACACATAAAATGCATCTCCCTTTGGCTTTACTTTTTTTTTTTTTTTTTTTCATTTTAATATTTTGGTAGGCTTTCCTAGATGAATAAATATACTCTGCTGTAAGGGCAAACTTCTATTTAGTATAGTCTCTTAATAGTTCTGAAATACAAATTATATCATTGAGGAATATAGAAACTCTATGAGATTTTCAGTAAAGTTAAATTAAAGTCCAGCATTAAAATTTCAAGTGTGTGTTGCTCTGATATTTTTCAATTTAGAAACCCAGACCACTAAGTTAATCTGCAAAACCCCACTCTGTTGGATATTTCCTGCTTATTGAAAAATCTAGACTGCTTTTATGTATATCTTGATATATAAATATATTCTGAAATAGGCACATATAATCAAGGTAATGCTCACATTCTTTAGTTTGGTTGTGGGGTTTTTTTCAGCATGTCTCTCAAAACTTACAAAGCTTACTCCTGGACAAAAAATAATTGTCAGTTATGTTGGCTTTCACTTTTTCCAGAATCTCGTCTTCCATATCTGTATTTTAGTCACTCATTTAGCAGTTTCTAACCTGCACCAGGTTCCTGTTCCTGTTTGATACTGCACTGATTTTGATGGGACACCATGCCAACACAGCAGCCTACAGCAGGTGTGATCAGTGCTGAGGGCATTCTTGCTCCCCATGTCAAGGTCTGCCTTGATATTGTATTAGAGAAGATGCAGAGATATTACTGAAGTTCAGCATGTTTCATTATAGTACCTTTTCTATACTTATTTAAAGACTAATCCAGCCTTTCAAAATTTACTTGATTATTCTCAGATTTTGCCCTGTAGTATTTTATTACAGGGGGTAACCTGGCATGTGACATATTCTGTTCTAAAACTGGTATTGTAAAATACTACAGAAATATCATCTTCTGCTTAGTTGTGATGGCATTAATATATATTGTATGCAGTGGCAGAGAGCTGTGTTCAAGGACTGAAACAGGTAGAAAACGTACAACCAAATTAATTACATTTTTAGTTCAGAGCTTTGAAAGTTGAAGGGAACTGCACGGAAGTACAAATTAATAGTGGCTTAATGATAGTATTTCATAAGTCTTATCAAAAACTGCTGCCTAGTTTGTCAGTTGGTTTTATGTAGTGTAAATCAGGTTTGAAGCACTTTGCAAAAACAAAAGGCTTACAGGACATTAACTTCTGAGTAAGAAATAAATATTGAGGCTATTATGTTGGTTTCTTTATTCATTGAGGAAAACTTCAATGAGTTCTGCTGATATTGCTAACATTTGAATGCAGTGAATGGTAACAAATGTTGGGATTGCATATCTCCTTTTTAACTTTTTTAATATCTGCTAAAAGATTATTATAATAAAGTTGATAACCTTTTTATATTTACAGTATTTTAGAGCTTTGTCCCAATAAAACCTTTCTCTATCAAAAGTGTGAAGAGATGTCAGGTATTGCTCCCATACTAAGAATTTTAGAAAATAGAGGTTCAACCATGAAATTGTCCTTGCCTTGGAAAAAGCGGTGTCCACAGGAGAGATCAGAAGGAAGTTAATAACCGTCGTACTTGTAGGTGGGAACTGTGGTTGATTGTACCTTCCCTAATAATTTATTGAAAAAGAATGAAAAAAAAAACCTCTCACCTGAAGTGCAATCTGTTCATTAGTGAAAAACAAAATGAAAGAAAAAGCCTTGGGGAGCTTTCAAAAAGGATACGTCTCAGAAAAAAGGGAGGAGCTTTCTTGTAAATTTGGAAAGAATGTGATCTCAGCTAACAAGAACCTTTCTGTAAACATGAGATTGTTCAGGGAGGTAGGGTCACAACATATACTCTTCATCCATCAAATCATTAAGCAGTTGGTGTCATAAAAGTGCCTGTGTTTGAAGACATAGTGAACAGGAAAGGCCCTCATGCAACCAGATAAAGCAGATTATAGCCCAAAAGGGAAAAGAAAAGGTATGGCTTTGGTTCCTTTGGATTGTGACATTCATAAGCTAAAGGTGATTTGGGATAATGATGACATGACTGATGGAATTTGAGAATATTACTTTTTTCTATTTAAGACTTTTAGCATTTTTCCTGTCAATCTACACAACTTTTTTTGTCTGCTATTATTAAGGCAGACTGACCTTCTATGCCACATCTCTTCTAATGATTTTATTGTTTACTTGTTAACTGAAGTACAGGGAGTGACAAAGATGAAAATATCACAAAGGATTAAGAGAGTTACTTCTAAAGCATTGTTTGCTGATCCAAAACTTGCTTGAACTAACATAACTATTTGGTCTCAAGAACTAAAATGGAAAGGCAGGTAGAAAGAATTCCTTCTTTTCATTAACATTAACATATAAATAGTGTTCATACATGTTTGAAAGATTTCCTTTGTTTTGATCCTCAAATGAACTTTGTAGTACAGATGATAAAACATAGTTTGTAAAGGTCACTTGAACATTTTTTCAATTCATTCATTTTAAAAAAGGAAGGTGGCTCCTTTTAATGAATTCAGTTTAGTAGTAAATTTGGTTCTGAAGTAGACTCTAAGAATTTAAAAAAAAATAAAAATCATTCAGTCTCCAAAGAGAAGCTTATGTGAGACCATAAATTAAAATAAACTCCTATAAACAACATTATAGTGAAGTCAAATCACCATTACTGGCCGTAAAAATGCAAAATACTGTTTTTTCTTCACATGAGATAGCACGCTATTTTCTATTTCTTAATTTCATAATCTTAAATTGTGGATACTTAATCTAAAAAATATTGATAACTTTTAAGCATTTTATTTTAATGCTGTTACTTTTCATCATTACACGAGTCATAGTGAATGACATTTTCTTTTGAAAATCAGAAATTGTTATTTCTGCTTAAGCATTTTAGTGAGCAAGGCTCTTTAGATGTGTTGTTACAGGTGCCTGTTCAGTTACTATGAAAAACACTGTCACTACTGCCAATTACATGACAGAAAACATTAGTTATATTTTCTGTGGTATGCTTTTTATGAATTTTGTGTGCTAGTGCAATGTTGGTCCACCAGTGAAGGACAAAAGGAGAAGATTCTTCTTACAACAACAGTCCTTGTAACCTGTTCTCACAACTGTTGCTGTAAGTGAAATTTTGGGGCTTTAATATCATGACTGCACAAACGCTGATCTATGTGTTACAAAAAGAGAACTTTGGACGTGATTCCTTATTTCTGTCAATTACTATGACTTTAAAGATTCCAATGTGTGAATTACAGTGAGGCTCAATACCTTCTTGTTAATAAAAAATAATCTTATGAGAAATCCAAAGTCCATAGTGTTCTTGAAGATAACAGCAAAAATTCTACTGAAATCATGAGAGACAAAATTTCATCTGTGAAACAAATAAGGCATAACTAGTGATACTAAAAGTTTCTTGGAGTTTTGTAGATTTGTGCAGAATTCATAAAAAGACAAAACTGAGACAAAACAAAATATATAATACAAGTTAGTCAACACTTCCTACTTGCAAATTATGTGGATTTTATCTTAGATATCTGATACTTGGTTATAGATTTTGTTTTCATTGTTGACTTCATCTGATTTCATAAAATGGACAGAAAATTATGAAATGTGGTCATTACCAAATAATATTCTTTTAAAGCATTGAACTGCCTGTAAGGTTTAAGATGTATCTAGTTCATTCCATATTCAGAGTAAATCTTATTGCTTCTGAAGGTTTGAATACATACAAATAAATACCTGCACTGTCCTTTGAAAAGTAGTGTTAGACATTGCAATATAAAACTTTAAAGCAGGCCATGCTTTCACCTATGGTGCTATAAAGACTGACTTTATTTTTCATCTTGAATGCTGCATTTGTCATAAAACCTTAATATACAGCATGTATTTACAAAACAATATTCCACTGAGGTTTGGTTTAACTATGCTTAGTCATTATTTTCCCTTACTCAGTGAAATTGCTCAGTGCATTGTAGTTGCCTCACACGTACGTTTTCATTTGTGAAACCATTTTTCTTCATGTTCCTGATGCAAAGGTTTTGTAACATTGGTCATAAAACTCAACTTTTTCATAGAAACAACTTTTCTTCCAGTCACCTGTGCAACAGTTGCCTGTACAATTATTGTATTTCAATGAGAAAGTCTCCCCCCAGTCAGCTGCACAACACAGTGTAAAGAGCAATTATCTATCACTCCAGGGTGACTGTGAGTCTGTGATATGTAAGGAAAAGGGCAATGTGCTTGTGTAAATTAATCTGAGTGAACATTTGGAGGGGGAATGGAATTATTATGTGGCATTTATATTATGCTATTGCTGAAGGCGCTGGGCCTTCCTCCATAATTGTAGCCGTAATTCCAGCTGCAGCAATATTTTAAATGTTATGGCAAATATGATACTCTCAATGAAAAGGAGAACTATTAAAATAATGGTTTGGTAGCAAGCTGTATGATGTATAGCATAGTAAAAAAAAAAAAGTGAAAGTTTGTAATTACTGAGTAAGGAAGTAGTAGCTAAGTGTTTACAGTTTCTTACAGGTAGCATAATGAAAACTTCATTCTATAAGACATCTTTGCAAACATAATTACTCATTCTGGTGGGATCCTAGTACCTGAAATTAACTGGATCCTTCTGTTGAGTCTTTACAGCTCATGCTTGCCCCTTGTGCACCAGCTTAGGTAGCATTAATATGTCCTTCACAGCCAAGAAGAAAGGAACAGACTTGATGGCACATATGAGTGGTCTTCCCATGCTGTGCCTTGGTGTTGCCCTCTGTCATCCCTCTCTAAATGCCTTCTTCCATCCCCATGACTTTGAATATCCTCTATATGAATTTGAGAGTATGGAAAGGTAGTGATTGTTGAGGTGGCGCACAGCTTTGTTTTAAGCTCTGGATAGCCTAGTATCCTGTGTTGCCTGTGTGAGGAGATAGAGGACAGCGAGAGCCAAAGGATAGCCACATCTGTGTCTTGTTCTCACCCAAGGATTTTATTAAAACCCAGCTGAACTAATGGCTTTTCATGACTGAAAAGGTGGGCTGAACCCAAACAAAATCCTGCTGTGTTTAATTTTCTTTACTAATTCCCTTTTATCTACAACAGATGAAAGTGAACAGATTATTGCTAATCTTAAATGAGCTATTTGTCTGATAGTGCCAGAGCTGGTGGCCTTTTGCTTTTGGTTAGGTGACTGTGAGTTAACATTAGGATGCTGAAAGCAGCAGTAAATTATCTGTGTTATCTGTTTCTGATATGCATCAGAAATGTGTTGCTCATTCTAAGGTTATTCAGTGCAACACTTTCCTGAGATACTTTTGCACCTGCTTTTCATGCTTTTGGGCATGGGGATTTTGAAGCTAAATGTTACATGCAAATAGGTGTTTCTGTTTAATGTATTGAAATTCATTTAGTGAAGGAATAGTGAGCAGAAAAAGAAAGATATTTTTCTACAGCATATTAACTGAGATTAGAGCTCATCCCTGATTGAACCCCACAGCAGCAACTGCAAAAATGTTTCAAATAATACAATAATTTCTGTGTTGAACTGTATATATTGACCTTTTCTCCGTATTTTTTCCATAATAAGCTGTATTACCAAGAGAATTCTGAAGAGTCCTCTGTGATATTTCTTAACTTTTCAAAATGCTTTTAATATACAAGAGCTATATATTCTTTGTTCAATTTGTGTACCATACCTACCTCTACAGTTTCAGAGCCTGTAAATGGTCTTTGCAGCACGTAATTTCTGTCTCGATTGACCATGTAAGGCACAGTAGTGGTTACCTGCTGAATGTGACTGACATCAATTGTTCTTTTCACCCAGCGATCGGGAAGAGGCAGATAGACCTTGTACTACTTATTGCTGGGGAGCAGAAGTGTGGATCTCTCACACGCTGACATGTTTAACAATTCAACACTTCAGGTCTTCTCTCAGGAATTCTAATTCTGCTTCGGTAGGCTAGTCCTGACATGGTTTCATGAAATTTGAAAGGAGAGGCAATAGAGAGAAAAGGAAGGAGTATTAGTCAGTGCTTTAATTTAATGGCCCTCTGAATTTTAATTTCAAAGTAGGACATGTTTCTAAGATGCTTTGTTCCATATTTTAGAACAGAGTCTCTGAACAGAACTACCTGGGGGATTGCAGAGCACAGAGTATAGTGGGGTTAAAGCCTCTCTTTATTTGTTACTTAAAAAGTATGAGAGCAATTGCTGAAACCTGTTGCATTGTTTAAACCACAATCAGCTTACTACATCTTTTGTCAGTGTAAGAGGTGAAGAATAATTATAGCTGCTAAGCATTGCCAGGTTTATTATGCATCCTTTTCAAAGAAAGGTTGTACAAAATAAAGAATTTGGAGAATTGACCGAGTTCAAATAGAGCTAATTTAAGTCAACTGTGCATTTATTTAAGCAATGATGTTTTATTAAAAGTAATCTATGAACTATAGGTTTCATGCTGGACACTGCTCATCTGTCGAATGAGCTATGTATTGAGAAACATGTTATTTTAATGAGTCCTACACATTAGACTGCAATGTATCACATTTTGTGGGGTTTCCTCCCTTTTCTGCAGCAGAACTTTCAGCATTCTAGAAGTAATTTTTCAAACTTATTCCCACTAATATATGGTCCAACTTAGGTGACATCCTCCTGGAAGTACATAAATATACTTAATTTTTAATTTCTCTAGGATTTGGGAAAGAGATTCTGCTATATTATTCCAGTGTATTTTTTTTCTGGTTTTGAATTACTTTCTGATTTTTGGAAGTGATTCTAGAATCTGGAATATTAAAAAAAAAAAGAATTAAAAAAATATTCTGGCAGTTCTTTGGGTATACTTGATTAAATGACCTACAATTTTCCATGAGTTGATACATGGGATACCTCGTCTTTCAGATTTAGAAAGGAAAAAGCTATAGGACTTGAAGCTAAAGCATTACAGAAAATTCAGTTCAAGTTTTTCAATATTTTTGTTCTCTAGCATATTTCTAGAAATGCAATCTAAGAATGGATGCTCTTAAAGTATACCACATTCAGCCTTTTTATGTAACTTTCAGTTATAAATAGTAGGAAATTGAGTTTAGGAGGAAATCCAAGAGAAATTAAAACCAAGACCTAATATAACTTGTAAAAAGATAAGAATGAGACATAAAAAATGAAAAATAATAAGAATTATGTTCGGGTTGTGGAGATGGTAAGAGGGCATAATCAAAAGA
>JAOXXN010000395.1:111150841-111171922 GCA_026770055.1 Myrmophylax atrothorax
ATAAATGAGTGCAGGATTTATGTATTAATTACCAACTTTGGGGTCCCTTCCAACTCAGAATATTCTGCGACTTTCTAATTTCTTGGTATTCTTATCTCTATGCAATTTGGTTCAATTAATGACTTCTTCACCCAGGGAACTTAGAGGCAAACTTATTATGGAAAGCATAGTTCATTTTCACATATTATACACATTAGTTACAGCTTCGTGATGGTCCAAATATCTTGGGTTAAAAAATAAGCAATTCAAGTAGTATGTTTGATTTTTTTTGTCCTTATTGTGTATTTTTTTTAAACTGCCTCTGCTGAAAATGGAAGCTATGCGAAGGATATCATAAAAGAGATGCCACATGATTAACTTCACTGAAGCCCAAAGGAATTACCGTTCTGAAGTATGTGGTCATGTACAAAAGCCCGACAACTACCGCAGTCACAGCAAATGTTCTCACCGCAGTAGTAGAGTCTGGTAAAGTATCTTTGACCTGGAATTCTCCTTTTTATATTTTTCTTTTGTCTGTATTCCTTAAAAAAAAAAAAAAAAGGATGTAAGAAGACTAAAAAACAGCAACAGAAGAAAGTATAAGATGTTGTTTACAGATAACAAATTTTTGAAGCTGTTAGATGTTGGATTTTGAAATACAATTTCTGTTGTATCAGTGTGGTTCAGGACCAACTGAGTTGTACCATGCAGACGTATAAATATGAAGGTTTCTGCCCTGAGACCTTTCGGTAATTGTTATAATAGCATATGCCAGGGATTTTACTTGATATTGCTCATGTGTACTATTTCAGATTACTTAAACTTAAGGATTTGTTGTTATTCTACAGAGAAGTCATTTGATACCTTTATGTATTGCATTGGTAACATTTACTTTTTATGATATGATCAAAATTGCAATTCAACTATTACCATTAATCTATTACTTCTGGAAGTCAGATAATCCCAAAATAATTTTAGCATCATAAGTTTTTTACACATTGGGGGAAGAAAATTAATTTTCAGTCTTAGTAGATGTGAAGCCTTAGTTCAGCAAGATATTTAAATGTGTTTCCAACTTTAAATGTGAGACTTTCTAAGTGCTAGTTTTGTGAAGCTCTTTCTTGGCAAAGAAGGAATGAAGAAAGGAAGGAAAAGAAGAAAGAAAAATAGACCTTTGGTAATTCTTGTCTTAAAACATATCATAAAATATTGTCCCTTCATCTACTTCCTTAGGTAATGTTGTGAAGCCTGGAAATATTCCACCAGATACTGTTATGGCTAGATAAAGATGTATTCATTTGCATTATTGTATCTTCAGACTTCTAAGTATTGATTTGAGACCTTATTTTGATCTCATCACAGTTGTATCCTACTGTGATTCTATCAATTATATAGAGTTGTCCCTTACTCTGAAAGTATAGATCACTCTTTTGAAAGTCATGATGGTTTATGGATCCTGTGTTCTTAATTACAGTGGAAAAGAAGATTTTGAAGTAGAAGATCACAGCTCTGAGAAGACCTGTGATGAAACTCTGTATGTCCCTCTCACTTCTGCATGTTTTGCAATGGCCATTGCACTGTTTTCAGTAAATTTATGTACAGCAAGATCAAGAAGTTAGTAAATACTGTTTTCTCAAACACTGCAATAATTATGGCAGCAGATTGATTATCAATTGGTTTTCCCCCTAGACAGTCTTTTTTAAGAGTCAGAGGAGCAAGTAGAAGACCACGAGACCACATATGTTAAGAACATTATTTTATCTTTTAAAATCTAGTCATGAAAGATTTTTCTCCCATGTTCTTAATAGATGTGCCCTCTTTCTTCAGTTTCTTCCACCAAATGATTTTAAGAATCCAGAATAACTGTGAATGACAACCCTGATGGATATTTACTGCTTTTTGGTCCTTATGATCTTTCCCAAATCATGCTCATGTTCAAGAGGTAGGTTACAAATTCTCACAGCAATAGTTCCAGACTCTAATGATATTTTATATGTTGACTGTTAATGATTGTTAAAACTGCTATGGTTTTTACAGAAATAGAAATCACAGAATATCCTGAGTTGGAAGGGACACACAAGGATCATCAAGTTGATCTCTTAAGTGAATGGCCTGTCCGGGAATCACACCTGTGACCTTGGTCTTATTGGCACCATTCACTGACCAACTGAGCTAATCTCAGGGTCATGCAATAGTCAGAAAAAGAAGGGAAAAAAAAAGGAACTTGACTAGTTTTAAACAGCAGGAAGCTTAAATATTTTTTATTAAGTGAACCATTGTTTTAAACAGAGACTGATGGTTGTTAAAACCATGAAGAAATGTAAGAACCTGGAAGCTGTTTACTGCTAGGAGAGGTAATATTGGCACTCATAGAAGAAATCTTAATTTTCAAAGGAGAAACGTTTCTTAGAGTGAAACTCTCTGCTGTCTTCTTTGGCATTCTACTTTTCACTTACTTTTAAATCAGGCTCAGTCAGCTATGCTTTATGGAGAATTATTGTAAAATATGGTCAAGTATCACAGACAAGCATAGAAAAACCCTACTGAAGTTAGAACCATTAGAAAAGATTCCTTCTCAATGTCAGTATTTCTACCTTATAAATTTGTTTTTTTCTTGTATAGTTTCAAGCTCAGAAAAAGTTGCTTGATATCAGGTTTTCTTAGATTAATTTATACTTAGGCACGTTTATTAGGTGGCAAAAGAACTTGTATTTTGGGGACTCTAGGCAGCAGAGTCCTTGAAATTAGGTTTACAGAACTTCTGCTAAGCCATCATTTCACATTGTCCTGTATACGTCTCAGATTTAACTTGTCTGCCATTTACTCTCAGTATGTCCTTGTAGCTTACCCTGATGGCATTGCCGTCACTTACACTGACAACAAGAAGCCAGTCTTTTCCCTGGGCTATGTGGTCGTCAACAGATTCTAAAAATAGTAATGTATTTTGTTCTACTGCATATCTTAATTTAGCTGAGATTCTTGCCTTAGTCATTCCTTTGTGAGAGGTTTGCCATATCTCAGATCCTCAAACATTCTGTACAGCCCCACAACACCCATATTCATTTCCTACATCAGTGTTTTGTGCTAACATTGACTTAATTTTTCTTAATTCAGTGTGTCACTGGACTTCTGTACAGAGTTTGTTGTCTTTACATATCTCTCTTTCACTTTAATATTTCTAAAATGATAAAGAATGCCTTTAAGCAATTGTGATTCAGGTAGTATCCAAAGCCACACTGAAGTAATTTCTTTTCAGTAGGCCAGTCACAAGCAATGAACTTTGATAGTTCTGGCTATCTTGTGAAAAGATTTTTTAAACAGAGCCCACTTAGCATAACCATGTGACTGAAAATGTAGGGAAAGTATTTCTTAATGCATCTCTGACCCTCTTTCCTCAATATTTTTGCTTATAGTCAGCTTATCCTTAAGATTTACATAACTCCTCTTTTGCCAAGTTCAATCTTTTGTTTTCTGGGTCTGCTGGGAAGAAGGTGGAGAGAAGGCATAAAACCCCCCAAAATGTGAAGAAGTTAGGTTCTTCCATATGCCTAAAATAGTTTCCTTCAGCTTACCAGTCATAATTAGCACAATGGATGCTATTGATGGAAAAAAGTAACAAAATTTATCTTAGTACATAGATTTCACCAAGCTGACTCATTTATAAAGGAACAGTTTTTTAAAATAATGTGAATTGGGAAAATGCAAATATTTTTTGAAGAAAGTTTCCATTTTCCTCTCCACAGTTTTTCTTTCCTTGGTCTTCATATTAACACTCGTCCTTCGTCTGTCATGTTTTTCTCTCCCTTTTTAATGCATTTTCCTCTTTCATCAATCTTCTTGGACTGACACTGTGTTGCTCTTACTAACTCTCTTTCTCTCAGAAATGTTCCTAATTCCATTGCATCAGAGGAAAAAGTATCCTGAAAAAGAACCCTATACCTTCCTCTAGTTCCATATCCCCACAAAATGAAGGGATGGAGTCTTTATACTATAACCTTTCTATTCCCTGAAATAGATTTTAAGTGAATAAAGGAAAGGTGACCTGAAGTCTGTCCTCTCCTCTACTCTCTTGCCTGAAAGATTTGGCAAGTAAAAAGGAAGAGCAAGACTCCTGCTTTGCTTCAGTGACTGTGTCTGAAGTGAAAAAGTCCTTTGGCACTCTTTAGTGTACCAATATAGATGTTCATCTACTATACCTATGAGTTTTGGAGACATCAATGGAAGTTTTTAAACTTGAGTCCCATTTGATTTCAAGACTTATGCTTAAAGCCTTTCAGGTAAGTTAAACATTAGAAAATACTTGAATTACACAAAGCTGTGCAAATACAAGTCATCATTGTGCAGACACTATGACTCAGTTTCAGTTACACAATCACAATCTAAATTTTTCACTGGAACCCACTTTAAAAAAAAAAGGTCACCTAAAAGATAACCCATAATGAGATATCTTCTGGTACTCTCAGGGTTAGACTTGGATACTTTGGAGTTGTCATTTGAGCTAGTGTACTGGCTCTAATGTTCTGCCAGTTTTTGTGAGTTTCCAAGTTCCTTGGTCATGTTTATCAATGAAACTGACTTCTGACAAAGAGGTAATTGCATAAAACAACCTACATCCTTGTTCTTATGACTGTCTTGTCCTCTGAAGTAGGGTGGCTGTGAGAAAATTAAAAATGATCCTTTTACTAATCCTCAACTCACATAGCCTGTCATTTTGGAGAGTACTACCTCTCATGGACCAAATCTGTATGAGAGTCCATACTAACAGCTTAACAATTGGGACAATAAATTTGCTGACATTGTTTAATTTTCACATTCTTTACCGGAAAACAGGTGTAACACTTCCATGCTTGTGGAATTTTCATCTGACTTTGGGACCTTTCCCTGGACGCAAGTTCTTTGTGATCGTTGGAAACCTTCACATTCTCTCTCCTGAAGGTTGTCTTCTTCTTCCTCATCCCTCAACTTGCCCATGGCCCAAAAGCTTTCTCAGTTTGATGTACTCTAACTCTTTTCTGCTAACCTACCAAGTTTTAGATTCACTTCCATATTCTTTTCATTATACTCCTGGTAACACTTTTTCAGCATGACTTCCGTATCTTTCAGTCTGCTTGACTGTGCAGTTCTCTCATCTACATTTAGTGGAGTGTGAAAGGCAATCATAGAATGAATTAGTGGCATTAGTCCCACCTTTATTATAATTGCACTGCATCATGAATGTGTCCAAGACTTTACAGACAGAGAAAAATTCTTATGACTTTCAGTATTTGCCGTCTTGGCTTTCAGTGAGCTAAAGAATGCATTAAGTAAAATCTAAATTGGATAGTAGTTAATTACATAGCAAATACGATAACCAAAATAATAATTCCCACAAAATGACCCATTAAATAGAGATGGCACTATACACCCACACCTCCCCTGCACAGATATCATTGCATGGCAGCTCAGTGTTCTTGGATCAGCACATTTTACCACTAGCTAGTGTTTGGCTGAGTGAACCTCAGTTTCTAAAAGCAGAGCAGATTGTAGTTGGTGCTATTTCCACTTACTTTGATAGCCCTATAGCAGGATTAACAACCGGCAGAATAGGGATGTGTGGGCAGCTGGGATGACTATTTCACAATCTCATTCCAATTCAGCCCCATAGAAAATAATTTTCAGTGAGAGGTGCTGTTCTCACAAGGATATTTTGAAATTAGCTGTAAGTGTTTCTCACTGGCTACTTAACTTTGTTTGTTTTAATTTTACAGTACTTTAAGTGCTGTGTTTTCCTATGTGGCATATTTTGCATATCTCAAGTTCTCTTTTTATCCAGTTTGACAATGTACTACTGCAGGAACAGTTTGACAATAAATAAACTTGACTTGATGATATTACAACAGCACTGCTACAGATTCCTGCTTTCTGCATTCCAGAGGAGTCAAAGAGGCTTTTGCTGCAATCATATAAAAATTCAAGTGGAAGATCTAATTATGTTGATTAATTTTGAGCTAACTTGTTGGTGTTTGTTTTCTATAAGTACTGAATTCTTCTGTATAAAATCATCTGCTCCGAAAAAAAAAGGGAAATGTGGTGAACACTGTACAAACCGTGATCATGGTATCTCCTTTGGCTAGAATTTCCTAGGTCATGCAGAATATTATTCCACTGTACTTTGCTGGTTACTGTTTTATTTTGCTGTGTTTTGGGTTTTTTTTAATTTTGTTTTTAATCTTAACCTGAGAAAACATAGTATTTTCTGATAGCCTTTATAAGTGACTTTGCAGATAAGGCAAAACTGTAGCAGCAACTACAATGAACCTCGGTGTCTCTCCATGTTGTAGCTACACTGTCCCAGAGATGACAAAACAAATGCATGGTTTTTAAATGTGACCACTGGAATTGTGTGCATGCTTGTTGTCATAGGAATTCTTAGACAGGAAGGTCACTGTTGATTACAAGATCTGGTAGTAGAAAATAAATTGCACTTCAGACTTTGTTCTAAAGCTGTCGAATGGTCAGTTAATCACATTGATTTAAATGTTTCTATGAATCAGGGTTTTTTAAAATATTGATTATTTATGGAAAATCTGTAAGTTCATACTTTATAGAAGAGAGGGAAAAAAAAACAATGAAGAAAATAAGTGCCATTCAAGGATCAATGACTTGTTACTGTAAACAACAGTTTGTCTCAGCAGCAGTGCAACAGAGCTGCCTTTGTGCACTTTAAATAAGAAATCTGGGTTCTTGCTTTTACAATGTCCAATTGTTTCGTTCTCTGGTATTCTACCTGGGTGATTATGGTACCAGAGTGTAGTGATTTGAGTTCAATGTCTCAGCAGAGTGTTGTTTACCACAAATAAATATCTGGTTTCCTCTGTTTTGCCAGCTTGCACTGACTCAGTTTTCTCTCATAGCTTCTCAAGCAGCTTCTCTGTCCATCTTCTCTGGGCATATTCCCCAAACCTTTTTACCTCCTATAGCCCAATTCCATTTCCAAGTTATCAGCAAAGAAACTGACTAGCAGGTACACAACTGGTGATGATGGCCATTGCTAAGTACAAAGCAAGCTCCAAATATCGGTATAAAGATACACACTGAAAGAGAAATAATGCCAGGTTTTTTGCAGTGGGCTGCTCTGATTTCTGTTACCATCTCAGGGGGAAGAAATGATAAGGTCTAGTGTTTTTCACTGCTTCATTTGATATCTCATCTAAACAAGATGTCTAATTCTATCTGAATTAGTTAGGAGCTTCTGCTACAAAAGCAGAACAGAACTTGTCGTCACACCTATAGACATAACAGAAAAACAACTTAAAGCACTGCACTGCTCTGTTTCAAACACATTATCAGTGTATTGCACTGTGATACATAACTTGGTAATATAAGAGACAGTTTTTAATTTTGTGAATATAAAATAGGTATACTCTTTTTATGGATATGAATAATTTCTTAAAGCTAATGATAGAACAAAAGTACTTTGACCTTACTCAACTAATTTCAATCTCATCAAAATGAGGAAAGGTTATAATCAAATATTGGCTTAGTTATTAAAATTAAATTTTGATTTTTTTTTTCTCCTAGGGCAAGTTAAAATGACTTATTATGTTGTTTTCATTGACGTTAAAGAAACTTCTGAATTTGAGATTAAATTTTCTAATTTCTTTCAGTTTTGCTTCCCGTGTTAGTTCAAGTTCTGTCAACATGTGCTGGGGTTTGTGATTCAAACTGTATCATAGGAGCCGAAATAGTGTCAAATATATTGGGAAATCCTGGTTTGTATTTTCATTGGCATATGGGAAAAATTTTAGTCAATTGACAAAATGGAAATATGTGCTATTTTATACTCTTGTATTAATTCTCAGATTACTTTAATTCAATGAATGTCATCTGTGCTAAGTCTGATATCACTTATACATCTATAACATCTTCACTTAATCTGGTTTTAATTTTCATTATTAATTGCACATGATTATTATTTAGATTTTTCTTAAGCAGGATTTTTACAGTGCGTTATCTGAGGGAAATACGGATGTTTAAAATTTGACTGTGAATGACATTTTTTCATTAAGAACTTCTGCAATTAATTCTGTTTATATATACTGATATAAATATATTTATCAGTTGTTTATAAAGAATCTGAAAATCTCAAGTATTTTCTGGGGATTTACAAGCATTAATTTATTCTCTGACCTGGTACAATGTTTTTTGTGGTTTTTTTTTGTTTTGTGTTTTTTTGTTTGTTTGTTTGTTTTTTGAACTTAAAAGTGAAAGCAAAAGATGCAGTATAATGTGGAACTCACTGCAAATTATTAACATTAGGCATAATGTCAGGGGCATGAAATTTATATTTGAGTGTGAAACAATTGCCTTGACAGAGGAAAGCCAGTATGTCTTTTATAAGGAAATTTGTGTTGAGAAATAATGGAGAGAAAATTCAGACTGCAGTGCTGGATAGTCAGAGAACTTCTGTTTATCTGTGACATGAGGCACTGTTATTTAGGCAAAACTGAGAAATTATCCAAATCACGTCACAGTTCATGTAGCAGTTAAGGAGACATTTAGTACTAGCTTGGGCTCTGACATGTGCACTACCTCTCTTGGAAATCAAGTATGTAATTATATTTGAACACATCCACTGAATCATCAAAGGGTAACATTGGAAAAGTGAGGGACCAGACAGAAGATTTTTTTTCCTAACAACATTCCATCCTTTGACCCAAAGCCAAACTTTCATGTTTGGTTTTGCAATAGAGCATTTCACTTAAAGACATGCAGTGGCAGCCCATTGGCATTTAACATCACTGTTTTAAGATTCTTCTCCTGTAATACTGCTTTTTCCTTCTGAAAGGTTGTGTGTTGCATTGGGGTTTTTTTTGTGGTTTGGTTTATTTTTTTTGTGTGTGTGTGTGTGTGTGTGTGTGGGGTGTTTATTGGTTTGCCATTTCCAGTAGTTTTCTCTTGCCAAGCCAGAATAGACTGGGCTACATGTTAAGTCATTTTGTGGGTGTTTATTCTGGGGGACACTAGGTAACTGCTAATGCAAACAAATGGATAAACAAACAGGAGCCAAAGAGACATTCATGAGTTAATACTTCCTTATGGCTCACTGGTTCTTGAAAAATTGATGTTTATACAGTGAATCATTAATTTGGCTTGCATGTTTATTATGCTTGCCACTAAATAAATTGTGACTGGCAAGTAAATACCATATTGTTTTAAAAAAGGTAAACTGAATGAAACATTATAAACCTTGTTAGCTACTAATTGCCAGCTTCAATTCTTTTGAAGCATGAACTTTGCTAAGAGCTGGATATTTTGTTAAAAAACCTATGTCAGATGATTATTTTCCTCATGGTCAAAGTAGTGCACAGATTTGCTGATCCTGAAGTTCATCTCAGTCCTTGCACTATCAGATTGGGGTTCATGCAGTTTTAGTCCTCCAGCTTTAAGAGCATTGTTCTACCTAATTTATTAAAGCTGTTATACTGTGCATAGGATATATAGATCCCCCTTCATGTATTTTACTCTATGGGAGAAGTATGAGGATTTATTTCGATCTAGAGACTGTTTCCAATTTGCTCAGAAATTTTTCACCTAATTAGTCCAATATGTGAATTATTAAAAATCATTAACTGAACATAATTAACTCAGTGTTCAAACAAAATATAATTTAAGTGTGCTGGAAAAAAATAACGGAGTAGGGGTTTATTAACCTACAGTTACTGGACTGGTCTTTTGATTTATGGTGCTGTCTGTGTGCCTCTGACTACTTGTCCAGTACCAAGCACCAGCACCCTGTGGCAAGCTGAATGGAATGAACATGCCTTCATGGAATTTGCATTTAAAGTATTGCTTCTTTTTATCCAAAAAAAAAATTTTTATTTCATATAAAGCACAAAGAACTAGCTATGCTATATTTAAGGATAATTTCTAAGTCTACTTCCCCTATTTATTATCAAGGTGGTTTGGAGTTTAATTATTGCTAAGGGCCCTGCAGAGTTACACACAAAAATTATGGATATAATTTCCTTCAGACATCTCCGCAATGTAGAGCACAAAAGATGTGGAGACAGAAGAAGGACTTGAAAAGGCAAACATGAAATTTATGGAAAATTACCATAATAAGTAGTTGCTGATCTGGTATTTCTGCCTTGGAAACATGATTTTAGTCTATTTGCCAGTTAACAGTTCAGCTGTTTCTTGGACAATAAGAATTTCTTGTGACTGATCTCCATCACATAAAACGTATACAAGCTGAAATGATATCATACGCTAGATTAAACTGCATTTGGTAATGTATGATTTCTCCATAATCTTTTTATTTGTGCATACAGTATTCTTACTTTGCACCAGTAACCTTGAGTATGAAGCATTTCCTACCTTTACTTCAATAGTATTTTATTTGGCTTGTGATATTTCCAACACTTCACAAAGTGTCTCTTCTTACTGTTGTGTGCACATGAAATTTCCTTTTTTTTTGCTATCCTATTACATTAAGTATACTGGAGTATTCAGTCATGGAAGTACTTTGTGAAATTACAACTATTATATCACTGGAATATGACCTGATTTATTATAAGACGATCAGGGCACAGCTCAAGTGCTCAGTGCATTATCCTAAATGAAGCTTCGTCTCTGAGGGCTGGCATTGCCTTCATTTTTACCATTATGTTTTAGCCATTGATTTCCCTTTAGAACGCAAATGCCGTAGTAATACTGCTTGGTAAATGTTTCTTCAATATTGAGTAACTGCCTGTTCTACCAAGGGGGGTGTCAAATTCTGTTCCCAACTTGTCTGACACACATTGCATCCTTCATTTCATGTCCATCACAAGAGGGGAGCTAAGTTTAAGTAAACTGAGTGAGTTCAGCTGTGGAAGAAATGCAGATTACAAATCAAATTGAAAGGAAGGCAAGCAACTTTTGAAAGCTTGCTTGTGTACGTATCTTTTGTTGCAGTAGTTTCCATCCGTTGCAGAGAGCCTCACTGCTTTTGGATCCATTCTTTCTCTTTGAGTTATATGCACCGTTCATGCCTCCCTCTGTGCCTGCACACCCTGCTCTCTCCTGAAGCTGTTTCCTCTGCACCTCCTCCTTTCAAAGCCACAGGCAGCTCCTTTCTCACCTTCTGGAGCAGTGTGTTCTAAAGCAACCTGAGGGTGGGGAGGGGCAAAAGAGAATCAAATATTGAGGCTTAATGGAGCTGTCAGCTGGTAACCAGTGGGCTGTCTAGGTGAGGCTGAAGGAAGCTCATGGGAGAGCTGGAAAGGCACTCAGGTGAAAGTGGCTGTGATTTGGAGATGGGGTTGCAGAGATTAGCCAGAAGCTTATCACAAGTATCTGTAAGCAGTGGGTTTCGCAGTTTATCATGTTACAAATGTTCAATTTTTTAAGTTACTAGGTTTATATTTTCTGCCTTTTTTCATGTATTATAGAAGGAGACAATGACTAACCATTGGGGCATTTCATAAGCATAAGATACAACATTTCTGCATGATGCATGATATGTATTCCTGTAATTTAATTATCTTGAGTGTTTATTTGGGGTGTAAATGCTAGAAACAATGACATTTCTGAGATGATTTATGAGGTACTGCACTTTGTAATCAAACCTTCTATGTGCTGTTTGTAAAATATGAAGTGTTATAAAATTGCTGATAGTCAGAGAAAGAACACTGATAATGGGCTTAAATTCTCTGTGTGCAGCTGCAGATGAGAATTGTTAGGAAATAGAGGGAAGCAGTAGCAGTGTCAGCTGTACAGCAAAGATTATTAACTGAGATACTGCATGCCTGAGAAACAGGTACACTCATTGCAGTGAGGGTGATTTTGTGTTGAGAATTGTGTGGTTCCAGCTTTACATTTTAGACAATGTTTTATTAGTAATAGTTCTTCTCACTGGTCATGAAAAAATGCCTTTAACCAGGTTTCCCAGAGAAAACTCTGTGACCTTTCTGTGGGTACCAGAGAAGTTATTTCAGTAGGAGGTGGATGTCAAGAGAGTATTTGTAGTATATTTTATTTTACCTATTTGTGATGTAGCATGTAGGGAGAAAAAGGAAGCATCACCAAGGTGATTTCCAGGTAACTTCAAGTAGCAACAGGTAGTGGGAGGTAATATTTATTGTTTGTGTAATGTCTCTCTGAAGGCCAGAGTGCCGTTTGCCTTGAGAGCTCTCAAAACACGGGACAGAGAACTATGGCTCCTGCCTTTCAGAGATAATTTTAAGCATGCAAAGTTTAATGGCAGTGGTGTTTAAAATATTGGGATATTTTAAAAGAATTTTAAAAGGGTTTAAAATGCTTTTCAATAAAGAATTTGGTATTCCTGTGAAGCTTTGTTCTTGTAAGGTTGCTAAATTATTATCTGAGCAGAATTAGAAGTTCTTTTAGATCATGAACTGTATATGCAATCAGCTGTGGTGTTGCAAGGCCTAGTTATTCTTCATTGTTCTTCTGTGTGATAATACAAATATTTCTGAAATAAGTAAATAAGTAAATAAATGCATAGCAAATAAAAACAACAAAGAAGAAGAAAATAGAGTAATACTGAGTTGTGGAAATGACCTGGATTAGATAAGATTTAGATCAAAGAGTAGCTAAAAAAAGAACAAAAGCGGAATTGTCATTGACTGTGGAAACAGAGTTGCCTAAACCCCAACTTTGCACAACTTTTATTAGTAAAGCAGAGCATAACGTAATATACACTTTTGACTGCAGTAGAAATTATTGACCTGACATAATCACAGCCCAAGAAAGGACTGTGCAGTACTTCAGTTTATGTTTTAAAGATACATGTGCTTATATTTCTGGAAGTCTAGAAAGTCCTCAGAGTACTTTGCTAAGGTGACTAAATTTCCCACTTCAGTTTACTCAGATGAAAAAAAAAAGAGTTCATAAAGATTACAAGGAAACATACTTTGTTGCACAATGACTATTCTACCAGAGAGAAAATCTTTGAGACAGTAATAGTGACCTTGTTTTTTATGAGCATTTGGAGAGCAGAAGTACCGATACAGTTCTTTATTGGATCTCGGTGCTCTTGTAAAGCTAAAAAGGAAGAAATGATGATGGATCCTTTTTAAATTTCTGAATTGTAACATAGCCAATCTACGCTAGCTCTGCTAGAAATGACTGTAGAGCACAGGCTGTGAAGCAGGCAGAGCTCAATAAATAGAGAACATTAACCTTATATGTGTGTGTATGCTTCAGTTTAATAAAACTGCATCCAGGGCAGCAAAATAATTCAGGAGACTTAATGAAGAGATTTTATTATTAGTAGAAGGCTTTATAATAATTGTTAGGAATTACCTTTTTGTGCTATGTGAGGTATATTTTTAAATTTTATTTTAAGCTTAGGCTAATGAGGCAAATTTTGTGTTGGAACTTTGAGTACTCATACAAATAACTGCAAGTACATTATTAATTTGGAGTAGCAATAAAATGCTTGATGGAGAGAATTTTGTTGCACAATGTTTTTTCCAGCCATTGAATGAAATTATTGTTTTGCCTAGGACTGTTTTGTGTTTCCTGAAAACGTTATTTACCGATGTATAACTGTTTCTATTGCAGAATCAGCAGCAGGACACTGCTATTAGCCTCTGCTAACATTCTGTTCCAGTGGCTTTATCACATAAATAAATTAATTCATAAGTGTGCATTGGGATGAGTGCACTTTAGGTAAAGGCCAGGCAAAGTAATAATCACAGGATTTGGTGTGACATTTTGCCAGCACTCACACATATTTGTGGCTTTTCTAACATTTGTTTTTCAACTCATAAATATTTCTGCAAAGTAAGTGTACTGTTAAATGACACTGGCTTCTGTGGAGAGATTAGGTGTATTAATAAAATGTGAAACAAAAGGCAAAGGCATTGGTGCTTGATGTTTTTTAATTCAGGGAGAAAAGAAAAAAAAACCCTGAACCAACGTTTTTTAAAAGAGAATATTCTGAAAAGCAACATTTAATTCTCTCTAATTTTGTTACTTTTGAGTATACTCTTACTTTTAAAACAAAAAAAAAATGAAAAACACAAAAAATAAATTTACACTTGTAATGAGAAAAGTATGTTTGAATGCCCTTAGAAAAGGAGGAGATGTTGAAAACATAAGCATTCTTTTATTATGTTCAAGGAAACCATGTTGTGTACTGTATATGAACCAGGAACAACTTCTAGAATCTTACACTTCCTAATCCTGTTGCACCTTCAATCATTTCTCCTTTTAATCAGTGGCTATAACTGGACCTAACAAGGAGAAGTGCAATTGCTGAGCTGGGACAGATAACTTTTATGTTTTGCTCTATCTTTTTCATTCTAATGAAATCTTTCTCTCTGTTTTAGACAAATATCACTTGCTGTGTCATAGCACATGGATTTCAGGACCACCTGTGAAGAGGTAGGACAGATATTTTTCTTTTCAAACAATAGTAGAATGAAAGTCAATGAACTTTCTTTTTATATGTAATATCCTTTTTTTTAACTTTTATTTTTCCTGAGACATTAAAAATTATGTAATCAAATATAAATTATTCAGGTGATCACTCCTTGGTGGCAGATAGACTTTATAGTAGAAGATGAAAGACTATTTCCAAGTGTATTCATTGCTAGACTTCACCACTGTCAGTTCAGATTTACCTCTTTAGGCACAGTGTAGGTTCAGGTAGCTATGTTTGGTGTGAGCTTTGCTCTTCGTGAAGTGTTTATATCTGAAAACCTGTACACGAAGTAAAACTTCAATGGAGTCAGAAATCTGTCTGGTGCTCCTAAGGAGAACCAAGGGGGACATGTAGAAATACGGGAAAAAGATGGGTGGTGAGAGAGAGGAAGCTGTGAAGATGACCAGAATGAAAAGCACTTCCATTCAGATTTAATGAGGTAAGAGTGTAATTTTTGCCTAGAAGAGGTATAGTTTCATAATATCCATGTAAAGTACTCCAATCCCCCTCCACTAGGAGATGAGGGAAGTGCTTTACTTTCTGTGTTCACACTAACATTGCCTTAAAGAAAACAAACAAAATGTATTTGCAGACATTAAAAAGGGAATCATATTACTCAGGGATTTTCTCTGAACAAGTTGTTTTAATGTGGTTTTAACAACTACAGCAATTGAGATACAGTGAGAACCATTTACACAAAATTATGTAATGATGTCAATGCACTATTATAATTAAAAATCATGAAAAGTGCCTGTACATGGAAAACCACAAACAGTGTTTAGGAAGTTTTGACAGACAAGACAGCTTGTTAGAACTTCAATCGATCCCATGAAAACATAGAAGTGAAAGGATGGGAGCAAGACTAGAACCAAGAACTAACTGCAACTAAAACCAATTGTGACTTGAGAATCGTTGAAATAAATTAGGGAAAATAAGTAAGGTAAAGAACATTAAATCATGACAACATTCTGAAAGGAGTAGTGGGCTCAAAAAATAGTATTAATGTGAAACTTGCCTTTGGGAAAGAATACTGTGATTCTTGTCCAGGATGGTATGTGTCAGACTATAATACCTCAGAAGATCCATGCACAGTCTAAATTCTAAATATTCTGTATATCCCAGATTATTTGCATGGAAGAGAGCATTCTTACTAGTTTTGAGGTTTGGTTTGGGGTTTTTTTTTGACTAGAATATTTTCAATTGAAAGGTACCTGCAATGATCATCTAGTCCAACTTCCTGACCGCTTCTTGTCTGACAAAAAGTTAAAGCATGTTATTAGGTGCATTTTGGTTTATGTTTTATTATTATTATTTCTTTTTGAATGCACTTTTTCAGGAGAAGGGGCAGATACTTCTTATTTTCAAAGGGGTTTTTTTTATGTTGTTATTCTTTAAACTGTAGGCTAGTATAGATTATTTAGTGGCAATTATTTCACTCTGTGCCCAGCAGCAGTAATGAACAAGGGCAGCCACAGAAGATTATTTGGCATATGCATCCTATCTTAGTCATTACAGTGCAAGTACATTGACAGATCTGTTTCATTCTGTGTCTAGCTTCTAATGGGGGCATTGATTTCAAATTTAGCTCTTTAAAAATCAGCTGCTTTGTTGGAGCTTTCATGGTGAACAAAGAAAGGAGAGGATGATTCCAACCATCCTAAAAAAGCTCCATAATCTGGAAGCCCTAAAGAACTCTTTTAGTTTTTAGATTATTAAAATTAAATGAGATGGATTCAACCCATTTATATGCTTTTGCCCTTTACAATGGGCTTTGTGCAACAGAATTAGTGGTGTCACTTCCAAGACTATGATCCACCACTTTCCTCCCAAACTGAAGTTAATAAAATACAGACTTTCAATCTACTTTCATCAAATGCCTATGTGTAAATTAATCATTTTCAGCCTTATGCTTGTACATAGTGTAATTTTTGATGGAAACCTTAGCACTATTATTTTAATGCATCATCTACTTTGATTTTTGTTTGAGAGAGAATACAGTGAGTTCGATCTAAAAGCCCAAGGGAGGTGAGGCTGCTGCAGCTCTGTACATCCAGGTCCAGACAGTAGAGAGGGTGAAGATGTATCCCCAATAGGCATATGCAGACAGAGCACACACATATACTGCATGTATCCATATGTACGTATATACTTACGTACATGACCAGCTTCACAGATCACACAGAAACACACAGAGCACTTGGCAGAGAAAGCAACAACAGCCTCATCCTGTTACTCTCTCTGGCTGAGCAGGATTGAGGTCTACTCGTGCGAATATATGGACATCTATGTACATTGTGGATGCCTCCAGCAGCAGGGCTTAGGCAGTGGGCCCAGCAGCTACCCCTGAATGCCAGCCTTCATAGCTGCTGGCAGCTGGGCATATGAGCCTCTTGAGGCCTCATCGCATCTCCAGCTGCTGGTATAGACTGTCTCACACACAATCACATACTATAGAATCTCTCATCCAGGAAAAGAATTACAAAGTAATTTCATAAGACAATAGGACAGGCTGCATAGACTGGGCTCAGGGCATAGCCAGACAAATACACTGACTGGAAAACTACGTGTGACCAACCACTATTTTTCCCCTTAACCCTCTATTTTCCCATAATTGTTCCTCCCGAAAACACTTCCTGCCCTTGCTTCCTCCCTTAAACATCCCATGATAGGTCTTGAGCAATCTGAAATTGCATCCTGTAGTTTGTCCCAGGCTCCCTTGCAATGACTTCCATTCAGTCCAAGAGGTGCAGTGGTATTTTCTTATCATAGTGGGTTCACTGGAGCTGAAGCTGTCCCAGGACAGCCCTGGCAAGGGACCCAGACTGGCTGTCCCTTTCTGAGTCCATAATTTGGCTTCCCACTAGCCATTCTGCTCCTGTGGTGCTCTGAGCTTGTGGTAATGGTCCTTCAATAGGCTGATGAAACTGGGCAGGGTGTTATTTGGACTTTGAATTGTACTATCCAATATTAATTACTTAATGAGATTTTTCATAAGGTCAGTATGAAGTGTAATCACCCATTCTATCAGGTATTTCAATTCCCAATATATACCTTTCAGCTATTTCAGTAAAATTTTCTTAATACCTTAAAATTTGTCAGATTTTTCACCAAAACTTCATCTTGTACTTAAGTTGCTTAGGAAAGTGATGATAGTGACTAAGGGAATTACTATTTTGGCACTATATGCTTAATTAATTTGTGGTTCTATTCCATCTTAGCATATCTTTGGCAAAAGTTTAGTCACTCCAAGCCACAAAGATTTCACTATTATTTTATTTATTTCAGTTATTGACATGCAACATAAGGTAGCTGTAGACTTCTTCCAGGTAGTTTTAATTTTTTACCTAGTCAGTACATTTAAAATATTCAGGCTTCTATCCCCTCTTACTGTATCAAATTCTCAATCGTACTTTGTATCTGGGAAAAATATATCTGGTCTTCTATGACAAAATAAACTAAAGCAGTTTCTGAAAATGTCAATAAAAGCTGTCATGATGGATCTGGGCTATTTGATCTTCCTTTTCCCCCCCTTTTTGTTTCCTTTTGTCTGAATCTCTTTTCACCCTTCTCAGCACTGTAACCACCACCACTGTAGAAGAAGTGGGATTGCTCTCCCAAAATGACAGCTGGAGCTCAGATTCTTGCTGGTACTTCCATCCTTACTAAATGGTAGTGAATGGTTTGAGCTGTGTTTCAATTTCCAAAATATTCCACGTAGATGCACTAAGGCCAATATAGGTTTTTTAATGTCTGTGACATAGTATTTTTTTTTTAATTTCATTCATTCTAAATAACTGCTGCTCTAGTGCTTTCGATGTCCCTGAGGGAACCTTAGTTCTTCCACAGTACTGATGTTTTCATGCATCCCTTATTTTTTCCAGTGTCTGCTAGTGGGATTTGGACTCTGAAATGGTCTTGTCTACTTGTAGGTGCCTGCATATGCACTTTGTGCCCAAGTTCCTTCTGCAGATCTGAATGGTACAGTCAGTGCTATTATAATGAGAGCTAACACATACATACTTAGACAGGGAGAGTTTCTTGTCAATATCAAGATGGTTCCTATGTTTCTAATGATTACTTTCTCCCCTAAGAAACTTATCTTTAGGCTGTGTTGCCTTTCAAAGCATCTTAAAGTAGAATTATTCTGCAAGAAAATACTTTCTATGCTAGACAATTTAAAAGGCACTACAGAAAGAGGAGGTCTTACACATATACCCACATATTTTTTTAAGGGACACTATCTGTTATCTGATGAGGGGAAAATTATAATTTTTCTTTTTTTCCTTTTTTTTTTTGTGGTTTCTCCACTTACTAGCTGTGGGAAGTTTTTCACTCTTTTGTATTTGAGTATTTTGCATTCCATGCTTTTTCCCTCACTGATCAGCAAATGTATCCATTTTACTGGTTCTTGTACTTAATTTCTAAACCATAAGACTATACAGCTCCTTTTTTATAATTTATCCTGAACTTTCTGAACTTTACAAGAGCATAGATCATAGAGTCACTGGGTTCTTTAAATGCTCTCCTGTACTTACTTGACCTTATTCTATATTCTGCAAACTATCTCTTGGAAGATAACCTCGGTCTCTGACATAATACAGTCCTCTGCAGTGAAAGTACCCTTATGAAATTGAAGACTTGGGATGATTATAATGCATTAGAACATTTTCCCCTGAGATACTTTTTTTTTAAAGTTCATATTTTCTATGTACTTTGAGAACAAGCTGCATTAGCAGCTTTCTAACTTTTTGAACTTTCTAACTTTTGATATCTCATTCTTTGCTTCTAATAGCCTTTTTTCCCCTGAATACACATCAAACTTATTTGAGTTAGTAAATGCCCCATTCATTTTCCTGCTTATAGTCTATTCATCTGTTTTCACAGCACTGTCCATTGTTTCTATGAAAGATTAGGTTGAATTGGTAAACTCTTTGTACTCTGCTTTATAAATCCTATGAATATTGCTGTTGACTACACAAAATTTATAATTTGATACATTCTGCAGTTCAGAGGTTTAGTGAATTCTATTTCAACACCCATCTAGTTGTTTGGTGGTTTGTTGTTTGCTTTGTTTGCTTTTTGTTTTTGGTTTTTTCCCCACAGAATGTGTTTTAATTTTAAGCCATATTTTGACTTCCTTGTGGCGTTCTTCCCTAAATCCTGTTACATATACTTTTGTTCCTCTTTTAGTCACCTTGCTCATTGGCAGTTCAGACATCAAAGTGGCATCATTATAAGTTCAGAAAATGAAAGTTTTTGCTCTAAAAAAGCACCTTGGTTAAATAAGAAATTCATATATATACATATTTATATTTTTTTTCAAGTGCCTAATTTACATGTTGAATTACAGACTATGTGTAACAAAGGACTTTCTCCAGGAGACTTTATGCATTCAAGAAAATCATTTATGAACAATACCACAGACAAACACTCACCTGACAAATCAAATCAAAAAAGTTCAAATACAAATTCAGATTTTTTCTGCAGTTCTTCCAGATTGGACTGTGCAATTCATATGCAGGAATGGACTTGCTGTCTTTTGGCTGGAAAATCTTGGTAGCTGATAAAAGAGGCTCTGAATGACAAGCTGAACATATTCCAGTGCGTCTGGGCTGCATTCCAAATTTTGATAATATAAGTGCTTTTCACTTAATCTAGCAACACCTCCACAGACTGTGAAGCTGGACCATTTAAAAAAAACATCCTTTTTGTGGTTCTGACACATATTCCTACCTCTTGAATCCATTGCCATTACCTCCATAGGCCTCTGATTCAATTTCCTTTTTTTATTATTATACTTGTGATTATAAAGCAGGACACGCATATCTCCAAATACTCAGGGGTCAGCCACAGTTCAAATAAGCATCTGAAAGGGTAGATAGTAATCTGAAGGAACTACATACACATTTAAGGCAGTCTCTAACCCATTCTCCTTACTGGTATGCTGTTCTTGATAGTAGAAATAAATTTTGAGGCTTAAAACCAAATTGCAGAAGTTTAGTTTATTTTACGACATATCAGTAAAAAGAAACTAAAAATCCAGGTCACCTTGCACTGATCATTTGCTGAGATTTTTTTTCTCTCTTCCTTTCTTCCACTGGTTTGTGGACTAAACTATTCTGGGATATCTGTTGAAAGTTTTCTTACTGATGTGAAAATAGAAGAAGTAAGGCTGAATATTTTTTTTTATTACTCTAAGGCAAAGGACATAAAGAAAATAGCATAGATGATATGATATATTTGTGTCTTGAAAACTCATTCCTGCTATTTTAAATAATATGAAATACTGTGGAAGTCTCCTCTGGAACAAAACATAGAAAAAATTTTAGAGCTTTTTTCCTTGTCATAAATGACAAGGAAAAATCAAAGAGAAAAAATTACAAAAAAATAATATAGCAATGAAAAATATTCCAGCAGACTTAATTAGGCCAGATAAATTAAAAAAAGTATTGGGAGTTCTGCAAGAAACTGACTTCTAAGTCAACAGATAATTTTAAAGATGCTTCTTCTACAGTATTTATTTTTTTATATGTTTGGTAGAGATCCTGCTGCTAGCATAAATCTATAAATTATAGTTTTCATGTGTGTTTCCTGTGAAATTAATCCTTAAATATTTGTGAAGGCCATATATTCTGCACTAAACTGTTTTCAGTATGTAAGCATTTCTAAATTCCTTTTAGGAAAAG
>JAOXXN010000395.1:111194607-111210451 GCA_026770055.1 Myrmophylax atrothorax
GTATGGTGAGAGACAGTATTGAAAGCTTTACTGAAATCCAACAAGAGGACATCAACTGGCTTCCTTTGATCAGCTAGGTGGGCTACCTTGTCACAGAAGGAAACCAGGTTGGATAAGCAGGACTTTCCCCTCATGAATCTGTGCTGGCTGTGACTGATGACTGCATTGTCTTTCAAGTGGTTTTCAATACTTCCCAGAATAATCTTCTCCATAACTTTACCAGGCACTGAAGTGAGACTGACAGACCTGTAGTTTCCAGGGTCCACCTTTTTGCCCTTCTTGAAAACTGGGACAATGTTTGCCACCTTCCAGTCAGCTAGGTCCTCTCCAGAATCCCAAGACCACTCAAAAATCACTGAGCTTTTGTAATGACAGCAGCTATCTCTTTGAGGATTCTTGGATGAATCCCATCAGGTCTCATAGATTTGTGGGAATCCAGCTGAAACAGTAGATCTGTTAAAATCCACCCCAGGAGGGGAGAGTAACCTAGGTTCTTGTTAATAAATCTCTTGGAGGGGGATTAGAGTGAAATGAAGTTCAATAACCCATGTATGTAAACATATATATGTAGTATTTATTTTAGAACAATTTTGTTTTAAAGGTAAACAGGTATGTTGCCTTTTTGGGTGTGATCTTCTATAGTAATACAGCAATATTAAAGCATAAAAATCACACTTAAGAAAATGTATTAGGGCGAGAAAGAGAAAGGGCAACAGTGCTAAGATATATAAAGTCACCACCCACTGGATCCAGTGCTGAAACTTGATAGTTGCAGCTTCCGTGTCTGTTGGTTGAAGTGGTGGTTACAGTCCTGTGAAAGTTATGGTCTTGATCTGTTGGGGCTGGGAAAAGCCCCTCCAAAAAACTCAAAGACTTCATGAGTTACTATACACTTCAAGCTCAGATAGGAATGCCTTATACCTCCCCTGCGGTGGGGAATTTTACAATGGATAGTGTCAAAGGACATGCCACAAGTCTCTGAGATCTTCTAAGATGTTATAGCTGCCTGTTATGTCAGCATTGATCATGGTCCATCATGGTCCAACACTTGAGATAAACAGCCCAGGCTAGATGCAAAATGTCTTTGAAGTTTCCTGGAGGGATTTTTACAGCAGAGTCATCATGTAAGGGAGGACATTGGCATTATAAGAAGGATCACCTCACAGGATTTACCTCCTATTAGCCACTTTGCTTATTTCTTATCTGGAAATCCAGTTTGTACCTTCTGCACCCCAGATAGCTGGACAATGGCACCCACTTATCTCACCTGAAGGTCCTTTAGCAGTAGGCATATTCAGGGATGGGTAGGCTTTGCTGGATGAGCAGCTGTTCCCTTTCAGTGTGTTACAGTGAACAAAAGTCTTTTGGTGATCTTACAATATTTAAGCCATTAATTCTTTCAGTCTCTGACAAGATCATGCACAATTTCAGGGTCAACTGGGATCATTTCTCACAGCCATAGTCCTCCAGCTCAGGGCACTGAGACTCCCTTTATTTATCATCCATGTTGAAGACAGAGGCAAAGGAAGTGTTAAACACCTCAGTCTTGTCTCTGCCACTGTTTGTAAGGTGACCATCTTCATGCTTTAATGGGCTAATGATATTTTATACTGCCTATTGCCATTAATATATTTGAAAAAAAAAATTATTGTCCCCCACATTTCTGGTCAGCTTCAACTCCAGCTGAGCTTTGGCCATATGAATTTCCTCCCTACAGTGGCAAGCAGCATCTCTGAATTCTTCCCATGTCACTTGACCTTGCTTCCACTTGGCATACATCTTCCTTTTTGCCTCTTTTCCAGTAGAAGATCCCTGCTTAGCCAAGCTGGCCTTCTGCCTCACCTGCTTGCTTTCTGACATTTGGGAATTGCTTGCTCCTTTGACCTTAGGAGGTGATGTTTGAAAAGTGACCAGTGCTGATGGACCCCAGCACCTGCAAAAACATTTTCCCAGGAGACCTTACTTACTAATTGCCTGAAAAGCCTGAAGTCTACTCTCGTCATGACTACGGTAGAGGTTTCGGGCTCATTTTTCTTTCTGTCACTGTGGCCAAGATGGCCACTGAACTCCACTTTGCTCATGAGATCCACTCTGTTGACAAGCATCAGATTAAGGAGGGCATCTTCACAGGTCAGCTCCCTTAGGATTTGTTCCATAAAGTTGTCATCCAGGTTTTTTAGGAAGCTTCTGGCCTGGATTGTACCAGCTGTGTCATGCTCCCAGTTAATTTCTCAAAAGTTGAAATCCCCCATAAGGACAAGGGCAGTTGACTAGTATGTGTCCCTCAGTTCCTCAAAGACTTATTTGCCAGCATCATCATCCTGTCTGGGAGGTCTGCAGCAGACTTCCACATTATTTGTTTGCCCAGAGGTTCTCAACTGTGCCATTGCCCTCTGTGATCTCCATACATTCTAACCCTTCTGTTACATGCAGCACTACCCCTTGACCTCTACCACCCTCATGGAAGTAAGTAAAGTTTTTGGATCAAACCCAGTTCTGGTCTTTTCCAGACAGTATCTTCTGGGATGATATGGAATGCTATAGGTGAATAATCAAATGTAATCTGTTAACATTCTCATGTTAGAGATTATTAATTTCTTTATAGACACTTCATCTTTGTTCTATTTCTGGTATGCTTACAAAGTATATTTGAATCAGATAGCTCTGAAACACAACACAATATTCAAAAAGTGCAATTAGATTTTTTTAAATGTCTGTGATACTGTTTTGTTTTAAAAATCAAATTCAGTTTGGCTGGTAATAGTGCACAATATACTGGTTTTCAGCCCCGCAGCATATAAAGTGTTACTAAGTATGAGTACTCCATGTTATTTATCAGAGTTTATCAAAGATGAATACAAAGGATCTTACATCTTTGGTAATAGTTTATGTGTTAAATTAGTCATTCATAAGTAGCTCTGGAGTATCCATGTTGCTTTTTTCTCAGTTTGTAAGAAATGATCTCTCACAGGCAAATAAGACCTAGTCCTGCATTCACTTTCTATTCAGAAAAGTATACCATACCACACCATAATGGCCTGAAAAGTGCTAGTGATTGATGGATGATGTTTTATAGTGTTGTACTTGAGCTGGATAGACTCTCTTACTGTAAAACTGAAATACTAGTATTTAAAAAAGGTTTGAAAAAGAAAAGCCAAATAATTTATTTGGAAGTTTTATGTTGGGGTTTTTATTAGGTTTTTTGTTTAAGTTTTAAAAGGTTATATAAAATCATTAAATTAAATTAGAATTCATGTACACAATATGTAGGATGTTTTGTACAAAATGAATGAAAAATATGCTTTCTGTTTTCAGCTGAACTTTCAGGTTTACTCTTTATAGGAGATGCAATTCTACAGGTGAGTAAAATTGCAAATTACTTTGTATTTTTCTAGAAAAGTGAAATGAAATCTATACTTATGAAATGTAGAGTAAGTCTTCTCTTTATCTTTTTAATAACAGATTAATGGAATTAATGTGAGAAAATGCAGGCATGAAGAAGTGGTGAGCTTTTCTGTTTTTCAGTCTACTTTCTGTCATTTGTATTTACTGAGATGATAGTGTACCCTGATAGCATTGCAGTGGCATCACTTGTGTTATTACTTCTAAACAAATATGACTGTACCTTCTAACATGACAAACAACAAAGTTCTTAGTGCAGTATTCCAAATTTCGTGTAATTACTCTTCTCAGGCTTTTCTATCTTAAATATCATTGCCTTATTAAGAAGATTTGAGCTGTACGTTATCCAGCATTTCTTCTGGCTTATAGCTGTCAAATTTCAGCAGTGCTGCACCTTTCTGGTTGTGTGAGGTCATTTTAATTTCAACAGCTGTAATCTGCACTGTGCTGGAGATTTGTTGTTTGGTTGGTTTTAATCCTAAAGAATGAAACAAAACTATTCATCTGCCTTTCCTTCTCTGTCTGTTATGAGGGATGCTGTCCTCCTTCAGTTAAACTGTTATCAGTAGAGGTTTAAAATAACAATGTATTGAGGAGATTTCTTCTGGAGAAGCCATATGTATTTGGGGGGTCTGTAGTAGGCTAGTTCCATTGGTAAGTCACCTGTGCTAAACATATCATGTGCTTCTGTTATATTTGACTTTTTGACTCTTTCTAAGCGCTTTTAGAAGGAGGAAAGCTTTTTATTTCAGAAAATAATGCCAAAAAGTAGAAGATTACCACAGAATTTTTATCTAAGATAATGTAGTAATGTTATATTTGAAAGGTTATCTTTCTAAAGCTTACTTCACCAATTCAAAGATGCTCTGTGTTTCATACAGCATTCTGGTACATGCCAGATCATTGAACATTTGCTGTTCAGGTGCAGAAAGCAAGAGGTAACAAAGATGAAGTTCTGATGAACTGAAAGATTAGATCACTGCACTATTCTTCAGAGTGCATTTGCACACCTATTTATTTTCTGAAATCTGTGCTGCAAACTGTGCTTCTTTCTTTAGAGACTTTATCATACCCCCTCTGTATATATTAGCTAATATCATGTTTATATTACTTTTAAGTTTTGCCTGTGCAATAGTGATTAGATTTTAAATAAGTTTACTGCAGCTGGTTTTCATTAATATGCATTAATATGGCAAATACCTCAATGGGATTTAAATAGGCTCTTGAAATTATAAGACATGAGAAAAATATATAACTAAAAGTCTAGACTAGAACACTCAAATGCATATTCAAAACTCGTAAGGGCACCATGATTTTATTTCCTGCTTTCTGAAACAATCTATTAACCATGGAAATTCTTGATGAATCCTCTTGGGTCCCTTCCAACTCAGCATATTCTGTGATTCTGTGATAAATGTGTTGGGTGTTTTTCATAAGGTTTAAACATGTTCATGGAAAGAAAAGAGATTTTGGAAAAGCAAAAGGGGGTATTGACATAGTTAAATTTTGATATATACCTCATTTATGCAACATAATCTGCTTCTCAAACTCCTTGTGGATAATTCTCTATGAATAAAAAAAGGGGTATCTTACCAGTTTTGAAAGTGTATTTATATATTTGCAAGTGGTTTATAAGTTTAAGAAGCAGATAAATTTTAAATTAAATCCCTATTATAACCTACAATAATTTTAATAAATAATAGTAAGTATTGAGCAATATTTAATAGGAAAAAATGCCCATATGGCATTTTATAAACTAAAATATGCATAGAAGTTATAAATGCATAATATAAATAAAAAACCAAAGTAAATGAACTCTGATAATATATTTTTTTTTCAGAAATATTCAATGTCATATGCTATATATATGTGGAGTAAATTTGTTGTAGAATCTGCCATCGCAGTGACATATATGGTTATGCATTGTGCAGTAACCTGTGGGTTTAGGCATAGCCTTTTGTAGAGGGCAGGTACAGCAACTGGTATGCCAGGAGGAGTTATAGGTAGGGTGTTTTTTTCTGCAACATGCCCTTTGCAGTGTTTTAGCACTTCTGTCTTGAAGGGTCTTTATCAAATACAGCATCTGTACCTCTAAGGACAAGGCAACAGAGGAACTACAAAGTGTGTGGATCATAGTTGTTTAGAGTAAGGAGTCAAACAGGAGTTGATACTTAGTTTTCAATCCTTATTACATCCAGGTACTTTTGAAATGGCTCTGCAAGACACATGTTCTTGGAGCTTGCTTTCCTTTTGATTTTTTTTTCTATAATTAATTAAGACTTAGGAGGTACAATATGGATACAAAAAGGATATGTTAGTGTTTGGCTTGTCTTAATGTCTTAGAAAATATTTTTTGTAAACCAGCTTGGAATTTTTTTCACTGTGGAATGCCAAAGATGCCCATTGAAAATTCAAACTTGTATCTGCAATGGGCATCCAATGAGTTTTCATTCTTTTTCTAGATGCAAAACTTCTTGCTGCTTGTGAAAACTTTTTAAACATATGTCATATCTTCATAGCTCTGCAATGAAAATACCCGTGGCATAGTCATTGTAGCCCATGGTATTACACTGATGATTAGTTGGCCCTGGTAATTTACTATGCTTTGCTAATTATCATACTATGCATATAAAGTTATTTGAATTACAATACTAGGTATTTTAGTCAAATTCATGGCAGGGAGAATCTTTCCCCAATATTTAGTGAACTTAATTAATGCTTGTGGACACTGTTGTCTTTATTGTCTTTCATTACTTTTGATACAGATGATGGATAGATGGACTGATAGACTCTTACAAGACTAGATCTGTAGTCAATTCTTAATGTACCTTAATGGAAGCCTTTACATGGTTTCTTTCTGAAATTTTTTTTTAAACCTTAGATGAATTGTTTAATCTTGAGCCTATTTTACTGCTTGTAGAAGGTGAAAATATTTTTCATATCATGATTAGTTTCTATCAAAGACTGACTGTCAGCTTGTTGTTTGTTTTGGGTTGTAAAGACTCCCATCTGAGTGCAGCTTCAGTCTTAGTGCTCTCCTGTGGTAAGGTAAATACATGCTCTCTGTGTTGATTTATGAACATGGGGGGAGGTTGCAGGAAAAAAAAAATCTAGCAATTCTCTTTAAAAACATCTCTCAGCATCACAGTGGTAGTTTGAGTCCAAAAAATACAGTATGAACTTGAATGTGGAGGTAAGGAAAGTCCTTTATATCTATTAAATTACATGACTGTGTGCTCTTTCTACTCCGGATTTATTAATTATTCCTTTTCCAGTAGACTTTCCTTTACGTTTTACAACAAGACTTTTTAAAGACTGGAATTTGGTTTATTCACAGACAGATCTAAGAGTTTAGGCTTCTGTCTAAGTAATACAGTCCAACAATGCATAACTTTTCAATCCATACACCTAGTCTTTTAAGGATTCCTAATGGATATGATTATTCTAAATGCTGGAAACCGATTTATTTGTGGTCTGGAAACTAATGTATCTCTAGCTTTTACCTCCATTTACAGTCCAAACATAAAGATAGATAGGCAAGCACCAACACAAAGCTATTATGTGGACATTTTTGTTGGTTCAGGGTTTAGCCGCTACACCACGAACAATGGACAAGATTTTGGGAGAGAGACACTCTGCTGTGATCTACTTCCCTTGAGCTACTCCTGAGTGGTTCAGAAGAGGGAGAGTATGAGTCAACTCAGTTGCACACTACTAAAAACCTTGTGCTGGATCTAGTGTTCTTACTGTTTCCAGGGTTATAGTGCACCAAATCATCTCGAGCCCATGGAGAAGGAAGAATTTCAGTCAAATGAAGGCTGTTATGTTTGAGATTATATCTCTGTTTCTAATTTTGTGAATAAAGTATCTCAGGTACTTCCAACAGCTGTGGTTGCATGTCTGTCTAGATCTTAGCATCTGTTTTCTCTCTTTGAGAATAAAAGGAATTAAATGGTTGTGGATATGAAATAATTTCTTATTTCTTGTATTTGGGGAAAATCCAGTGAATGTTTCTAATGAAAAATGATAGCCTGCATGTGTCAGTTAGTGTGGCATTCTGGCTTTCCTTGAAAAGTAACTGGAAAAGCTCAAGTAGTGGTAGGTAGGTATAAAGACTGAATAGATATTCAGACTTTGGTGAATTTCATGTAGAGCTACCTACAGTATGTAGCACCATGTTTCGATTGAGCCATTGGTTGTATTTTGTGACATATTTTTTTCTAGAAGAATGACCTCACATGAGATATCCATGAGCACTGCATTGTATCTTTTGTTTCCCCCTTTTTTTTGCATTCATATCAGGGCTTAACTGTGCTAGACCTCCATGAGTCATGTATGCTATATGAAACTGACAGTATAAGGGTCGTAGTTGCTTAACTGCAATCATCTGCAGCTAATGAAAATCCTACTCTAACTTTTCCGTTTTAAAACTGTTGTTTCATTCAAACTGATTTTTAAACTCATTATGAATAGTTTTGGCAATATTTTCTGCACATGTTTTTAGGCAGAAGAATGAGCATATTGTATTTTTAAGACAGGACTGGAAACCAAATGATCTGAAATCTCATTCCATCTTGTCTTTACAGAGGTATCTTTTAGTAAATTATGTCTTTGTTATCTTTGTTTCCTTAACTGTGAAACAGAGGCCTAGATTTTTATCAGGGTTAGCTTTCTGAATTATATGAAGCTCTGAATGTGGTATAGAAAATGATCTCTGCATTAATATTTTGCAGTTTTACTACAGCAATCTGCAAACACAGATTACCACCTTCTGATGTTGCAGAGATCCTATACTGTATAACTGACAGTACAGCCATTTAATCCTTTCCCCCCTAGACTGCATGGCTACTTTAAATATTGAAGCTGCATAGTTGGTGCTTCTAAGAGAACCATATATATAATCTATCTAAAGTTTTTAACTTCTAAATTTAAAAGTGAAATGTAAACTTTCTGCAATTCGAATATTTTTACTCTTTCTGTACAGCTGCTGTTTTCTATTTGAGACTGGAATAATTAAAAAATGGTACTGATGTCACCTTAGTGACATAACACACTGGTGCTCTGTTGTAATTAGTGAAAATATCTTTTATTGAACATCTTTATTGTTCATTAAATTTGAGCGGATAATCTGTCTATTATTTCAGCATTGATTTGAAATAAGTTTCCATGACGTGGAAAAGAACCTAGCAGCTGCAAATAGTCTCCCTTTTTTTAGCTGGGAGGTGGAAATTCCTTGATTTTGGGTATGTCCTGGATCAGTATTCTTAACATGTATTCAGCTGCTTTTCTAATCTACTTTTATCTGTGTTTTTTTAGTATTTAAATAATTATTTTCTTTTGTGCCAAACTCAGTAAAAACTTGAATTTATTCAAGCACTATGATCTTAGACTTCTAAAATATGTTAATGTGTTGCTAGTTTTCCTAATTTCTTTTTTCTCAAGATACCTGTAGATATATTAGTCATTTTATTAAGATTTCATCTTTTAAAACTACTCATCTTTACTGCTGAGTTTTAATACAAGTGGATAGATTACACTGTCATGACTAATACCAAGTTTATATGATTAATATTATTATTTCCTTACTACATAGCTACAGTCTTCAAAGCAAAAATCCATTAGAGCTTAGTGGGATAGAGTGAAAGATTGAATCACCAGTTAAAGTGCAACATCCTTCAAATAACTGCCCTTGGTTCCTCCTTTGTCATGCAGCTTTATTAATGCTGAAAGCCTGAGCTGTGAAGAAAAGAAACAGTTGAGCAGTGGATTTGAATTGTGTACCATTGGATATGCTTTGTTTGTTACCTTGTTTATATCGGTGTTTTGCTGTAAAGACTTGGGTTTCTCTGCTTCCTAATAAATAGAAAGTAAATAGAAACATTTTCATGTTTATTTGTCTGTGTGTTTGCTTTACCCTCCAGAAGACTTCCTGAAATATTTGATTCTGGACAGCATCTCCCAGTTGTGGACCTATACCTCAATCTGTCTTTGTTATAGGGACTCAATGTTTTCCTTGCTGTGCATAGATGTAATGGTATACAATAATTAAAAAAATAAGAAAGTGGGTCTGGGTCTCAGGTAGAGCACCAGAGTGCCAATTATTTTAAATCTGTGTCTGTGGGGCTTATATTTGAAAAAAACATAATCCACTTTGGCTAGATGTTTGAATTTTTATTTTCACTTGGACTAACTACTCTAGTGAGACCGGACAAGACTATCATAGAGGGCATCAAAAGCCTCCAAAGGGCAGAGGAAATAAACATGCACAAAACACTCTTGCTTAATGTAGAAAAAAATGAAAACTCTTACAGGTATGAAAATTTTCTTCTCTGATCACTATTAAAATTTTTTCATTTACCCATAAGGACTAGAAAATACTGTCCAACTTCCAGCAGCTATATTTTCTTTAAACAGGTAACAACCATGTGGTATAGACTGAAAAGAAATATTCACCTCTAAAAGGCAGCTTGTGTTTTTCTGATGGCTTGGTGTGGACCTAAAAGAGTGCATTTGACAAACCAGAACAGGTGTATTCAGCCAGCCGGAAGGAGTCATAAATAAGAGATGTGCTCAAAGCAGTGCAAACATATATAAAGTCTTCTGACAGTTTTCCAGCAGTTACAATACCCAATTTGACTCTTCAGAAATGTCATTGTTCTGGCTATAGTAAATCAAATCGGTGCCAGGAAGAAGCTTTTAATCCAGGGGTTATCTAACACCTGTACATATTTTTAGATATTCTTTTTTTCTCTACAATGGGTCTTTATCTTTTGACAGTTTGTTCGGTGGAGGAGGAAGAGGAAAGGAGAATGGACTCTATATAATTTTTCAATAGTATCCAGTGTTGGCCTGTTCCAGCCAGATACATGGAGGTTTCCAGATGGCCCCCCATACTTCTCAACCACTAGTATGGTACAGTATGGTACTGGTGTTTTGATATCTGTTTGTCACCACTGGGCCTATTTCTAGATGTGTAATTTTTTTCTTTTGCCCTGATAGTACTGGTGTCTTTATACGAGTTCAGTTTGGTACTACCTGTTTCCTGTTGGCTGTTTTCCAAGACTATGGCCAGTAAAACAGCTTGCAATAGTAAGAGGTTCACAGGTCACAAGAAGAACTTTTGTGCAGGTGTGGTTACAGAGGGAAGAAACACTTCATTAAAATTATAGCAGTTACCCGTTCTCTAGATTTTTGTACAGAGACCTGAAGGAGTTACAGTTTCCCTGTGCTGTTAGTACTTTTTTATTGAAGTAGTCACTGCTCAGGCTGAATTGGCATTACCAGAATAATGAAATATATCTTTAGATGAGGTCTAGTGAACATACATAGCTCTATTCCACTTCACATGCCCTTGTCAAGCCAGTAGAGATTCAGAGCATGTAAAAGGTTCTAATTATGCTGACCATTAAAAGGAAAGTTCAAGGCAATGTTCTACATCAAAAAACTCCCATCTTTTAAGGTTGGCTTGCAGCAGAAAGTACTGAGGATGTTTCTAGTTTTTCTGGAATACTGAAGTGCCTTCCCTCCTTGTGCTATTTTGAGTATAATGTATTTGCATATTAAATGGATTGATGTGCATGTTTCTCAAAATCTTCACTGTTTCTCAGTTGTTTTAAGTGCATTTTGACAATTTTTTGTTCAGTCAGATTTACATGGAAAATCAAATTGAAAACATATTCAAAATCCCCTGTGCACTTTAGGTGATAATGTATTATTTCTGAATTCCTGATTGCAGAAAGAAATGTTGATGAGAGCTAGTGTTTACCATAATGAATGCTAACAGATAAATATTTACCACCCTGAAAGTTTACAAGGTTTTACAGACTATATAAATATTAAATATCTACCACCCTGAAAGTTTACAAGGTTTTACAGACTATATAAAGAGTCTTTCCATTAGTCAGTAAGTGAGGTTCTAGAGTAAAACGAATCACCTGCACAACAATGGCAACAAGTCGTCTGTGAAACAAAGTAGTATTTTTTCCAGTTAAAACACTGCAACTTGGCAATACCAAGACATTTAAATTTTCACTTTTACTTCTATGACTGCAGCTTTTATATCCCAGAATCTTTACAGCAATAATCTCAACAGGAAAGTGTTACTAAAATGGGAGCGTGCTTTGTTGAATCATCTCTTTGTATAATATTCCTTACATATCATTGACTTACGTAGCATCAGCAGTGTTTTTCTTCTTTTCCTGAATGTTTATAAAAATGAGAGCACAGAGAAAATTGTAATACTATAATTTTTAAGGTTTGAGGGACCTGAACTTTCTAAAAGTGAGGTTTGTAGCATGTCCTTTGATTTATATTATTCTGGCATAATCACTTAGCAAGAAGGCAACAGAATTTTACAAAGCTTTCTGGTTTTACTTTGATGTTGCAGCTTTCTGTTTTAGAAAAGACATTCACTTTATATAATGATCTATCAATTACTGTTGTTATAAGATATTATAGCTTCAAAAGGTAATTAACTTCTGGCAAGAATGGTTTTCTGTGGTCTTATTGCCTAATTAGGAAAATAAGAAAAGGTAAAAAAAGGGTTGCAATGGGATAAGCAACCTAATCAGTTTTGATTAATGTATCAGATTTATGTTTAATTCCGAAAGTCATGAAAAACTCATGCCATAAACTGATTAAACCTGTAATTCAGCACATTTTCATCAGTACGCTGAAATATAAAGTAGCTTTTTTAATTCGTTGGAACTATATGCTAATCTCTTTTGTTTCCAAAATATCTGTAAATGTCCTCTCGTTAATTAAAATCCAGTGTGAACACCTCTAAACTCAGTTTTGCCAAGACCTTTAAAATTTAGATGCTGATAAAATTATCTTAAAAATGTTCAGGCAATATTATTTGTGAAATTTTCAGATTACAAGATAATTGTGCTGGATTCCTGTTCAGAAAAATATGTATGTGTTTGCCTAAAATTATGATTTTATATATTTTACTAAATAGGAGATTTCATTTTTTATAAATAAATAATTTTTAAGAAAAAATTTTCTCAGCTTCAGTTAGATGTGCAATTATTTTGCAGCAGAAGGGCTACTGTTGCATTAAATGGCATGAAAGTATGTTCTTATGCTTTTTCTAAGCTGAGAATTTTTACCACTGAGTACAATCCCTGAGGTACTAAATTATCTTTCTCAAATATTAGATCCTGAGCTGCCAAGAAATTTAGCAGAATGCACTGCATATATTGATCTAAAACATTACTTCAAATACAAATTGTCCAAGAATTATTTTTATGTCATATTGAAGTTGATAACATTTAGAACTGAACAAATAGGAATAGGCTTGTACAGTACTATTTATTCAAATTTAGAATTAAAATTTCATTTCAAACTCTTTAAGACCTTTTTAAATTCATTTTTCATGAGCATTTATATGCTGGTGCTTGATTAGTATGACTATTCATGAAAACTAAGTGTTAAGGTCATATTTGCCAGCAGCAAATTTCATATTGAATATGTAAATGTGAAATTTGCCACTAGATGTGTGTTTGGCCACAGCCTTGCAATGGGATTAGTGTGAGCAAACTCTTGTTCTGGGAATGATCTTTTTTTCTTTTTTTTTTTTCCTCCAGAACTGGAGCCCTGTGTTCAAACCATATTTTCAACAATCTTAGACATATGTTTGTCCATAAAAGATTTTAAAATTTAAGACTGTACTTCAAAATACAATGTCACTGGGATGACTTTCACTCCTCAAGCATTAGGAGTGGGACTAATAACTGACATATTGTATAGTTAAGTAACATATATGCATTTTGAATACTATTAATGATCCTTTCACAAATTACATACATAAAAAACTGTCCTTGTTTAGTATTTAGTCTCAGAAATTTCATATAAAATTTAACCACGAAAGCACATTTTTTTCTGGTAAATTGGAATTGTGGGAACAGTTTGACTTGAAGGAGCAGGAGAGTGTTTTATATTTAACAGATTAACAAGCTGCTTCATTGTTTTGTTAATAATAGGGTTAGAAAACTTGGAGCATTCAAGTTCATGCTATAATGAGGAAAAAAAGAAGCACAGTATGATCAACTATGAAAATAAAGAACTCCACATCCTTTAAATAAATAATTTTATTAAAATTATTTTCTCCTATTGAGAAGCACACGTTTCCTGTGACCTTAATTCCAAGTTATTGTCCAATTTCTGTTATAGCTTACTAGAAAAAACATTTCCACTTTCTACTTTGCTTTGATTTTTACCCTTGCTTAAAACGCCCCCCGCCAAAGAAAAAATTTTTGAAAAAGCTTCTATCTGAGGCTTTTTGCTGTAGCATAATGTCTTCCAGAAAAAAAAACCCAAACAAACTACATATACATTCATAAAAGGGTTTCTAATTATCTTTATTCACATGGGGTTTTATTCCAATTGTAGCTGGGTACTCTAGGAATCATGCAAATAAATATGGAACATTTTGCTTTATTCTGTAAATATAGCTGATTATTTTTCTTTATGTAACGTGGATAATATCTTTAGCCTTTTTGTATACTAAGTATTTTATGTGACTTTGGTATTGGGATGAAGAGTGACTACGTCATTCTTCTAAGGTTTTCCTGCTTAATTCCTGAAATGTGGCTATTGTTTTTGAGAGATCTTACACTTTTTCTTCAATTCAGCTCATGATCACCTGCTGGAATCTGTTGTGTTCTTGTACACTGTTGGATAATTGTTACACTCTACATTATAATATTTTCTAGAATAGTGAATGCATTATCATGCACTGTATGCTGTAACACCTGCAGGTCACACACAGCATTTTAATATTTGAGGTAAGAGGTATTAGTATTGCTACCTGTTGTGTTGGTTTTCCCATTTAGTTTGTTAATAATTTCATGACTGAAGCTCTGACCTGTATACAGCACAGAGTTTGTTTGTGGCAGCTCTTATGCCCAGAAAGTTTCTTTCCAGTATAGTCTGCCTTTTTTGGAGATTGCTGGATGGTAATCAAAAACTTGGTCAAAGATGTGGTGGGGAAATCTGTGATAGAATATTTAGTTGTTACATTATACATAAATTTAATTAAATTTAAAATTTAATTACTTAAATGCATTTTTTTATTCAAAGAGAATATAGCTTGTTTAATGCCTCTGCTTTCATTTAAATACAGTTTTACCCATCTTTTGCTATTTCAAATTCTTATTAGAGAATAGAAATATGAAGGATTGGTGGTAGCCTACAGAGAATTAGAAAATTAATGTTCTGATTCATTCTTACCATATCATAATATATTGGACTAGAACCCACTAAAATGATACTATTTGCATGACTAAGATAGATTCCACAAGGTTACCATGTAGATACTGTGTAGATGAATAGAAGGAATTTCTACATATTATCTGTGTATTGAAATATGGCCTCCTTAAAAGAAAAAAGATTTGAATCTTTATGGAACCTTGAAGGTAAATGTGCAAAGCCTTTGGAGGTTACTTAGCAGGTGTTACAAGTGCTAGAGGTGTTGGTGGCTTTTCCTGCATATTCTCCATAACACGTAGTTGAAAGGAAAAAGAAACCGAGCACCACAATCTCAGCATAGACTACCATTATGGTTGCTTTCTGATTATTATGAAATAAAAAAACCTTGTGTCTTAAAAAGAAATCCTCTGTAGATTGATGGATAGCCTATCGTTCATTTGGCTGTACACTTCAGTGCACACAGGATGCCCTGCAGCTTTTTGGAAAAACTGTGGAGAAATCACTAATGCCATTATAAAAGGGGTGTAAATGCTTCTTCCATTTTTATTTATTAAGAGGTTCACACATTTCTCCTAAAGCAGTTTTTGTCAATATTTGATGTGGACCATGTCTTTTAAATTGACCCCAAAGAAAATCTGGCTCCTTTGTCAATTTCTAAGCTATACCAATGAGAAGTTTACTGAAATATATACAGTTGTAATGAAAGTGTGTTGTATTGGTAGAAGATGAAGCATATTTTTTAATCCAGTGAGTTGAAGCCAGAATTAGGCTTGTGGATTTGTAATTGATGGTGGAGATGAGTCGGTTACCTAAATATACATGGTGATTTTATCAGTCTCGTAGAGTTATAATTTACCTTTGGGAAACTAACTCAGTTTTGTCCAAAAGAATTCAAATTTCCTATAAAAATGTCTTTAAATTGCATGCTCTTTAATTTCAAACACATGGAAATGTTCTACTGGTATTTCTGTCATTTTAAATGTTGTTAAGGGATCTGCCTTGCTCATCTTAGCCAGTTGTTTTGGAAGGCATTAAATATGTGATTCAGAAATGTGTGTTCATGAATTACCTTGGACAGAAAGTAGATACCCAGCATCTGAATACATAATAATATTCTGTAAGTGGAACTGCTGTGAGCATTTTAAGTAGAGGATTTCTTAAAACTGTAACAATACACGGATTGTTTAGTGTAGCTGATAATCCTGGAGTAGAGCAGCCATACATGCAGTAG
>JAOXXN010000395.1:111218666-111238246 GCA_026770055.1 Myrmophylax atrothorax
TGTCTGTTCTTGAACAGGCAGGGGTCACCAGTATCGAGGCCATGCTGATGAGAATGCAGCTGCGCTGGGCAGGGCACATCTCCAGGATGGAGGATCACTGCCTCCTGAAGATTGTGCTCTATGGAGAACTTGCCACCGGCTGCCGCAAGAGAGGAGCCCCGAAGAAGAGATAAAAGGACTCCCTGGAACAACACCTCATCCTTGGTCATATTGACTGCCATCAACGGTCCACTCTGGCCTCCATTCGGGATTCATGGAGACACACTATTCACAACGTTGCTGCTTCCTTTGAGAACGCACTCAGAGTCAATCTTTAGGAGAAAAGATAGCGCAGAAAGAACTGTTCCTCTCCAATATCACCAAAGGAGCCGTTCCGCTGTGCCTTTTGTGACCAGATTTGCCTATCCCATATCAGCCTTTTTAGCCAGCAGCACGCTTGCAGCAAGCATGGGTAGTGCCCTTCACAAATCTTCGTTCGCAAAGCCTAGCCATGATGATGATGATTGGCAATCTGTATACGAGAGATGTGAGAGAGCTTTCTTCCAAGTAATGGAGCAAGATAGGGGATCACACATCTATCAATTTCTTTATCTAAAAATTATATTGTGATTGACAACTGGTTTCATCAATGTGTTTGTGAATTGATTTCAGTGGTAAAACCTCATTGCTGCTTAGTTGGTGGAATATACTGCCAATTCTTCAGGTTCACATGGATATATTTGTGCAGCTAAAATCCTTTTTTTATTAATGCACATGAAACGAGCAATACATTTACATTTGAACTATTCTCATATTAGCTCTATAAATTTTTGTTCCAAGGTAATGTTTGGCAATGAGGAAGAGAGAAGAAATAATCAGTATGCCAGTATCTCTGACTGTTGGTAGAATTCCACTCATCCTTATAAAACTAGAAATTCTAACTGTATTGTCTCTTCCAGACAAACTGTTTGACTCCTTGTGTTTCTAATGAGTTTTTTTTTCCTAAACATAAATCCTCAGTGGGATCAATAATTCATCTGCTCTTTGTTCCAATCATTACCTAGTAGTTTTCTGTTTTAATCTTTAATATGTCTTTAGTCTTTATTCAGCCTGTCAAATTCAAGGCACTTTCTGGATTATATGCTTCATACACTCCAAAATACACTTCACTGAAATAAGTATTGCTGATTTCAACTGAAATGTGTCCCAGCTTACAGTTTTCACCCTATGAAATAAAGAGGTTTGAGAGGGAGAGAGGTTAGAGGAAAAAGGTCACAGTAGACTACTTATGACATCTTACAGGCTTTACAGAGCCATACATTATCAAGTGAAATCATGTAGACTCATGGCTTGTTTTACTCCTGGAAGAAAAAAGATTCAGGGCAGTTTACTGTCTCAGCCTGTTTCACAGATGAGATCCACTTATTCTTAGGTATCTTAAAAGGTGACTTTGCAGCATTACCAACTTTAGTTTGTAACTTCTCCACTTATTTCTTCTCTGCTCCTGAGAAAAAAGAAGTATTTTTTTTAAAGTAGAGAGTAGCTGTATTTTCCTGCACTTTGTCTATCCACATCTGTCATTTCAAAAGAGAATACATACCTGCAAGTTTCTGCTTTTGCTATGACTATTCTGAACTGTACATAAGAGAGAAGGACTAATTTTCTATGGAGACTAAGCATAGAGAATGATTTCTCTGATGGAAAAGTCTTGATCTACTGTTCTGCATATTGCAAGTATCTTTCTATGAAATAAGGGCTACTTACAAATTTTAAGATATAAAATATATCAGAATTGGGAAGTGCTCATCAAAGAAGCTCATATTTCAGACTAAATGATTCTATGATTGTTACAGATTTTGGTTTTGGTGTGCAGAATAAGTTAATTAAATTTGCTCTGATGTATGTTTGTGTTTATTCTCACACATACATATAAATATATACTACACTAAAAAATGGACCTGGACACTATGCTATTTTAAACAATAGAGTCTAAAATTTCAGATACTAAATCAAATATTCATTGTTACTCCTCTGTGGCAACCAGCATAGATTACGAAGTATTGTATTTCAAGGCAAAGTCAACATGTTTTCTTGAAGCATTGCTTTAAGTTAACAACATAATGCAGTGATTCCAGGTGAAAGCATTCCTATGTATAGTTATGCACATGCATGTAACTAAATCAGCAAGATAGTTGTTGATAGGCGTATTTAAATAGCAATCCTTCATAAATCATTTACAAGGCTTTCTCACAAGTAGCAGAATGACAGAAGAGTTACCTGTGTGTTATCCAGCTACTCAGCAGAAAGGGAGCAGATATGTGCTAGTTTAAAATGTTTGTCTAATATCTGGATGTGTAGCAGCTCTCAGAACCTGGCTGCAGTGATCTGACTCTCCACTCAGAGAGGCATGGTGCAATCTTCTGTCATTGTAAGCCCAAATTAAATCAGTCCTTGAAGAGTTTTGAAGTTACAGAGCCAGAACAGGAAATGTCTGTTCTCTGAAACAGAGCTATGTGACCTGATGCTTTGTGGCTCTCATGTTATAAGCAGATTCAAATGTTCCTCCTCCACTGTTTAGTATAGGATTTTGCATAGTTGGTTTTGTGTCTCCTTTGTGCCACTCTGGGGAGGTGCCTGGAGTTCCCTTGTTCTGCTATATGTTTGGGTTGTCTATCAACTGTACCACACAAGAGCTAAAGGCATGAACAAGAGCCAAAGGAGCAACTGTGGGAGCATACAGGAAGGCTAAAAGAATTCACAGCCGGATAGGTGATTTGTGTATTCCCATGCCCAAAGTGCAAGCTGGCTTTTGGCAAAACCCAAGCCTGTCCTTATCTAAGATTTAAGGCTTAAAATAGATACTTTTTCTCTCTGTCTGCAAGGAAGATTAGGTCTCTCATCCATGCTGGACTGCTTCAGCAAAATTTAACTGTAGCTGTTGGAAAGACTCATAGGATTATGGCACAGCTGTGGAAACTACTGCTGTTCTTTGGTTGAGGATTTATGAGACAACTTTGCAGGGAGAAAATATATATATTTTTAATACATACATACTAGAGTGGATGGTCTAAAAGAAGGAGGTACACAGCTGGATACTGTCAGGGGGCAAGTTGTATAATAGCACAGGTCAAAGTGCTAATATAGGAGGCTGATGACGCTCTTGCCCCATTAACTACGTATGCAGCTAGAAACACCATAGAGAAGCATATAGCAAGCTTTACATCTTGCTTTCTTTTTAAACAAATGGAATTGTAATAAACTACTAAGCAGTTATATTCTGATATTTGAAAGCTCTGTGGCATTGCTTACATTTGTTGATGCTTTTTGATGATATGTTTATTTCAAGGTATCTGTCTGTATTTCTCTTCCAGGTTCAGGTCCTTCGCAACGCAGGAGAAGAAGTGACCCTAACTGTGTCCTTTCTGAAAAGAGCACCTGCTTTTCTCAAACTGCCACTGAATGAAGATTGTGCATGTAAGCCTTTATTACTTGGCAAAAAAATATTAATTCAATGCTCATGAACACTTGCAGCTTCTGAAACTGCTGTGCATTGATGGTGATTGACAGCAGCTTTTACAATCAGCATCCTGAATATGAGATGCTCCTACTGTCAGAGCTTTTGCTAACATTCACCTCAAGCAAAAAATTGCTGCCTTTGGTTGAAAAACAGATAACCAGGCAGTTGGCTGGTGTGAATTAGCAAAGTTTCAAGTAAAACAGTAGAATTACATTAGTTTGCAGTAGCGCACCTCCTGATGCAGAGTATTTAAAATCAGTTTTCCAGGCAGCATCAGATAGTATTTTTGTCTCAAAGAGTTTTTCCTTGTAACTGTTAAAATGAGATTGTGTGTGTATATTTAGAGGGCTTAACTTTGCTGTTTAAAATTGAGATGCTTTGGTGGAGGTGTCTGTCTACCTAAGAACCAATTACTCTGGGATGATAGGTATTTTGTGTAAGTCCAACTGAGTTTTAGGCAACTAGCCCCCTGAGAGACATATGGAGACAGCTGTCTTCCTTTAATTATATTAAATTGTCAGTGTAGATGCATAATTATAGACAGTTGCAGAATATCTAAGCATATTTATATGTCAGCCTGTGTCTTTTGTCACCATTGCTTTCCTTCTGCTTCTCACTCCCAAGAGGGCAAAATTAATTGCTTAATTTTTAATCAATGAAACAATAAAATTTGACTTCAATACTTTTAGCCTTTGATTTTAAGTTAGTAGGAATTAAATGAACTAAATTATGAAATAGCATTTTATACAAATATTTGTTGAAATACTGTCTTTTTGCCTATATATTAAATGTTAGTGAGATAAGAAAAAAATCAGAACACTGTATTTATTCTTAACTAAAAATATATCCCAGTACATTTGTCCATTTTATGAAAGGGTGTCACAAAGTGGCCTGTGTGATGCACAGGAATGTGCGTTTGCACGGATTCTATTACATTACTTTTGATGTGTAGCACTGCAATTTCCTAAACTGTTACAAGAACATTTAGAACTGTAAACTCCACTGAGAGTAACAAAAGCATCATCTGACAAGTTCCTTCAAGTAAAAGCCAAGAGAGAAGGCACACACTTCCCTTTTATTGTCAATTTTTTGTTGGTTTTTTTTCTTACTAAACACACTATTCACTTTTTTTAAGCAAACCATCACAGGAGGTTTTCTTGAGCCTCCAGCCAGAAGACAGATACTGCCTGAATGGAGAAAGTAAATGAGTGTTATATATGATAAAAGTTATTTGGGGAAGGGGGGATGGGGCAGGGAGAATGGATAGATACATACACAAATTTAAATTACAGCATCATAGATAAATGAAGATTTTTTTTGTGAATTTGTATTGGTATTAGGTGCCCCCAGTGACCAAAGCAGTGGCACATCCTCTCCCCTATGTGACAGTGGTTTGCATCTCAACTACCACCCCAACTGCACGGTAAGAGCTTATATCTCCTTGATGGAACTACACAGAAGTATAATTATACTGTAATAGCTAAGTGGAAGTACTAATAGACAGCAACAATAGACAGCAACATGGGAAGAGCTCTAATTAAACCTGGAGATAGTTCCATAGAGGGGAAAAAATAGTTGCCAGATATTAGGGCTGGGAATTAAACTGTGACAAATTATTACAGGCTGAGGTTGTGCCTTGATAGGTGTGATTACTATTTTCACTTGTGTGGTACAGATTTTGCAAAAATTTTTTTCTTCTAGATTATTTTCTCTGCATATGAATTAAAATTCTTAAAATGAAAATATATCTATTTATAAAAATGGAAGAAAATTTTTCAGAATATTTTTCCATTACTTGTACTGCATGCATTATCTAAAGATTTTGCAAAAGTTGATTACATACATGTTTTTAACTATTTTTAAGGTGAGAGTGTTTTACTTTTAGTGATATACACTTAAAATCTTACTGAAGAGTGATAGTGTTTTGGAGCAAACTCTCTCTAGGATAAAATGCTACAGATATCTCATCAGATTTTACTAAAAGATGACTTTGAAATGCAACAAGGGACTTCTAACAATTTTCTTAGTCAAGAAATGCAAAATTTCCATTATTTTATATATTTCTTAAGGGGTATTTGCTGAGTATTTGGCTTTGTAATAGATGAAAATATAAAAAGCAGAGAATAAATAAGCTAGTATACATCATAATTATTAAAAAAACTGTAAGCCTTGTTGAGTAGACTTTGCGAATTCTAATTTCCACCTTGTTTTATTGTACATATTTTACTGTTAAAGGTTTTAAATAGCATCCCAGAGATTTAAACAATAATACCACAGATTTAAACCTGATTGTAATCTGGGAAATCCTTAGGAATTATACCGGTTTTATGAGCTGGTATTTATAAAAATGGGATAACACCCATAAAATTGATGTGGAATAACGGTAAAAATATATGTAACTAGTACAGCAATACCTTTAGGTAGGGTTAACATTTCTGTTGCGGTCATATCTAGGCCTATAGTTTGTATATGAACTTTTACTGCATTTAAAAATTTCAACTTATGCAGTATTGATAGGTGCAATTTTACTGATACTGTCACTTGTAACAATGGAAGAAGAGACTGACCTCCACCTAGCTACAACCTTCTTTCAGGTAGTAGTGGAGAGCAGTGAGGTCCCCCTGAGCCTCCTTCTCTCCAGGTTAAACAATTGCAGCTCCCTCAGCATTCCTCATCAGACTTGTGCTCCATTGCCCTTCTCTGGAGTTGCTCCAGCACCTCAATGTCTTTCTTGTAGTGAGAGGCCCAGAATTGGACACAGGATTCAAGGTGCCACCTCACCAGTGCTGAGTACAGGGGAAGAATCACTTGGCTGGCCACACTGTTGCTGATACAGGCCAGGATGCCATTGGCCTTCTTGGCCACCTGGGGACACTGCTGGCTCATGTTCAGCTGGCTGTTGACCAGGACCCCAAGGTCCTTTTCTGCTAGGCAGCTTTCCAGCCACTGCCCCCAACCTGTAGTGCTGCATGGAGTTCTTGTGACCCAAGTGACCTGGCACTTGGCCTTGTTGAACCTCATACAGTTAGCCTCGGTCCAGATCCCTTTGCAGAGCCTTCCTGCCCTCCAGAAGACCAATACTCCTGCCCCACTTGATGCTGTCTGCAAAAATAGACTGAGGGTGCACTCAATCCCCTCTTCCATCTGGATTGATAAAAATATTAAACAGAACTAGCCACATACATTTGTGTGTGTCCACACTGTGCTGCAGCAGGTCACTGACCATTTCCTAGGGATTATGGTGGCTTCCGTCTGATACCCATCCCTGTCTCCCAGCTCTGGGATTTGGTACCAGGGGAGTGAATGGTCTTACTATTAAAACCTGTGGTAAAGAAGCCTTTTCCTCATCATTTGTCACTATGAGAAGACACTTTGAAGAATCATTCTTTTTAAGAAAAATAGTAACATTGCTAGCACTGTTTTATAAAGCATTTTATAAAGAAATAAAGAGGTGTTGTATTTTTAAAAATAGATGTTGATAATTTCACTTTTTATAGACAGTTCTCTAATATTTAAAAATACTTGTGAAATTAGACTGTAGATACTTAAATACTCATTCTTTGTAGATATGATCATAAACATTTTAAGTTCAATTTTCATTTTAGCAATGTCTTGTATAAGTATGTAAAACTAAAGTATGCGTTGCAAGCATGTAGCTCAGATAATTTTGACAATGTTCACATGTTAAGTCCCATTCACAATTACCAGGTTTTGAGGTGTTGTCATTAGAATAGATATGTATGTATATGTGCACAACTGAATTATGGTTGTGTAGTGAATAATTTAGAGCTCCCCTTTATTTAGGATGCAGATATAAAACTACTATCTAATGATGTGTTACTTTATAAATAGTAACTTTTTTTCATATCCAGTAATTTCAAAAAGGGGATACAGTCTGTTTTCCTCATGTTTTTAGTATACTGTTCCTCACTCTTCCTTTAAGCATATTGATGTTGAGGTTTATATAGGGTTGTTTTTATTTGTGAGGAAAAGTTCAGAATCTGTCTAGTGCTCACTAAAACTGATGCCAAGTGATTTGAAAAAAGTGGAACACTGCCAAATGAAATATAATGGCTTTGAAGTCTCTTTCTTTCCAAATTTGCTGAGGACTTATAGGAAAGTCCAAAACTGAGAAGGACCTTTTAATGTTTTTCAGGATACGTTATCATGTTCCTCATGGCCAGCATCCCCAGGACTTAGATGGGAAAAGAGGTGGTGTGATCTTCGATTAATTCCTCTGCTTCATTCACGATTTTCCCAGTACCTTCCGGGATCAGATTTGTGCAGGTAAAGAAGGTTCAGAGGGTTGAAGCTAGACTTCTTAGTTGACAGATATGCGCCTCAGAGAATTGTCTTCTTAGAGGAATGCCATTATTAGTTCCACTGTAGCTGCCAGAGACATGAAACCTAGGAGCTTTCATAAAGATCTATCTAAATCCACTTTGGCTCACATTTTGTTCTGATGTCAGCTGGGACCAGGTACATGGGGAGATGTGATTCTCTTACTTGCACCTAGTGGTCAGCACCTTTTGCAGTTTGAGACTGCACATAGGTCATCATGTTTAATAACTGCTAATGCTCCTGTCCCCAGAAGCTTCTTTCTAATCTGCTTTTCTTTATAGCTTGGATTTTTGGAATGTGTTATAGCATTGAGCTCTACAATGTGCTTATGTTTTTATAATGTACTTCTGTTTGTGTTGAATATCTCATCTGATAACTCCATTGGGTGAAATAATCATGTTTGGGAGCAGCACCCCATAGGGAACATGAGCCAAGAGAGAGGGTGGCAGTGAGGCTGGATGAGGCATTGTTCAGAGAGACAAGAACCCCAACCCACTGCCCCCACTGGAGAAACAGAGAAGACTTCAGAGGAGTCCTTCATGGTCAGGTGAGGCTCAGGTCAGGCTGGGAAGTCAGCCTACAGGTCAGGTCCAAATCAGTGGGTACATGTTCAGATGCATAAATAGCTGCAGGCGTACTCAGGTGAGGACCACAGGCAAGAACCTGAGCAGATAAGCAGCTCCCAAGTGCAGGGGTGGACAGGCCTCCCAGTCAAGCTCTCACAGCAGCTTGATCCCACATAGCACAACTGGCCTCAAGCACAGGCCACCAGGCTGTCAGGAGAGGTAAGAGGGTGGACTGTGGGCCCTGACCCTTGTAGCAAGGGAAGTGCAAAATACCTTGATTTACATTTTTATAACTTCAGGTGACTGTCTTCTATTTTCCAATCTGAAGGATCACAGTCATTGTCTCCTTTTTGAGAAATTTTCATAGCTCTAAATGTCCCTGTTATTCTCTGTTTCTTTCATAATTCTAATGTATCAACTAAATGTCTAGGTGATCAGGACTGCAAGGAGGATCCCTCCTGATTTATGTTAAGGCAGATGTTTTATATTTTTGTGTCTGTTCTTACCTAATACTTTGTAATAACCTATTACTTTGTGACTGTCACTGAGCACTAAGATGATGGTATTTAGAGAAATGTTTGTAGTAGCTCTTGTACTTCTTCCCTTCATGTTTATAGCTACAGTCGGGATTTCTTTCGTTTCCATGTAGCTAAGTTATTTTTTTTCCTGTATGTGTTACTTTGCATGTGTTAACATTTAAGTTCATTGTTGTGTTCTCTCAGTCATTGGAAAAGCTGTCCAAAGCTCATAGTCTCGTTTAAATTTATGGCACCATTGTGGTGGGTTGACTGTGGCTAAATGCCTAGTGTCAATCAAGCTTCCCTATCACTGCCCTCCTCAGCAGAACAAGGGGGGAGAAAATAAGATGGAAAAAAACTTGTGAGCCAAGATAAAGGCAGTTTAATAAAGCAAAGGCCAAATGTGGAAACAAAGAAAGCAAAATACTTATTCTCTGCTTATTTGTCATCTATATTTATAAGAATGAAGTTCTCATATTGAAATACTCTGTGAGCTCCAGTGTGTAAAGTCATTAACTGGAAGACAGCTGTACAGGTACACAGCATGTTTCTCCATAACTACTTCTTATGATCAATCAGAAATAATAGCTGTTAAAATTAGCAGGACGTATTTAACATTTGTGAGGCTGTGAGGCCTTACTAGTTGAAATAAACTGTCTTTCCCTTGTAATCTTCATGTCTGCCAGTTTAGATATGTGAGTCTGGGAAGAATAGTGTGTTATACTGTATCCTGATAGCTCATCAGGCATTGTCAGTTTCAGTTTTCCTGTTCCTCCATTCAAACGTGTAAAATTACAACATAATTCAGAAAAGTTAGATTAATTTTTCTGGAAAGTCTGTTGTGAAAGAACCTTCTCAGTGTCTTTTCTCTGTTGTTGTGCTCACCCTACCAGTGTTTCTATGGGTCCTACAGTCTGCCGTTACCATCTGCCCCCAGAATTGGATTTATAAACCCCTTAGAAAATGGAGAAAGAGAAGTCTTCTTCAGCCTCTGTTTGATGTTTATTTGAGGTTAATTTTATTGTTCCTTATTGCAGCTTGCTTCTTTCTTGTGGATACTCAGTAAACATTTGAAAGTTGCACAAAAGCATCCCACCACCCTAGTTGATTCTAAGGGCTTTATTTCTTAGAATTACACTGCCTAGCTCTGACAGCCATTTTTCCTATTCAGAGCTAAAATAAAAAGCAGGTTAAGCAGTATATATTTCACCAGTAGGTCATTGTGAATCTAAAAACAGCCTGCAGCTTTTGATTGGTAATAGCCGAACCATATTTACTTGTCTGCATGATCCTTCTCCTATTGAGGAACAATGGCTGGCCCAGGGAATCAAGGTGTAAACCAAAAGCTACAATGGCTGATTGTCTGAACTGGAACAGGATATAATCACCACAGAGGCAGGAGGTTTTTTATTAAATTCTGTGAAAACCTTCAGCTCAGTGTTTAACAATGAAGCATAAAGGGACAAAAATCATAACAGTCAAATCTGAGATCTGTTCTACTGTGTACTTCAGACAAGTGATGTTGAATTGAATAGAACTACTCATATGGAAAATTAGCACATATTCAGCTGTTCATAGATCTAGCATTTTAAAATTCAGTTCTTCTGCATCAATAAAACGCAAGCTTAAAGTGCACATTATAGAACTTGTACATTGCAGACAAAGTTTCTTAGGTAGTAATGATAATCCTGAAATTTGAATTTCTAGAAAATAAATTTTAAAGTATATTAATAAAAAATCTTATACCTGAACTCACACTCAAACCTTGAATAAGTACTCTGATAATTTTCTCCTTGTGTACTTCTATATTGTCTAACATGAGGAAGAGTATTAAAAAAAAAGCAGGACAAATATGAGAGAGGAAGTGGGCTTTTCTTAAAACAGGACCAACATTCTGTTTTGCTAGCAAAACAGTTTATAAGACAGTTTTAAATTACTGTACACATTTTTAAGTGTGACTCCCTCTCAGAATTTGTTCTAAGAGAAATGTAATACTTTAAAACATGCTGCTATAAACAGTGACATTAAAGAAACGATATTGAAAATAATAAAAGGAAGCAACATTAAATGGAAGCTAAGTCATTATATTTTTCATAGTTAGTATTTACAAGTCTGTTTTCACTATGTAAGATCTAATAACTTTTTATATGTCAGAGTTTGAAAAGGCTGGCATGGAAATATATCATTATCACATATAATATTAAACTTCTTAATCATATTCTAGCTTTTCCAGTGGGATGTTTAATACAAATGAATTCTGGAGGGTGTTCATACAGAATTCTAGAAGGCATTCAGCTTAAAATTGGGAAGCTTATTAATTTCAAATATAATTTTTGAGTTCCATAAGGCACAGAACCTGAAATGTGTGAAAATCTGTGAAATTTTACTAAGTCTTCATCTGATCTCCACTTTTTTTGTATGTGTATATTATAAAGTGATTCATCTACTATTTGTTCCATGTAGTCATGTATTTAATGCATGATGTTTTTAGGTTTGCATGGTATTATGGACTTGGACTTGTAGAGTCATTCAAGAAAATACTATTTCAATAATATAAGGCTAGGTATATCTACTTGCAAAACACATTTGGAAGTAATTTGTTAGATAACCATGTATCTTGCTGTCTCTACTTACTGATACTTGGGTAAGAACATTGTAGATGAATGGTTTTGTGTCTGCAAAGATCAAATTCCTAGAAACATTAGGAACAGTCTGGTGCCTTATATGTATCAGATCCACTATGTTTGAAGTGTAAAGGAAATTTGTGCATCAGGGTTGAATCTTGAACATACTAGGTATTCTGTGCTTTAGTTAGCATTGCACGTGAATAGATTTCTTGGATTTCTGCTTTGATTTACAATAGACGGAAGAGGAAAAAGGTGAGTCCTGAAACTAATGCTATTTTTCATGAAAGAGATAATCATCAATTTCGTGCATCATTCTATGCTCTAAGTAAGACTTAGAAATTTATTCTGGAAAAATTTACTGTAGGAGTAAAGAAGGATTTTTGAGTTGAGAAAAAGGTTTTGGAACTGCAGGCAGATTCTGAGGCCTACTATCAGGTACTAAATTAGTTCTGTGAGAAAACCCAGCAAGCTAGCAAAAACAAAATGAGAAGGTTTTGGGTCAGGCTGCACATGGGAAAGGAATGTTGAAGAGATAAAATTCTCATGGCAAAGTGAACATCTGTCCAGAAATTGTCATCCAATTAAAAGCTGTAATAAAGTTTATAGACACTGTGATTCAACCTATAAGACTTGGCTACGGGTGGGATTTAAGAATATATATTGTGTAATTTGAAGTTAGAGTTAGCTTTTACCTTCATCTATTTTTTCCTTCCTTCATGGAGTAATTTAATAAACTATCTCTTGTGTGTGACACCTGTGAACTGTGCCCTCTCTAATTATTGGCCACTGCAACCTATTGCAAACTCTCACAATTTACTATTTATATTTGTGGTCATTTAAAATAAAGGATAGAATAAATAAGTGCTAGCAGCATTATCTGTAGCTTCTTTAAAAAAATCTTCCTCAAAACTTTACTGGAGTTAATGTGAAAGTGATTCACTGAAAGATGTTTGTCTTGGTTTGTGTATTTGAGAGTTTAAAGAAAAATCACTACCTATTTGACAAGACAACTAAACTGATAAGCTAGCTGATGGATTTAGATAAACCAAAGATTGCTGCATGATTGTGTTAGGATATATAAGCCTTATATCCCTGTAAAAGCTGATTCTCATGATGAGACTCTCAAAGCAAAGGTGTGGCTCTAGTTCATTTTTAGTTCTTCTCCTGACTGAAGAAAAAGCCATTACTTGACATGGATGCAATAAAGACCATTATGGTCGAGATAGATATTAGCCTTACATTCTATAATACCAGAGTAAAATTTCAAGACATAAAAAACTCCAAATTAACAACTTTGCAAAACTGCTATCTGCCTTCAGATGTCAAAAACTTTCATCAGTGATACTCAGTTTTACCTTGAATATAACACTCAGTTTACTTGGACCATTCTCAAAGAATGTAAATGATGTACTAAATGTTAAACCATGAATTGACTATTAACACTTGGGTTTGTTGCAGAATATCAGCAGTGAAACTTGGGATTCTCCATAAGTTTAGTAGTCTCTTACTGTGGGATATGGATTAATATTGAGGTTTTTTGGTTCTGAAGCCAGAGACCTGTGAGCCTTCCAAGGGCTTTCAGCCAAAAAGGCTATTTACTGAAGAAATTAGGTCTGCTACTGCTTTAGCATCTGAAAAGTTTCTCTTCTTCTGTAATTGCCCTGTGCCTGGCAGTGGCAAGTCAGTGCATAAAGCGTGACAGGTTACTGTACACATGCCCAGATTGGTGCTGGGGCAGAGGCACCTAGGAGTACACTGCTTTTGTCATTAGATGTCTCTTGACATTCCAGTGTATTTTGGTAATGATTCTTTATTCAGAAATGTAATTGGAAAAATCATTAGTACTACTAGATCAATCTTGAGTTCTCCAACTTTTCAATCAGCAGGTTAGAAGAGGAACAAAACTGTATAAGCAAAAGCAGCCAACAAGCTGTGTCCAGACAAGAATCTTATTGTGTTTAAACATTGTATTAGTAGAATGAAGCAAAGGTGTTGAGAAAAAGGAACTGATATTCACTGATTTTCCCAAGTGGTTGTCTACAGTTTCCATTGCACACTTTCCTCCTTTGTGACTGCTGTATTAAAGTATTAAGTCTTTGGTATGCATCAGCTTTTTCACTTGTTTTGCTTCTGAAGCTATATAGTCTTTGGCCAAGGTTCTGTGGAGCTAGTCTATGGAATTTTTTTATAGCCTTATGGAAGATTAATATAGTCTGAGTTGACCTTTTAGCATGATCATTTTAATATGTCAGGTATTTATAAAACAGGAAAACCAGCATTTTATCAGTGTTCAGTGCTGACCTTGGTTGTAGTTGAAAGAAAAGCATTTCTACAAGTATTGTTAAGATGATATGCTAAAACAGATGAAATTTTCTTCTGACCTGATCTGTTCTGATATGCCTATAGGCAAAATGCGTTCCAGGTAATTGCTGTGGATGGGGTTTGCAGTGGAATAATTCAGTGTCTCTCTGCTGAAGACTGTATTGACTGGCTACAAGCAATAGCAAGTAACATTTCCAACCTCACAAAGCACAATGTAAGTATGGATCCAAGTAAGCAAGAAGGTTTTCCAATCATATTTGATTATAACTGTCATAAAAGCCTAATGGGTTCACACAGAGAATTATCTGCATATAAACAATGCTTGAGGCTGTCTGAGAGAAGTCAACTCAAGTTTGTCATCAAATCAGACATTGTGAAAAATCATTGAATGGGAAAATATTCTTCCCTACAGTCACATAGTTCACTTCATGGCTATCAGAGTTATTCTCTTCTTAGCAGCACCAACTAGGATTAGGCACAAATACCAGACATAGAGGAGGAAGCCAGGTGTGATGGGTGAACACATATAAAGGAAAACAATTCTCTACTTTTTTCATAGTTTGAGAAATCACATCTATATAAAGACTGGTACAACAGACCTGAATTGGATTTTAAGTCTGTTTAGGTATCATTTAACATGAGGAGAATGGCAAGGTGCTTCTGTGGTGTAGACAGAGATGTTAATTATCAGCTTCATGCACTTTTTTGATCTGACCTTTTGGGATAGATAACTCTTTTTATTGAAGCAGGAATAAGTGTTATGCAGAAGTTTTGCCAAACTACTAGTAAATTCAATTGAAAGGCCTTCTGGACCTTCCTGGAATGTATTTTGCATTTGATAGAAAACATAGTTTTCCCTGTAGAAGTCTGTAGGATACCTTTAGTGGTTTTCCTTAAAAAATACAGAACACATGGGTAACTCCCTTATTTTGAGTTGAGTTATAACAAGGAAGCCCTTGAGGATTTAATTTATATTCTCACAGATTTCCTTAAATCTTCTTTAGCTTCCAAAATCTATCTCTGAACTTGCTTTTGTTTCAAATACAGAGAACATATTGAAGGAAGTTGTATTTCTTGGAGATTTATAATTAAAATGCAAAACTATGTTCCAGCTGGCAGCCATATGTAAAAGTCATTGTATTATGGAAACGTGAGAGACATGAATTCATCTGCCATCTGCAAGCTTCCATGCACTATCAGCAAACTTTATGGCTATTTGTTCATCCTTAAAATATAGTTGCTATATAGAACCTTTCTTGTCTCACTAGGCATTCTGAAAATTGAGGTGGCTGGGGTTTTTTTTCCTCTTATCATCTTTAGTTCAGGCTACTCTATTAATTGTCCTTGATACTTAAATCAGTGTATTTGTTTGCTTATAAAAATAGACAGAGGAACCTAAATTTTATCTGGTAACACTTTGATAAGACTATAGTTATGGCCGCTTTCAACATGTATGGTTGCAAACATGTTGAACACTGGTAATTCAGTGTTACTACATGTTTTTTTTGCTGAATACAGTTTATAATTCTACACTAGTTTCCATAAAATACAGAAAGAATTTATAATGTTTTATAAGAGGAAAATGGAAAGTTATGCAACTATTATACCAGTCTTTGTACTTACTTTATCTCAAAGACATCCTGTAAAGTAACTGTGAGAGTTAAGGCTTATGATAATTATCCATGAATCTATTTTTAGAACTGTCCTACTTATTCATAGCCCTTATGAATTTATAGAAACCAATGAGAGTCTCTTTCCTGTAATATACTTTTCTTTTAAATTGTCAGTTGCCAGAAAAAAATAGTTATTTGACAGCATATGTGATAAGTGAATATAAGAAACATTATGAACACAGAGGTGAAAAAATTGAAACTGTTTCTCAGAACAATGATTTGATGTGATTAGCAGCCCCTATCTTTTCTTGCTTTGCAAGTGATTATTGACACACATATACTGTTGATGTTCGCATTTTTTCCTCTGAGAGAGGCATTTACTCACATTCTCCCTTACTGTGGCATCTGATACCAAAGAAACAAAGAGAGTATAGGAATTTATTTGAATTTTTGGACAAGTTGACTGATTTTTAGTTTAAGTTAACTTCTTATTTGTATCTGAGGTTTACAGAAAATTATTTTTTTTTATTCATATACCATGTAGCTCATGGAAATAACTTGCATGCTCTTTCTCATATCTGTCTTTTGAAAAAGAAGGAAGCAGAGAGAAAATAGGAAAAAAGTCTGTAAAAACTATATTGATAAGTTTGAGTTCTATAGATCTTGGTGGTATTTCACTTGCCTAACTTACATGTCTTAAAGCAGAAAATCCAAAGGGTGATTCTTATTATTTACTTTTGACATCTATTTTATAATGAAATTAACTCCCTCAGGACATGTCTGTCTTTCCTTTGACAGATAAGGGACCCTAGGGTAGAGAGTTCATACTCGATACAGAGGGAGATATGTATATTCTGTCACTGGTTTCTTTGAGGATCCACAGCGAATTTCTCTGAATAAATCTGCTAAAGAAATGCCTGGATATTTTTGACCAAAAAAATCATACTAGTTTCAATCAACAAATCTCAATTATTTTACTTTTTCACATACAAGTTGGCTGAAAAAAAAAACATGTGATGGTTCAAATCCCAAAAATATGTGTGTGAATTACATGGCCTATGTTCCCATATCTGTTTTACAGTTGTGAAATATTGGTCCCTAACTCCACAATACCATGTTTGAGCCTATAGTTCAATTACGTTTTTGTAAGGATAATGTCAAAAACTCTTCTCTCATGATCTAATATGTCCCCATCTGACACCCAAGTGATGGGACTCAAATGCAGGATCATCAGTGTAGGCAGTATTTACCAGAGAGCAAGAACCCCTTTTTTTACTGCAGTGGTTAGACTACCAACCATTGTACAATGAGATAAAACTCGTATTATTATGCAACAAGACAGTTACAATTTTAATGCAGAGATATAGAAAAACATATTCTAACTATTAAGAGTAGATTAAAAAATCAGTATGTTGACTGATGTAGTTTACTTAGTTTCATATTTTCATCAAAGACAGGCTTTAGGTATGCACTCTTTTTCTTCGTATTTAGATTAGCACTGGTGTCCTCCAGTGTTTTAAGAATACTGAGACTAATACTGATAATTTTAATTTCTTTAACTTCTAAGAAACAATCTCTCATATGAGATGAAATATGTCCCTTTAAAATTACAAAACATGAATTAATTGGTATATTGGTATGCTACCAAAAATGCCTACTATATACATGCACTGCTGGAAGTGACTTAACATCACACTGTAATGATGATGTGATGAATCCATAAAGACCATTCATTTCTGAAGCTGGGTGCCTCCCTGATTCAAGTTACTTGAGTTGCATCTGTGTTAAAAATTCAATTCACCAGTTTTATCAAGAGCCTCAAAAACTGGAATGGTTATGTCAAACTTAAGGTTTAGGGTAAGCAATGCTGATGCTGGAGTTCATGTGCTGAAATCTGAATATGTTAAATTGAACCTGGGATTAGAAACTCAAATTCCTCTATGAAGTGATGAACTTGTATGTCTTTTTGTTCCCAATTTAGATGGCAGGCCAAAGGCAATTAAAAAGGGAACAAGCTGCTGCTTCTACCTTTTCTTGTTAATGCTCCAAGTAGAAATTTTCAGTTCAGCTGGTCAATTCAGCTATGAACTATTTGCCTTTCCATGAACTTTTAAACTCTTGGTTTCTGTGGTAATTAATACTGATTTCTATTTTTTAACATTAATTTGTTTAAGAATTGTAGGATTACAGTATCCGAAAGCTTTAAAGAAATTACACTCTGGAAAAGTGTAAGAAAATACTCCAAAATCATGTGCTCTAGAAAGAACCACCCATTGCTAATACATCCCAGTATCAGACCAATTTATGTGCTGCAATTTTGAGGCTTTTAAAAGAAAAATTGTTAATAGCTTTAGTACAGTAAAAGTCAGAAATTTTAGGTCTTTATAACAAAAGAATAATAAAAAAATACATTTGAGCTAGCATTTTCTAGAATATGACTTTCTAGAATCTTTGGGGATTTATCCTCCCAACTCATTATTTTTCGCTCTTGTCCATTGCTTTCTCTGTGGCAGGCTTTTCTACAGTAAGGGCAATGTTACTTCTTTTTCCCTTTCCTCTTCCATCCTTTCTGTAGGAGACGCTGTAACAGTTACACACATGCTTCTTACCTTACATAAGCCTTTGTTTTGAACAAAGTTTAAAAGTTCAATTGAAATCAAGGCTTTCATGTTATGCTCAAAATGTAATGCCTAACGAAAGGTACTACTACTAAGAGGACAAATATATTTGTCTTCACTTTCACTGGAGAAAGAAAACAATAATACCTTATCTGTACAATACCGAAGTTTGGGTACAGGGATTCTTTGAGTCACAGTACAAGGAAAGACAAAGAGTACAAAACAGGAGAAAAAACCAATTAGAATAATATGATCGATTCTATTCATAGGAAGAATAAAATATCATAGGACTACATTCAGTGTTACTAAGATATTGAAATAAATAGTAGTACATGTCTCATTTTTCTGGTGGACATACTGTGGAATATTAGGTTACATGAATACATCAAAGTCAATCATGTGAAGTGAATGGATTTCACATTTTAATTTTATAGTTAAAATACAATAGCAAACTGTCAAAATGCTCTACTGTTAGTAATTTTGGAGTTTTCAGGGTTTATGTGTATGCTCTTAGATGCCCTAGGATCTATGTATTACAATAATATTTAACTTTCGTTAATTACGCAGCTATGCATGTTTGGATCAAATCCAAAAATATCATTACTAGTATCAAACCTCTTACAGTAGTATATTCTGTAGCAGTGCAAAAGTCAAATAATGTCTATAATTTAGAAGTCAAACACATTATAAAATGAGGACCAAAACAACAAAGAATTATAGGAATTAAATGAAGTGTTAGTTATAGAATATTTTTACATATGTTATTTATCTGACATGTTATTTAACATCTATATATTATGTTAAATATGCTATCTGACATGTTATATAACATCTGATATGTTATTTATCTGAGTATTCGGATACTCAGATAAATTGGGCATTATTAAATAAATGTACATTCAATGCTTTTTTTTAGGCAGTATTAGCCATTCAGATGTTCAGAGCTCTGACACTTCGATTTTTTGTTCTGCATTCCACTCTCAACCTTGTACAAGGAAGCCTACACTGGCAGTTATTCCACTACTGATCTTTAGATCTCTCTATGAACTTTTAAAATGCAGAAATGGATACACTGCTGCCATTTTTTTCCATATATGATTCTCTTAGGACATGCAGATCTAAGTGAATAAATGCAGTCAGTGCAGCATCAGAATTACATAACATGTCTCAGATTTTTTCCTCTTTTTTTTTTTAATGTAGGCTGTACATTTTAAAACATATCTGTTTCTATGTCACTTTTATCAAGTGTTATATATGGTCTTGTCTCATATTTACTTACACTTTTGGAAGTTTGAGGCATGTCTTATTTTACAAACCTTTTGCTTCTACCTTGTTTAAAGAATTGTGGATAATTTTATATCCTCTTCAGTGTACTGATTTAGCTGAAAAAAAAATCAAGTCTTGCCAAACTGCATATCTAATGCTCCAGTGTGTTTCATCTGCACTTTTATAATGTACCAGAGTTTAAACGACAATGTG
>JAOXXN010000395.1:111238434-111267637 GCA_026770055.1 Myrmophylax atrothorax
GACAATGTGGCAGGTCAGGAAAACATGCAAGAAAAGAGTATTTCTTTGAGAAATATTTATTCAAGAATATTTATTCCAGAACAGTCACCTTATCTGGGAAATTCGTAGCAAGAAACTTCCATTTTCATAGTAGGACCATTGGTTATGACACATTCTGATTATAGTGACAGCACTCATCATAAAGACATGCAGTCTTGCAGTTTTGATTTGGAATATACAGTGTAAACTTCAAGTAGCCATGATAGGTTTTCAAATGAAATTAAATTTTCTTTCTGTGCTTCTCTCAAATGTTAAATCTATTTATGCTATTTTTAATAATATCTTTCCTTTTTTTGCTGTATATAAATACACAATTCTTGCAGCTGTCAGTAATAAATATGTTAACATAAAAATGTTAACATCTGTGTTAGTATTATAGACAAGTCTAAAATACAATTTAAGAGAAACAATGTCCTTAGAGAAAATTAAATAAAACACACTTCTCTTTAAATTTATCTGTTTAATGTAAGACTTTAAAAAACCCCCAACATTCTTGTAGAGAGAATATTTTCACAGTGTAATATATGATACTCTCACACAGTAAAGAATCCCCAGACTTTGATTCATCCAATTTTGTATGGAGTTGAATTAATTTTTAGCCTTGCACTAGTACTTAAATAAAAGCAAAACATCAATATTAAATATGTTCTTTAATTTGTGCAGGATTTATGTTAAGCTCTGAGACTCTTTGTCTTCCCTTATTCCATTATTATTGAAGGCTTAAGTTAACACATTTTAATAAAGACTATAATCTGTTGAGTTACAAGACACTTTGGAGGAATGTCATACTTGCTCCAAACATTCCACCCTGGGGAAAGATAGCAAGAAGCCTGTCATTTAGGGGGAAAAAAAAAAGCCTCTTGATTGATGTTAAGTGGCAAAGAAATTATGACAAAAATAAAGGAAGTAGGAGCAGTCTAACTGGAAATGCAGGTAAGCCATTTTGGGTTTTGCAGAAAGGTAACACATGGGAGAAGAAAGGGCTCACTATGAGTTGCCCTTTTGCGCCAAAATGCCAAGCTACCTTTTCAGCAGCAGCTAGAGACTTCCAGCCACTGTAACGTAGTTTTAGTTGTGCAATAAACTCTTCAATATTCCACAACTGATTTATTTTCAGTGAGAGTGTGTTAAAAGTAGCTGTTGAATCACAAACTGCTGTTGATAAAATAGCAACTAGGAAGTGGGAGGCAAAGACAATAATAACCTTTCTTTTTATATCCTTTATCTTCTTAAAAAAACCCCACAAAACAAACAAATATAATTATTCCTATTTAGGGGCATTATCTTGTTTTGACATCCGTTTCCTCTAACTTTCAAAATGTAGTTTTGAAAAGTAGCTACATCAAAAGTTTTGCTTTTCTTCCACAGCCATAATATTAAAAGAAGAAAAGAATTAGAAGAAATTGAAATGCACTCAAAAAGCCATAAAACACCTCAGGGTATACATTATTAGTAGCCTAATGTGTTGAAAGCACTTTTCCATTTGGTTGTCTTGCTTCATAAAGTGCCATAGACAGCAAGTGCATTCAAGTAGCGCACAGCTTATATTTGCCTGAGGAAGAGAATGGAATCAGAGGAAGAGACAGAGGTGTGGGAGAGAAGAGAGGAGTTTCAGTCATTCCAGGACAGTTTTAAGAGGTTAGGACAAACAAGCCCCAATAGGCAAAACCACAAATGACCACTAAGCTGCATAGGAAATGAGCCCCCAATACTTTGGACTTGCCATTTCTCTGCTAACAAAAGGTATCACTGTGACAGTTTTCTTACCTCCTGAAAATACCTGGGGTAAAGTGGCAGGCATCTGCAGGGGGAAACGTCTGGTATGTCTGAAATTATAGCTGTGTGGGCACCAACAAGATTGTATGATTGTTTTGTTAGGACTTTTATCACCAGTTTATTTCAGAGAATGAGATAATTACATTCAAAACTTGTTTCAAAGACTATCACTGAGGTCATGAAGTCAAGCTTGAAAAATTGAGAATTAAACCCCGTTTCACTCTCATTTCCCAATGTATGGTACTCACTGACTTACTGCACTGAAAAAGTATTAATTTCCAATGGGAATTTTTACTTGTTTGAACTGTTTATAATGTCTGTTTCTATTTTTCTCCTTTTTTTATTGTTTATAATGGTTTTGAATAGTTTTACAAGATTAAAAAAGGTATTTTCCTAATTGTATCAATTAGGAACTGTAGCACTGTGAATTAAAGGCAGATTTTTTTAGTGCATTTATGGAATCCCTTGATACAACTTTTGGCCTAAATCTGTAAAAGATTTATAAAACAATTTGGTGTTGTTTCATCTTTTTCTGAAATCAAACCTACAATCCTTTACTATATGGAATAATGTCTCAGAAGATATCAATCACATATATTTGATTGATATTAAAATGACTATAGGATGTTATATTTGATGCATGTAATCAATTTTTTATTCCCCAATTTTGCTTTTTTATGGGACAGTTATCAGTTATGCTTGGGTAGTTTGTCAAAAGAACACTTTATGTGCTAAAGAGTACACAACGGGATCCTAAATTCTATTTTTATATGAGACCTCCTGTGATAGTAAAGGTAGTTGCTAATTTCTAGATACAGAGAGTGAAGAAGTCAAAAAATACTACTGGAAAGGAGGCAACTAGGTAGTTAAGGAGTGCCTGTTCATCTCACCTGTGACTACTTAATGGTTCAGTGTCATAAAATACAACATAAAATGCAACCAGGGAAGAATTTGATGTGTGTTGATCCTCACACTTGCTTTTACCTGTATTAGCAGAAAGATGATGTAATGTCAATGCAGATACAGAATTTAGCTCTTTAGCGTGATACATTCCAATTTTATTCAGAAGGCAACTTTTTAAAGGTCATGAGGCAAACCTTATTTCTAATTACTGATAGATATTCTACTGCTCTTCCAGTGTGATGCATTGCAACCACAGAGATCAGTAAAACGTAGCCCATTTTTGTAGTCCATTGTGTCCATTATACACTAACCATTCAAATGACAGGATAAAATGATTTTTTTCTTCAGATCAAAAGGTTCAGAGGCATATTTGAATATGTGCAACTAATCTATGGAGATGTGATTTATTTGCATGTTTCGTAGGTTTTCTGTTTGTACAATGAGGAATCTTGAAAAAGCAAAGTAAAGTAGTCAATGTCCAAATTCCAAAAATGTTTATAAGTCTGTTGATGTACCATCATACAAACTTATGGTGGTTTACTCTGGGGAAAAATCTGTTACCTGTCTAGCAGAAAATATTGTTTTCACTGTGTTTATTTCCTAAGGCAATTTTTAAAGATAATAAAAAGGATGAAAAATTTCCTGTGGTGTGTCAACATGCTGAGGCTTCTCACATAATTCAGTCGATTTAACACTGTCAGAGGAGTTTCAGCAGTTCTTCTTCTCTGATATCTGATTGCCAAGGAACTAGACTTCTCTTTTTTTATACCTACTTTCTTGTAAAAGCATAGGAATTCAATCTAATTTAGCTAAACTAAGTAATCTCACAGAAATGTTAGCTGTTTGTCTCTAAAAACCAATATCCTCTCCACTCAAACTCCCTATATACTAAAGGGCTATAAAAAAATGTCTATGAGACTTGAAGAAAGTGAACCAGTCCTCATAACATAGGCAGTTACTTCTACCCCATTTACTATATAAGGAATGCAGATATCTCCAGAGGGTAATTCCATCTCCTGGAATTAAGTACCTATCTCTCCCACTTCTAATAGGAAATGGCAAGAGGGTACTTTAGCAAAATAGCCTACAGGTTAGAAGAGTCACCCTGACATGAGAGACAGTAGCTCTTCGTGCTACTCAGCCTGCAGCCCAGTGCCATCTGTCTCACTGCTGGCCAGAGGATGTCCACAGACAGAGCAGGGCTGAGGCTCTGCTCCCCCATCCAGAGACTACTCTCTGTGCTAACTGTAGAGCTACATGTAAAATTCATGCCAATGCCGTTGACAAGAGGCAGGGTTCTCATCCATACTATCTGGTACGACTCATTCAGCAGGAGTATTGCGGAAGTGCAGCAGATAAATTATTATCTCCTGCAGCCTGAGTACTGTATCTCCCATATCACGGTGGAGTCCTCTGGTGTTACCTCCCCTGACCAAATTGGACACAGGCACTTCACTCCCTGTGCTACAGCAAAGCTTTTATTTTTGCAGATTTTTAACCCAGCTTAGTTCACTAATTTCTAAACAGTGAAATCTCACAAACAGTTGTTTTAGCACAACTGAAAGGCTGGGAACATAGGGTGGATGTACATGCAGGAAGAGAAAAGTCCAGATAAATTTCTGCAGCCTAGTTTTCCATGAAAGAGGAAGATCAGCAAAGACAGGTCTCATGCAGATGTCTCCAACTTAGCAGCTGGGGATTTTCTGTATTTGTAAATGTTGTGGTCAGATAGCATTCTTTACTCTTTTCCTTTCTTCTGTCTTCCTTTGCAATTCCCAGAAGTTTTAAAAACTAATGAGAATGTCTCTCAGGTTTTGGGATCTGGTTTAAATACATGCTTCTTGGGGTGCTGCCACCTCAGAGGAAGTGTTCTGCACCATTGTGGAGTGCTGAGACTTCTTAATTTGTGACATAATTTCTGTGAAAAAATAGCTCAGATTGCTTTAGGGAAGCCAGATTGATGCAAAATATTTTTGTTTTGTTTTGTGGTGGGGATTGTGTTTGTTTGTTTTTTGCTTGTTTGGGGTTTTGTTGTTGTTTGGTGGGACTTGGGGGTGGGTTTTTTTGTTTGGTTTTGGGTTGGGGGATTTTTTTTCTTTATGAGCAATAGACTCCTTCATTGATGAATAAAGGGTGTAAATGAAAATATTTATTGCTTTTCTCTTCATGTTTGCTGTCCCATTCATTGTGGCTGCTGCTTTCACTTCCCAGGTGCAGTTGTACCTGGAGAAAATTATAGCCCTAATATAGCATTATTATTGTATATAGAAAACCAAGTTTTACTGGGCATTTCTAGATATATATTTGGTTAATATTTCTTCACTAGAATACCAATCTATGGTTGCTGTGTAGGTTTAGAAGAATTCCTAGTGTCCATTGGATTGCTTTACTCTTTTGTTCAGACAGAGGAAAATGTTTCTTTTCTCATAAGTGCATTATGAAAAAGATAAATGGAGGGTTCCCATTCATGGAAGAGGAGGGAGGTAATTAAAACTTTGTGGAAGCAAAATGATCAAATAATCTCCAATCCCTCTAGAAGGGGGAAAAAAATATTAAAATTTTAATCCTCAGAAGTTGATTTTATTGGTAAATATCCACAGATTTGTGAATATCATTTTAATCAGGACCATTCACAAAGAAAGATGCTACCAAAGAGACAATTCAGGCACCTTTTCTACTGTTTAAGATCCCCTTTTTCCTGCACTAATGTTATTAGCCACTTACATGAAGTATTCTGAGGTGTTGCAAAGATTTTTCTCTTGAGTTTCCATGAGGTGCTCCAGATGTCTTCAAAGAAAGTCATGAAGTTTATTATTGTAAGAGGAGTCATGGAAATGCAAATACAAATATGAAGCAAATCTGAAAGGGTATTTGCTTTATATTTATTAAATTGTGTACAAGTGATCAATGACTAAACAGATCTTTGTGCTTTCACCTCAACACATTTTTGTAAGATGCAGTTGTTAGAGGGAGTGAATATATTATTTTTGCAACTTGTTTTGTTGTTTGCCAGGCAGAAAAACACAGTCACCTAACTCATAAACTTACATTTTAGTAGTATGCACATTCTATTAAATGTTTATCTAATTTTGTAACAGTAGCAGTATTAATTTTAAAGGGTTTCATTTTTTTGCATCCTAAAGAGAGTGTTTTGCAAGAAGATATATGACCTTAGGCTGACATAACCCCTACGGGGTTGTGGAGATAATATGCTTTTTCAGTTCTTTAAATAATTGATAAATCATAGTGTTTATGCATGTTTGATATCAGAATTATTTTCTTGTGCATCAGATTAACATAAATGGATCTTTATATTGCTGTATGAACATAAACTATAAATTTTAAAATATTATAGCAAGAAAAATCCTAAGAGGATGTTGACAAGCTGTTTTAAACAGATTATTTTTAAAGTTATTTGGTTAATGAGACAGTCAGTATACCTCTCCACACTATTTAGCAATGTATTCCTGCGCCTTAATTAGGCTAGCTACTCTTGCTGCAGCACTATGGGTATTAGCACATTCATTTATCAAACAGAAACCATAAACAGCATTTTCATCTCCAAAATGTAATAAGCAGAAGTCAGGAAAATAGAGTATGCAATTTTAATAAAAAAAGAATAGTCCCTGTTGTGCAAATAGCAGCTAGAATTCTCTAGAATATCTAGACTTGCAGGTGATTCTACCAGTTAATTAATTTTCCATTTACATAACTGGATAGGTTGCAGGCAAAACCTAGCTTAGAGTAATTATAGCTGTCTGACTCCTGCTTAATCTTCTGATCCAAACCCCACTTCCCTTTACGTTTTTAAGTTCATAGAAAAAATCACAACAAATCACATCTGATACCTTTTATGCTTATATTCTTTAAAAAACCTATAGACAGACTCACAGAAACTCCCCACTTGCTTCTGGTTCTAATACCATTCAGACTTTTCAATGGGGTGACTTAGAAGGCCGTTTGCATCTTGACTAGGTGATCAGCAAGTAATAAAAAGATCAACTGGTCACGTTGCTGGTTTCTGTAGCTCCACTGGCCATGTTGGGTTTATGTTGTCAAGCTACTACTCTGAAGCATGTGTTTTTTGCTTTAGATTTGAATAGACAAAATACTCATGGTGAAAAGTGTAATTCTTTATTTGATGTAGGAATTGCTGCCTTCATTCATCTTCAGGATTTTCTTCTAGGGTTTTGAGCTTATGCTCTCACAGCAGCCTAGTCACTGTTATGAATAGGCATGATATTATTCAGATGTTTAATTTCTTTGTCCAGTTCTAATTTCCATTTTAATACATATTGCTATTTTAAGTGTTAGTATAATGGTGTCAATTTATACTGTTAATTCCCACATTATAATAATGTAACCACATACAATTTTACTTCTTATGGACCATCTGTTTTTGTTACAGCTTGACGTATGCATTTTGCTTGTTGTAAATGATAGCTTTTCTGTTCCTCTATTCATGCCACTGCATTCATCATTATACCCCTGTTGAATAAGTTGTTTCCTGATTTTTCTTTTAAACATAGGTCTGGAGTAATTTTTGGTGCATGTGTGTGCATGCCTTTTTCTTTCAGGAAAGATAATGCACATGACTGATAGCTAGAACTTCGCTAAAGCAGTAAGAGAAGACATTGTGGAAAAAAAAAATTAGTATTTTTTAGTTTATTCCAGTAATTAAGTTTCATAATGATGATTCTTCCTTTTTATGTTGCTTTTATTGTTGAACATTGGTATTTTGAAAATATGGAATACAATTATTTGCATTTATTAGCTTATAATGTCATAGAACCTTGGAATGCCTGGTTGTAAGGACACCTTGAGGATCATCTGGTCCAGCCTTTCTTGGGCAAGGCATAGTCTGGACAAGGTGGCCCATAACCTTGTTCAGCTGAATCTTAAAACTGTCCATAGTAGGGGAATTCAGAGGTTATTCCAATGACTGATTGTTCCCATTTTGGAAAATTTTTCTCTTGTGTTTAATTGGAATCTCCTCAGGAGTGTCTTGTACCTATCACCCCGTCTTTTCCCTGTGATTCATTGGAAAAAGAGAGTCTCCCTTCTTCTTTGTAGTCACCTTTTAAATACTTTGTCATGGTGATAAGGTCTCCGCTAAGCCTTCTTTTTCCAGGGCTGAACAAACCCAGTTCTTTTAGCCTTTCCTCATATGGTTTCCCAGTGTTTTCATCCTCTTTGTGGCCCTTCTATGGACCCTCCTGTTTGAACTATAGCAAAAATCTATACTTTTGACTAAACAATCTCCTTTACTGCTGAAATTAAATTAGACAGAGAGTTGTTCTGAAATCTGCTGACACAGATGTACTTTCAATGAAAGGTCTTAAGAATGTTTCTTGAACTTTATATACCATATGACAATTATCACTCATACAAAAATATGTCGTTTTAAATGTATTTGAAATTTGTTTTAACTTTTTTTTGGTTTTGTTGTCTGTTAAAAATTATTTTCAAATATTACATTTAGCCTGGTGCTTTTCTTAGCCATTCTTAATGCAAATAAATTGGCAATTTACGGGATGTTGGAGAAAATTCTGTTGGTTCTTCACTATTATAACCTATTCCTAGTTAAGGATGACAAGGTCATATCCAAAGCAAGAATAATATGTAATCTATTAGTACTGTGTCTGTTTAACAATATTCTTAAAATTTAAATAGTCCTCAAATGTAGTTCAGCATTTAACACACTTCTTAAAAAGAAGAGAAAAAAAGGTCTAAGCTTGAAAATTAATTGGTTTATGCAAAAAATTGTACCCTACCCTTTTTTTCTCCCTTGATCTCCTCTTCCCCTTGGCCTGCCTTTCAGCCATGGTCCCACAGATACACACCTCTTTACACGCATATTGATCAGTATTTGAGCATTCCTTTTCAGAATTGTCAGAAAATGCTCAAGAAAACCCATATTTAGAGGGTCCTTTTTTTGCATACTGTTTTGTAATGAGTTATTAGTTATGAGGTTGAAGAAAATTGAAGAACAATAGAGATAACTGTATTCTTTAGAAGGGAGTGACATTCAGGACTTCTCAACCTAATGGCTCAGCAGCTTGTTAAGAGAGAGAAGGTTAAAGAGAGTCCAGTCCTTCTATTTATGGCAATGCAGAAGCTTTATTGCAAAAGGGTTTCTCATTGAAAACCAGCTCAGAGTATAACTGAATACAGTGCTAGAGTGAGTCTGTGGTTAATCTGAATGCAGAGTACACTCAGGCCTGTTCTGTATAAGGAGAAGGAACTGGATGTATTTTACAATATATGAGGACATGACCTTTAAAAATACAATCACTACAAAGTAATTTTGTAGTGTTTCAAGTAAAATTTAAAATGATGAGCTATACAAATAAAAGGGGAGCTTTCAGCAGAAACAGATACTGAAAAACTCAGGGTTTTATCCTATCTCACAGTGACATATGAAATTCCCTTTTTTTAGCATGAAATTTAGCAGTTGTGTTAATGCCTAGTTCATTATCATGTGAACCTAATGTCTCAACAGCTATTTCATATTATGTCAACCAAATTATTTAAGTAGTGTAAAACCAGCTGATTTTTTTTGGTTAAAAGCAGTTTGTTATCTGGTGCTGTCAGCCAAATTGTCTCATAAATATTGCTGTTCTTCCTGAGAGCTCCAAGAGAATATATGTGTGTAATTCTTTTAGACAGAAGTGAAATGTGACACAATATAATAAAGACTAGATGTTTCTATCATTTCATTTTTAATCCACTCAGACTAAAGTAAACAAGGTAAAAGATATAATACATGTAAAACCTACAGAAAGCTTCTTTAGCTTCATTGCTTCAGGTAAAGGTATTTGTCTATGCCACTGGCAACTGGCTGACTTACTGAATTTTGCCAGCAGGAATTCATTTAGACCAGCATGCTATGGTATAAGTATTAAATGTATTTTGAAAATCATTGGTTACATTTCTATAGGGCATTAGGTTCTGTCAAGAGGGTTAATTGTCTCATGTGTTGTATATAATTGTGCATAATATAATTGTATGAAATTCCTCATTTCTTTGGCTGTTTAGCTACCTCTTTTGTCATACAAAATGTCAGAGTGTGAACTGCAAATGTTATTATCTGGAACCAAAGTGAGGCGTCCTGAAATAATGCAAACTTAGCAAACTGTGAACTCTTCATGGGCAAGGCCAGAAGCCTGCTGATAGACTGAGAGCATAGGAACACTGCTGCACTCTTCAAAAAGCTGCCTCATTCTTTTTGAGGCCAGTCAGAATGAAAAGACCAGGTTGGAAAGAGGGACCTAAAGGGCAAGGAGTGAGTGAGTAAAGAAGCAGCTCGAAAGCTGTCAATAGAATTTCTAGGAGGAAGGAATAAAAGGAGAGTAATGAGCTTCAACAAATAGATCATATACAGAGCAAACTGATGATGAAAATCTAAGTCTGCTATGAGGTATCTTTTTTCCAACACCTGCTAATGGTTCAAGTGGAAACTTCACATGGGAACCAAAACTACAGGTGTCTCAAATCTTAAACTGAATTTGTTGGAGTTACAGTTTGCAGTTCACTTCCTAAAGGCTGAGGAGGGAGGAAGATGCCTCAGGTGGAGCATACCTGCTAGTTAAATCTATTAAGAAGACTGTAGAGAAATTACATGAGAAAGCTTTCAGACACAGTGAATTCTGGCATCATGGGATGTGGAGAAGATGGTTGGCAACAAGCCGGAAAGGTTCACAATTGTGCCTACTGTGAATGAGGAAACCCTAGCTAACAAGACATTTCTTGCAGGTCTTCTTCATAGGGAAATTATCCCTTCTCAGGCAATGATGCATTACAACGCTACCCGCAGGACCTGAAGTTTCAAGCCTAATGACACAGTGGATTAAAAATAAAATGAAAGCCTGGCAGGCTGGAAAAGCTGTGAGATTACTGATGATTCTTCCCATGAGGAAGAGATGTATTGGTCATGAGTGACTCACTCCTATGTGATGAAAACTTTAGTCTAGTGTTGACCTAATATTGTGGGAAGTCTTCTGTCTCCCAGGAGCTTAAATCTGAGGGATATTGCCAAAGCCATCTAGTCAAATGATAATTAGCGGGGACTGCTCATTCATGCAGGCATGACTGATTTCAGTGTCACTCTAAGCAGATAAAAAATGACTATGAAAATCTTGGAGGGAGGCTAAAGGGTCACAGCTGTTGTAATGTGCTAGTCAGTCCTCCTGGTCATTCAGGAAAAATGTGTCCTAAGTGTTCATATGCAGAAGTAGTGTCACCAAAGAGGGCTCTGGCTTCTTTGACAATAGCATAAACTTGCAAGTAAATACAGGCTGAAATGGATCTGGCTTAGCCTGAAGCAAAGAATAATGTTTCAACTTTAGAAAAGCTACACAAAGGGCAGGCAGTTTCTGTGATGGATTACATGAGAAGTAATGGGATTACACTGCAACTGGAAAGAGTCTGGTTTGATATAAGAACTTCCACTGCTAAGTAGAGCTGTATTTGCCAATGGATTGACTCATAAGGCATTAAGAGTGTCATCATGGCAGGACTGTACAAATGGGTTGGGCAAACAGCTTTGATTTATTGAGTTACTTTTCAGCCATATGTTTCTGGTTTTTTGTGTTATCATAAAATGAACAAATTCATATCAGTGCTTGCAACTACATTCAGAAATACCAGGGTAAGAAAAACTATGGCTACCATTAGATTACATGTTTTACTCTGTTTCTTGGGCATTCAGTGAAAACTTCTAAAAGTAACTACTAAATATATACAAGATACTATATTGTTTAAATGCTACGTTGTAATGAAATTGTAAGTGAAAAGTCAAACTGAAATTGGATTTTGTCTACATTATTTAATTTCGAGAAATCAGGAAGTATGAAATCTGATGTTTTAAACCAGAAGAGACATTTAGATCAATTTTTAACAATTTAAGTGTGGTTTCTACTGGAAGAATGACATGGGGTTTCTTACTCTGTAGTACTAACTGGAGAACAGAGGGCCTACGAGGGCTGCAGACCTGCTAATCAAATGCCTAATTAATAATTTAAGAAATATTAGCTCGGGAAATCTGGAAGTTGTATTTCAGGTGGAAGTCCTTGCTATCTTAAAAGGAAGACTGTATAGTTTGTTGCTAGGTACCTCAGGAAGGAATCTATGATGTAGTTTTTTAACAAGAAGTAAAATGGATTTGAAAACCTCTGTAGTATTCAGATGGATTTCCATTGCAAACTGTTTATCTTTGATGGATAGTAAAGTTGTTTTAAATTTCAAATTAAAAATGTACTCAAGAGGAATGTATTTCACTATTTTATGAGTAGGTGTTTTATTTATTATTACCTACCCCAGCTTTTTTTCTCCTACTGTGATTGATACTGCAGTAATCATACTCCAGTGAACAACCACTATTATGATACAAACCACAATTATCCAGTTGCATTTCATTATCTGAAGCAATGATTCCAGTATCTGCTTCTGAGTCTTTTTTTTTTCCCCCATGGTTTTCAATTCTTATTGTTCACTGTCCTTCTAATATGTCCTCAGTAGAGACATTTGTTTCTTACTTTCAGATAGCATTTTCAGGCACTGGCTTTAATTTGTTTTTCTTGTCTCCAATAATACGCATGTTGCTGTTGGCATTTTATTAATGGAGATTCACTGTGTTGTTTGTAACGTATCTTCTTTAAAGAGACACAATAGCAATATTATCATTAAGGTAAAATCCAAATTTGGGAATGGGTGTTAAATATTTCAGGATTAAATGCAGCCGTTCATCTGTTAAGTGAAAAAGACACAACAGTTTCTGGTTTTTTGTTTTGTTTTCTTTTTTTTTTAATTTGAGTGAAATTAATTGCAGTCATATTATGGGAACATCGCAGTTGGGTGAAGACTAGGTTTTGTGCCTTTGTCCTTAGGGCTCTCACTATACTTTCACGTAATAGGCACAAATTTGCTATTTCTTTTTGATATCCATCTATTACTGCTGTGCTCATAGGGTTCAATGCATCACTGAATCCTTTTCAGTGAGAAAGGAAATGGAAGTTTTGATAGTCTGCAGGTTTGTGATCACAATTCAGATTTGTGCTTTGATAGTGCTTTTCCATGCCATAAATTGTTAATAACTCTCAATATACAATATTTTCTTTCCATACATCAGTTCAAGGCCTCTGTTAGGAATGATTTGTATTCATCTGCTTCACTTTTGGGGGGAGAATTCCTGAGTTTTGCTCACTATATTTTGTTGTCTCCAAATACCTGTGTGTGTTGGAACTCACCAAAACATGGAAACTCTCTGCATACTTTGTACAACTGAGTAACACAAAGGCAGTCAGTAACATTTAAAAGGAAGCTTGTGTAATTAGAGAACTGCTTTCCAGATGAGACCTCAACAGACTCCTAGGCCTCTTTTCCTCTATATATGTAGTATTCAAAGGAAACAGTTTCCATATGGATTAAGATGATCCATGAGAATATTAAGCGCTAAAACTCAACCACAATAAAGGTCCATCTAATCCTCTGTTTGGTGATAGCAAAAGAATAGTTTTATTTCTGTCTTTCCAGCTGTCTGCTTCTTGGGACTTCTTCATTGGATTAGGGACTTCCTGAATTATATCTACTGTGTCTTAATTCTCTATAAACTTTAAAAGTATTTGTTCTCTTTCTGTAATTTTTGACTCCTAAGAGAGATTTTATAATGTTGATTATATAAGCTGAAACATATCATCTTGGTTCTCACTTTTGTTCTCATCTAGAAACCATAGTGAGAATGATTCAACCTGCAGGTATCTATAGGAACAGACTCTAAAGCAGGGGTCATGCTTATGGTTATGCATTATTCAGTGTTGAATCAAGCTTTTCCTCTACATAAATGTTCTTATATTCTTTTTTTTTCCCCTTTCTTCCTTCAAGGAACTTGGTGCTGAGTTACTTTGGGCTGAGTTTATTTGCAATCCAGTGTGTCTCGTCCTGAGAAAAATCAAAGTTAGACATGAAAATACTAGAAATTATGCAAGTAATCTGAATCTTTCTATCCTTTGAGCCATTTAGCTGGTAAAATGTGATTAACACACAACAGACAGGTTGATCAGAAGGTCAGAAGAATGTTGCATTGAATACTTACTATGCTTCCATATTTTCCAGAACACATTGACTGATCACTTTGCATGTCATACCTTGTAAAACCATCATCAGGAATTCTCATATTGAGTCTATAGGCAGTTTTACATATATTTGAATGCATTTTCTCATATATGATGTATTTTGTGGGGACTGTTGCATACTTCTCTGAGTCCCTGATTCTTTCAATGCACATATACTCTTGGATAACAAAATTTCAAATCTTTACCACAGCTTACCTATTGCATCGAGCAAACAAAAACCTAGCAAGGACAGAAAAGAAGACTAGCCAACTAGTAATTTCAACTGTTAGCTTTGTACTCTTTCTTACTTATTCATTAGCATAAGATTATCATAGCATGGATTCATATTTTCTTCCAAATTGCTCCAAATTGTAATGATCCTGCTTCCCGTTTCTGATCACTTAACATCCCAATGGCACAAACTGTATTGTTGCTTTAATGCAGGGGATGAAGAACTAGCTAATGAATTTACATTCTTGTCAAGCTATTATATTTTAATTAGCTGTTAATGAATGTAAATCAGCAATTTTGTAATGCAAACAATGGATGAAGAAGGCTGCAGAGTCTAAATTGTTTGGAGAAATCCATATACATTTGGCTGGCATAAATTAAAATAATAAAGGGTTCTTTTTTAATTGGAAAATTTCTGAGACCTACAAAGTTACAGGGCATCTACAGACATCAAGAAAATTATAGATCAAATCACATGTGAAAAGGTGGGAGAATCTTGATTACTGCCTAAGTCAGCAAAAGACTGAGCAGGAGCTGGTGCCCACTCATTCCATATGTTGCCTTTCAGTCTTGGCTGTTCCTTTAGGTACTCCAAGGGAATGGTCTCTGTCAGGAGCTCTGTTTTAACAACTAACAATTACTATATTATTGTTTCTTGCAGGGGGCCAGCTGTGGTACCCGAGACTCACACCATGATTCTTTCTCATTCATTATCACATTAGAACTGTGAGTCTTATTTACAATATAGGTTATCAAGAGATAGGATTGAAGCAGGTGTGGTATAAATAGAGTTTTCAAACATCTAATTGCTTCTATTTAAGTTCTTAGGATTGAAAAAAACCTGGAATCAGTGCCCTTATCCCTTGGTCTTACTACTCTTAAGTGTCCTTAGTGCTCATTGAAAGGCACATTTCCTCATCATGTCATGAGAATCCTGTGATTACATTGGAATAGCAAATTTCATTAGTATAAATAGGTAAAAAAGGTCAAACAAACCCTTAATAAATAGACGTTTTCAAATTACACTTTGAAATCCTCCTATGGAAACTGAAAATAGTTATTGCAGTGCTATTTGCTCAAAGCAGGTCTGAAACAGTGTCTCTCAGAGGACTGATCAGTTCAGTTTTAACTGAATGTCGAAGTTTAAACCACAGCTTTTATGAACCTAATCAGCTGCATTCCAGCAAAGGGCAACAATAATAGGCTACTACAATTCATGCAAAAAGATAATAGTGTGGAACAGTATTCTTCTGCATTACTGCTTCTCTGTCATCAAGGCTTTTAAATAGTAAATAAAAATCCTAAACATTTGCAATTTCTGTGCACAGCTGAAGCCAAAGCCAGCTCATTTGAGTACCTGCTGAGAAAGGATGTGTTCCGTGGTCTTGTTTGTTTCTTCTGCAGAGCAGGCACAACCATCACTGTGAAAACTGTCCATCTGTCGTTGCAATATCTAGTGTACAAAAATTACTGATTTTGGCCATGGTGCAGTCCTCTGTATGGTCCACTTCATATCATCTTCTTGACCAGTATTCTTTATGTCTATGATGTCCAAACATACTGGCCAGTTGAGTTTTTGGAACATATCTAGTCATGTGTATTTACACTGTTAACAATCAGTTATACTTCAGGCAAATCTTCTGTGGCAGCTTTCACCAAAATATATGCTTCCCATCCATGGAAGTGTTCAAGGCCAGGCTGGATGGAGCTCTGAACAACCTGATCTAGTGAAAGGTGTCCCTGTCCATGGTAGGGGCAGGGTTGGAACTAGGTGGTCTTTAATTTCTTTTCAAAGCCAAACAATTCTATGATTGCATTATTGGTCTTATATCAACATCACTTGCCTGTTTACTAGTGAGATTCAAGATACTGCAGACCCTATTTTTGATGCATTCTTCCTCCTTCCATGTTGAGGTGATCCCCAGATCCTGAATTACTTTCTCAATGGTATTCTTAGATTTTTTTTTTCCCTAATTTGCGTTCATGGAAAGTGAACCAGAATATAACATCACGCCTAAGAACCTGTATTTTGAACACGAAGTAGAAGCAAGTAGTTCTTGCTAGATTCAGTTCAACTTACATAATGCTTCCTCTATCTTTTGTGCCATTCCTGATTTTCAGTTGCTCTGGATAAACACGTCTAAACACATCGTTCTAAACAATATACAATATTCTCAGAATGTTTTTGATTTTTCTTTTTTTTTTTTTTGAATCGTATCCACCAGTGTGTTTTATTTAAAAATATTACATGCATATATGTTAGCAGTGTATTGTCCTCGTGTCCTCTGATTATAACATATTATTCATGTGCATGGGTTAACTGAAAAAGCATTTCTCTTTTAGATAATCTGTCAAGTAAGAAAAGGGTTTTTTTTCTCTTTTCATTTAAGAAAAATATTTACATTTAGGTTTTAATTCTTAAGGATTTTAGCTCTGTATCATCTGTAGATTACATTTTACTCAGTGTTCTTTGTTACATGCTGGGAAGAACAATGTTGGCTAATACTTTTCTTTCTGTGTGCTGCCTTACTGTAGAACTTTTTTTTTTTTCTTTCTTTTCTGTAATGTCCAGTATTTATGCATATGAGTGATAAACATTTAGGTGTTCTAAGGTAGAATTGAACAATACTGCAGTGTGCAAACTATAACAGAATTAACAATAATGAATTTCAGGAAATCATCACCATATTACCTGAAAGATAAACATGGTTGTTTTAATTGATCAAAGTAACAACAGTTAAAACAACTATGTAATGTAGGTCCCTTGATCATACTTTAGAAAATGAGCTGGAAGTTTTTGAATGAGAAAATGATGTTCCCATTATGCATTTTCATTTCACAGGAACATTCAAAGTACACAAGGCTCCTAATGTACTTTATATCTAAAAAAAATTAAAAAAAGAAAAAAAAGAATCTCTATGTGTGAATTAAACAAAAATACTCCTGAATTATTTAATATGTAACTGTAACTTGCCACTAAATGGATGTTTTCAGTATTTTATTTAGAATAGTGAAATCTCCTTTTCTTGACATAACTTAAAATTTTCAGGGTATTGCTTAATCTGGATGAAAATAAACAGTTTTGACAGTTTTCAATAGCTTCTACTAACACAACCAGGAGTTTATCACACTAGAGTATTTAATAGTTGATTTAGTAATAAATTCCAAAAGCCTTTCAGATATTTTCTGTCAAAAAAAAATGGGATTTGTCTGCCTTTTCTTTTAAAAAGTTGTGTAAGATAGTTGGTATGTTATAAAGTATGGATTAATTTATACTTTTTCTTTGCCCATTGAATGTCCTAGCTTCTTTAATGCTTCCTCTTAGCTAACATTGAGGAAAGGAGGAAGCTGAAGCTGATGTATGTGCAGGAAGGAAGGGTGGAAATGTACTTCTCACACTTTTGTTTCAGGATACATTTGAAAACCAACTGAAATTGCTTGCCAGGGTGTTCTTCACATTGAGAATTATCCTTTGATAGCAAAACTGTGGTATGTCAGTGACAGACTTGCTCAGTGTTTGTGTGAGGAATGTGAAGAGCTTACCGCTGCAGCAAACACAGTCTGGTTTTGAAGTATGCAAAACAATGTGCCACTCACATCTCTGCATATACTTGTTTAGGGATGATATTGTAAACATTGGAGGAAATTTAGTGGTGATTCTTCCTTTCTTCTAAAAAGATGTTGCACCATGGTTGAAGCAGTGGTTTCAGGGCTTTTCAGATTATTCAGCTACATTCTATATAGATTCCTAGTTGGCAATGGCCTTAATTTAAATATGTGTTTTAGTCATTTACCCATGGCTACGAAAAAAAAAAGTGATATATTAACATAAGAGAGAAAAAAATACATTCTTGGTGTTAAGGATCTGTCATGAATGCACATTGTAAATTTACTAGGTTTAGTCAAAATCTTTCAGAGTTTATGCTTAAATTAAAAAAGACCATTTTTGTTTTAGTAATGGCAGAAATGGGTATATTCTACACATAATTCTCTTTGTACTGGACACTTTTGCATCAGAAAGCTGGAAGTGTTTATTTAGATGGAGTCCATGAACTGCAGAGCTAAATACAATTTCCTCATGAGTTGGGCTTCTCAGACTCATTTTCTCTTTACTTTTTAACTGAGGCTATTGCTGAATGTTTTAAGAAAAAAATATTTGAACAATTATCTCAACTGATTTTGCATACTTGATTTTGCACACTTGATTTTGCACATAGGATAAAGGGGTAGAGTAAGGGATGTTTCCAAGGCTGTTCTAGCCCAAATTTTCATCATTCTTTAAGGAAAAGAATTTGCTTAAAGCTTGATGACTTCAGTGGTTGGCAGTAAGTTGCTCTGAATTACTTTTACTTAACTACACCAGTTTATTTTATAGCTTCTAATATGGAAAAAAAAAGACATAGTGTTGTAAACTTCAGAAATAATTTTGCATGTATTTGTGTCTCCTGTAGAATTCAGTAATATTTTTGCATGTGTTTGCTTCTCCTGTATTTTGAACAGCAGACTGAACTACAAAATGACCAGGGAAATGTCCCAGTATTCACATGAGCTTGTCAAAGATTTCAGTCCTTTTACTTCAGGCGATTTCATTTTCTTTTTTACATACATAATTTGGAAGGGAGTATGTGATCTGTGTCTCAAAAATCCAGAGTTTTTGTTTTTGATTTTCTTCTAGAGACTGAGTATTAATCTATTTCTTTATTCATTTTTATAGATTAAAAAAATCAACAGGAATTTTCCTGTCAACCAGCAGGTAAGAAGAAGAAAAGTTGTGGTTGTTTGGTTTATAATTCTAATTCTCATTTGAACTATATTTAATTGTGTGATAACTGTGCATTATTCTAAGAGAAGAATTCTCAGTATATTTTCTTTGGAGAGTACCTTATTGGTTTTATATTCTAAAGTTAAAGGGAACTGGAGTGTTTCATCTACATAAGAACACAATCTTTTCAAAACCTATTTTGATATATAATTTCCTTCAGATTGCATCTTACCAATTTTACTACAAAAGGAGAAATGGGATTGTTATGATTGATAGAATTAGATAGAATCCATCAATGTTCCAAAATTCTAAAAATGTATGTTTTGGGGGGTTTTGTTTTAGGGTGGTTTTTTTCCCATTGACAAATGAATGCATAAAAAAAAATTAATATATGCATGGGGTTATGGAGCATGCCAGTAGCAGAATTTGGAACAAACAGAATCTGACTGTGTCCAAGTTCATCCATTAGCAGTCTCACATTACTGAAGGGAACTGGAATGTCTTTAAAAAAGAGTAAGATTCCTTGAGCAGGGGTGGTTTCTCATAAAATGCATCATAGCACAATTGCTGCTATTCTCTACAGCTATGTGTCCAGTGGTTGGAACAATGGGATGAAGGGATAAATCTTTGTATTTTTAGAAATCTGTTCCTCCCACATTTTTTTTTTTAAGGAATCAAATCTACAGGCATCCTGAATTTCAAGGCTGGAATTGTGAGTCTCTAGTTGCTAGAGACCGTTGTAAGAAAGGACAACAGCCACACCTCCTCAAAAGGATCAACATATCTTTTAGAAAACTATGTAAGCAAAGTATGAATAGAAATAGTCAGGGTAAAGCTCAGTATACTGTAATTAATTAAGTATACATGTGTTGTGTATCACAATATTACATAGTGGTGAGTTCATTTTAGGGTGATAAGGGGAAACAGAGAAATTTGATTCATAAGAAGAAAAAAATTACTTCCTTGTAGAAGGAGAGAAATATGTACAGAACTGAACTCAGTAAAACTAAGGAAGACAAGTGCTTTCACCTCCCTTACACCAGGTCTTCAGTTAGTCAACGTCTTTCTCAGTGCCCTATCTCTAGTCCAACTTTATTAATATGGAATTGTGCTGAGTGTAACTCACAAAGAAGGTAGATACTACTATTTCGTTTTCTTGATTAGAAGGTCCACAAATCATAACAAAATAATGACAATGACAATAATACAAATAGTACTAATAACAATAGGAACAACTACATGGGTAAGTATAAATGAAGCTACAACAGTTGAAGATAACACTTGTATTTGGGCATTTTCGGAATAGTTTATATAACATCAGTTGCTGACAGTGGCAAAGAAATACTCCTGTCTCAAAAAAAAAGGAAGAAAACAATGTCTAGTTAACAAAAAGGAGTTAACTAGTTCCAATTTCACTCTTTGCTTTTATTAGAAGGGGAAAAAATATAAACAACAGTTATAATGTCGCACCAGTCCCATGATTCAGGGATTTCTGCTGTTTTGGAACCCTTGGCATATAGGGTCAGTAAGGCATTTTCCTCTACATTAGAATTCCAGTGGAAAGCAAAAATAATTTCCATGGCTTGAATATTTGGTCATGTTATCTGTTAGGGCCACCAGCAACATAATGCATTCTTCTCTCATCAGCACCAATCATTATATTCCAAAGGAATTACCATGGAGCATTTCAAGAAACTCAGGCAAAAGATCAAAATGAAAGGAGAGAGGCTGATTTGATGGACAGTAAGACTGGTTAAGGTCCTCTTAATGCCTGTCAAATACTGGAGAAGAAAAAGGTTTATTGATCTGTTTATGTCTTGAAATTTTAGGGAACACTAAATTCAAAGCCGGGGTCCCTTTTGGGCATTACCTTGTGTAAAGAGGGTTGTGGGTTTTATCGTAGAAAGAGCTAGGAAATATCACCTAATGAAAGTATTATTTCTGAGTAGAGTCAAAAAAGGCTACACAGGTGTAAGGTTAATTTGTCTCTTCTGATGTTCAGCAAACATTAACATAGTATGAAGGGAATGGAGAGGACTTTTTCCTTATACCTAAACATCATTATTTATCTAAAAATTAAATTGCCATTTTGAATATTTTTATGATCTTGACTTTTTTAATAAAATGCATTTTTGTCTAAGAGGTTGAACAGCTAGTTTTAACTTCTTTTTGCAATCATATCATGAACTTGAAAGCTGTCTTCATCCTATTGTGCTTTAAAAAAAAAAGTGTGCATATTTAATTTCACTTAAAAAATAACCATGAGTTTTCAATGAGCACTAGTAGAGTAATTGAAGCTTATTTTCACCTGTAGTTTTTGTATATATATATGTAAGGCTAGGTAGGCACCCAGGTAACCCCAGGCACCAGGCTGTGGCTAAAGTTTTAAAGAAAATTTATTTTAACAGTCGAGAGCACTGCAGTGTAGATGGCTGAGAAGGCAAAGGCAGAAACATGTTTTGGTGCTTTTATAACAACACCTTTCACATGCACAATGAAACTCCAGGTTGAGTTCTCCATCTGTGCTTTATGGCTTCCTGGCCCCTCTGTGGGCCCCCCCAGGTATGTCTGTGACAAATTTATCACTTGTAGCAAGAGAGTTGCTTCTTCAGACAGAGAGAACATGCACAGCATCCTGCATGAGAGCGAATTCCAACATAAAAGCTGTGCCCTAGCAGCAAAAGTTTCCTTTAATGGGTGCTAAGCTCCCCCTCCTCACTATTTCTTCCAAAGGTCTCCTGTTCTTAGTTAGGCAGAGAGGAAGGCAGTTGTCAAACTAGAGTCAAGGAACCAACCCAGTTAAAGCTCCATCATGAAAATATTTTTGATACAGAGAAGAAAACAGGGACACAGACAGAACCATTAGTATTACAGTGAGGAAAAAATATGCCTATGTAGGTGTGGAAGATACTGCAACTCTAATAATGTAATCCAAATATCTCAATGTTGCAGTAAGTTAAAAATATAAAAGTAAATAGAAAGAACTTGTTGGCTGCACATAATGTGGTAGCTTTACTTTAAGGCAGTAATTTTCAAAGTAGGTTTGTCTGGAACTTATCAAAAAGCTAAGATACATTCATTAAAGGTCAGAGATGGTGAGTATTGATAAGAAAGTGGCAATTATTTGGACAGCATGAAGCAGTGAGAAGTTCTGAGAACAGTGTTAAATTTGTTAGTGGTAGAAAGATGATGCAAAAAATGATGGTAAAAATCAAAATATTAATTGTGTTTTCTGCATTGGTACTATACACATGGGCTATCTGTATTAACATCTAAAAGTATATCAGCAAGTAATTGAGAAAAAAAGATTAAATAATTCGGTACTCAAAATATAATACACATTTTAAATATGCACTAAAAAAATATGATGTCCTAGACAAGATTTAAATAACTTCGGAATAAAAATGATACAAACCTCACAGCACAGAGGCACAAAGAATGGAATATTTAAAGGCTTCAGCCAGAGGCTTCTTTATCTGATCAGCCAAGAAAGGAGTCAAAGCACAGGCATGTCTCCTTTTCTTGGAATTCATCACCTCTGTTCAGCTGTTACACTGATTTCAGCTCCCTTGAGAGCCATCATTAGGCAAGTGAGTTCAGAAAGGTGGCATCAGCTCCCTGTTAATGTTTTCCAAATGACAGGAACATGCACTCCACCTCAGTAAACACTGGTGGTATTACAAGGACAAGCACTACCCATTCCTTTTCCATTCCTGGTCTTTACATTGGCCACCATGAGTTTATAAATCTGCTTGTCTTGGCTGGTTGCAGTGCCAGGAGGATGAATTGGTTACCCATTGGCTTAGGTACACAGTGGAATTCAAGGTTTAGATCTAGATCTTAGTCTGGCCTTCAGTTCACCTCCTACTGTCCCTACATGTACAAGTAAGTACAACATTCCTAAGTTGCCATCAGGAAACTTTCTGATTCCAATTTTAACTTATTTCACTCAACAAGCTAGCAGTACAAAGCAGATTCAGTACCTGGCAAACAATGTAATAAATAGGCTCTTACTTTTCTACTACATGGACAAAAGTAAAATCTCAAGGTTTCTCATGAAACAGAGATTGGAATATTATGGCAGAGTAGTGTATCTAAAGCTTTTTTCCCCCCATGCTGTATGTCTCATCTTTAGTAAGATGAATTCAAAGGCTATAACCCTCCACCTTTCATCAGTGTTGAATTCACAATAAAACTGTAATAGGGAAGAATGCTATAATCTTTTGAGTGGAATACTGTTTCTCTTCTATCCACAGGCAGCATGAGCATTTTTGAAAGATTTGTCTCTACAGAAGATAAGACATTTTCATTAAATAATTTTAATTTTTAGGAATAGTCTTGCCCTCTGGAGTTTTCCTGCTTTTATGGGAAAAGAATTCATAGATGTCCTATTCAAAGTTAACAGTTCATAACTAGAATTATGTGAGAGTGAGTTTTCCACCTCCACAACTGTGTTTAACTCAGTTTTAAAAGATCATGGCATAATGAACTGATGCCACACTCCACACTAAGGCCAGAAACTGGGGTATAATTGTGCATGACATAGTCCACAGCATTCAGTAGTCACGATCCCATTGTTTTGCAGACATTTTACATTCTTGATGGTGTTCATAAATATATGTAATTTCACTCATGCACTCTTCCTTTTTATATAATTTAATAAAAACAACTACATGCAACTGTACCAGACCACCTATGTAATATCACCTCATATTCTGGTTTAATAGGCTGTTGTTCAGCTTGGCTAAAGTTCTGCAGTTAGAACCATCTCATTTAAAATCAATTCCAAAAATTTGGCTCAGGGAGTTATTTAATAAAACCTAACTTATATGTGATGTATAAAGGTGAGCACACACAAATGTCATGGTGATTGGCTTCCTGTCAATGAAGCCAGTGTCCTTGGCTGCAAATGTGTTGCATTTCTATTGCATTTAAAAAGGTGAATTCCATTGCTCAGGTGGACTGATAGGATATCATCCATTCTAGTGATAAACATCTTATGAAACGCAACACATAACCTTTTCTTATTCATTGCTGAGTCATAGCCTCCATTGCTATAGTCCTGGTATTTTTAAAGTGCAATGATTAAATAGTGTGTTCTACTGAAAGATGACATGTCCTCAAATCAAGTCTATTCTAGAAGTACAGCAAGAACAGTGTTTTTGTTCCCTCTCCTTAAGAGTATTTTGGTTTCTCTTGTTTTATTTTTTTTCTTCCTGATTTAGCATGACTGTTGAATTGACTACTTCTCAATATGCTGTTACTTTGGTTCCTCAGAGTAGGCATTCAGCCGCTCTTGACTGACAGCTACTGAATTTTTCAGATCCAAGGATACATCTGCTCTATCAGCATCTGCTGTCACAGTAAGGATTTGATCAGGTTTATTTTGAAGGAAAATCTCTAGAATTAAGGTTCTACTGTTGAATGCTTAAAGAAGCACACAGAGGAAACTGAGTTCTTGCTGTTAAATTAAGCGGAAGTGCACAATAGGGTGTAAATTGTGTTGGGCTAATACCCTGTCTTGTATTGTCAGCTATCTATGCCACTTGACATAGATTATTACTACATAAAATATACCCTTGAAAGGCTTATTTTGCTTATTGATACTGTATTGAGCTTTCTGTAAAATAAACTGAATATGTATATAATTACGTTTGTGAGGTTGACATGAAGTGCTTTTCCATGAGCAGTTTCTTTAATTGTTTTAGATGCCTCCTGTGGCCAATAAAAGATTTTTCTTCCCTTTACATTGTAGTCCAGAGTAGCTTTTGAACTTCAAGACATAAAAAATTTTAGAAGGGCAATACACACCATAGGTTGTTAAAGATTTTAGACTGAAGAAACCTTGTTGACTTTTGAGAGGAAGGTCAGACAACTTCCTGAAGATAGTTGATTACCTGATCAGCTACATAACATTCATGTTGTGAGTCACTTGATGCAGTTATTGGATAGCAATGCTTATGTCCTAGGGCTGCATACCCTATAGCTCATGAGAGGATGGAAGTAATTTGGACACCTGCTGGAAATTTAGATGATACGAAAGAGTGATTAGATCAAGTTCTTACTTAAATCTCTAGCTATAAGTCTCAAGCTGTGTATAAAATCATTTCTGCATGTCCAGCAAATTCAATTTTGCCTCAAGTATAGATTTCATCCTCTTTTACATATTTTTCTCATTTATGTTCTGTTTTTTTTCCTATTACTAACTTGCCAGTATAAGAAGTATTAGCTTTCCGTCCCTCCCCTTCCCACCCGCAATATTAATCTCTCTCCCTGAAATTTACTTTCAATAAGGGTAGACTTGCCTGACCAAATTTAGTGACCATGGCTGGGTTAGCTCTGTGTTCAGATTTTGGTCAATACAGAGGTGAATGTACTGTATTCTCCACTAGAGGTTTAAATGGGACAGAGGGATGAGGGGTTTCTAAATGCCTTGTTCTATTGTAGAGAATTCAAAATGAGTGAAATAAACATGTATGTCCCACAGGTAGATGCTATGATGCTAAACTAATAAACAGATGAACAAATACTACTTATTTTTGGGTTCTGAAAGAAAAGTGTCTAATATTGTATGTTACGGCTCTAAATTAATAACCGAATAAATAAATAAACTAATAAATAAATAAATGGATAAATAAATACATTTATATTAAAAATAATATATTTATACTTATTTTTAGTTGACAGTCATGGTTTAAATGTATTCAACTGGTAAATGGACAGATTGATCTACTGGTTTTGGGATTAAGATGCTCTTACCAGATCCTTCATCTTGTCTGTACACTCCTCTTGGGCATGAAATCAGGCTCTTTCTGATTCCATAGGTCTTGTGTGTCTTTCTGTTCAGTATCACAGCTTCAACAGGAGTCGTATGCCTCAGATTTTGGCTTGGTGGTTACGTTAGATTGACACACTGACTTTGTGAGTGCTGTAATTGCTAGATTGCCATAGTAAGGGCTTTCCCCTCAGCTGCTACTTTTTGCAAAAGTATGATTTTAAGCTTTAATAAGCTTGATCCTGCATGTGTGCATCCAGAGTTGTTCCAAATCAGAACGCCCCAGCAGATTTAATCAGAGAAATAATTGCATTTTGATTTGCCATAACAGTATGACATGGGGTAATACTTGCAGTTCTTCCCAGAAGCATAATTCTGTATCTATGATGAGGTCAGAGACTGAGAAACCACTGAATTGAAATGACGATCAAAGGCATTGCTTTTATTATGTCATTTTATCTCTGTGTTTTATTTATATGCATGACATGATTAAATCCCAGTTTAAGTCTCTAAACATATTTGGATCTGATACTTTATCATTTACCCAAGAAATGGGATCTGTAACATAAATAGGACAGTGAAAGCGATGCCAGCAATTTAAAAGACAGATTTTCTTCAGGAGTTGGTTATTTATGATGTCTGATGCTGGAAACATAAGTAGCAAACATTAAACCAAGAAAAGGCCTTTTTATTATTATTCTAATAGAATAAATACTTTTTTTTTATTTTATTGTTGGACAGAATTTTTAGCTGCTGTCCAAACAAGCCAACAAAGCAGGAGGACAGGAAGCAAATTTCAGCATTCTTGTTTAGAAATAGATGCCTTGAATGATGCGTATGTCTTGTACTTCTTTGCTCTCTAACAAGTTCCTGAAAAACAGTAACAAAGAGAGAAACTAAGAAAAGGTGAGAAACAATCACCATATCCACAAAATATATAGGTCATCTTTTTTTTTGTTTACAGTTATAATTAGAAGGTTTATGTATGAGGGAAACTTCTTTTTTTCTCTAACCTCATCTTAAATAAGGAATTGTTAATATCTGTAGCTTACCAGATATGGATTTGTTCTTTCTGGCAGTTTTAGGATTTTCTTTGGAGGCTGAGGCTAGAAATAAAAATCTTGCAATGCTTTATTGTAATGTTTTTTTTATTGTATCAAGTAGCTGTAAAAGTTTCTAAGAATAACATTAATTTTAGTATATTATAATCAAAGTATTCTGCAAGCCTATACACACATTGTTCTTTAGGGAATTGTGTCATCTAAATAACCTAATTGGAACCAATGTAGCATATACTTTAACTATAGATTTTCCATTGAAAGAGCACATGGGACTCAAAAGGCCTAAATAAAGTATTTTTAATTACAGTTTACTTGAAGAGGAGAGGTCAGTAAGCATTTCATTTTTCTCATTCACTTATTTTTTTTCATCTGTGCAGATTATTGGTGCTTCTTATCAAAATCCGTAAAAAGGGAAAATACTTAGTCTCTTGAATTTCTAAGAAAAGTGATTAAAAAGAGTTATGTGGAACAAAGACAATCATTGATCTTTTCTCTTTTAGCACAGTAGTAGTCTATGGTACTGATGATTCAGTTGCTACCTGAATTTCAGAAAATAGTTGATGTGTGAAATAGTAAAAAGCAATTGACAATTTCTGGGTTACCTACAAATGAAGAAGGAAAAAACCACTAAGTATTTATCACTGAAAATGTGTGAAGGAAAACTGATACTAAAATTGGCGACAGATGTTAAAAATGTAGTTAATTGCAAATGCAGAAACATCCCCTAGAAATACATATTATGACTTTTTTTGTCTTTTCAAAAAATTGTATTTTCTGGTAAGGAGACACTGATTAGTGAGCAATGTCTGATATATGTTTAGCATACTTGCTTTCAACTTTGCTATTTTAGAAAGCAAAACTTATTAAGTCCATCATATGACATAGCAAATAGAGATTTAGCAGTGCTGAGTTGAAAAACTATTCTCAGGAGCTGACAACTAAAAATATATATGTATTTATTTAATAAGAAACATTTTCCTTTACTTATGCAGAATGATTCTGGAAAATGGTGCAGGTCTCTGAAGACTCAAAATGGTCTGAAGCAATAGATAGGCAATGCTGTCTGGGAAGAGGGTCCAGGCAGACATCTGGCTTTTTTCTCTATCTATTGGCTCTGGTAGTGTGTGAGTGCTGAGTGACCAGAGTCACTCGAACCACCTGATGTACTCAGAATACCCCCAAAGACCTGCAGGATCAAGACACAATAGAAACAGCAGTTTCTAGCTGCATTCTTCAAAGATACATTCAGGAGTCCTGCTGCTTCCCATTATTTGTTTAACAGCCTACTGTTTATGGTACTTGCCTAAGTAGAAGCAATAGTCACTCATCACTCCAACCTATTGCTCCCATGCGTCTACCCTGATGACATTAGGTAGGATAATGCAGCAGCCTCTCCTTCCCCTCCTGCTGAAGTAGTCTGCTGCTCAAAACCCGACCCAGACAGTAGGAGCGAAGAGGATATGATCCTACTATGCAAAAAAACCTTAAAGAAAAAATTCTCTCTGGGAGAGGATTCACTTCTGGCTAAGAATTAATTATGAGTTTATATCCATCAATTGTTTAATAGCATTGCTATAGGTCACTGTCTGCTTTTCACAGGCCCTTGAAATATTGCATCAGAATCTCTTCTTCAGTCAGATAGACGGCACACACAGAGGATTTTTTATGTTATCTTCTCTGTGGGTGAAGGAGTTTGCCTCTCCCCCTATAGAACTCTGTGGATATAGAGACTCAGCATCTTACTTTGAAATTTGAGCTTCATTCAGGACCTAATATTAATTTTAGGGGTTGCATCCCACCATTGTCCATAATGGTGGGACACTTTGCATTAAAAAATTGCCTGAGTGGAAGAAAGCTCTGATATTGCAAAATAAGTGTTACTTGCTACTTTTTAAAGACTGAGCTTTTCCAGTGAAACTGCAAAATCCGTGGAAATACTGAGATGCTAGAGACGAGTCAACTATTGTCTGGCATCACTCCGTTGTCCAAAAAATAATTCAATGAAACATGAGTTCAATAAACGTTATGAGCTCTACTACTAACTCCCTGCCACAGGCTGTTGGCATATGACTACCAGTGGAACCTTCAGAATAGCCTAGATTAAATCTAAACACATGGAAAATAAAATAGGCTTTATTCTAACAAGGAAAGAAAATCATCTTGTTGAATAGTAGGTTGTGAAGAAAAGCATGAAAATAATTTTATGTAGAACATACTGAATATCCTGTTCTTCATCTAATCATCCCTTAAGGTTTTCTTAGCTCCTGAAGGAAGTATTTTAGCAATAGTTTTCCTCTACCTTGTCTTTTGGAATGGCACTACATTTTGGTTCTCTTTCTCAACACAGTTGTATTTGGTTTCCACTGTTCGAAAACTGATATATAAAATGGTTCCAGAGTAGTACCATCTCTCCTTCTTTCCTAGTAATTTAAGAAAATTTTTATTTACTTACAAATGTGTAAGAATGACTGCATGATACCTCCTCTGCACTATTAAAACTGGTAAGGATCTGCTAAATTGAAACAAATCAGCCAAGGATGATGAC
>JAOXXN010000395.1:111272221-111289692 GCA_026770055.1 Myrmophylax atrothorax
AATCCTGCAGTTTGAATCCAAATCCATCTTTGGAATAACAGCAGCATAAGGTCTTTCTTGGAAAAAGTCTACTTTCTAAATGCTAATCACCTCTATTAAAATGAACAAATTCAAATTGCAATGAATTTAAAATACATGTAATCGTTCATTGACTTGAATAATTTAAGGGAAGCAAAAACCCCTAACTTCTAAAGTTGACATTTTGACAAAGGCACACAGTTGCCCCATTAATGTTCAAATTGGCTTTGTCGTTAGAAGTTATTTCAATAAGCAGATACTTAGAAGACTTTAAGTAAAATTAGTGCTTTGAAATAAACTGTGGCTATTAACATGTAACACGAGATGAAAAACTGAATTGGTGAGACAAAATGTTGTTCAGATTTAGTAGATTATAAAAAGAAGATTGTTGCAAACCTTGAAAAGCAAGGTATACATCTTTACCTGTTTAGAAAGCTATCCTGTATCCAAGTGTAGCCATCATTTTTCAAATCTGTGAAGAGAGTCAAGGCATGAACCAGTCAATACAGTCCTTAATTCTAGCAAGATCTGGTAGATGTCATTGGGAAAGTGCTAAGTTTTGTCATGGAATGGTGTTGGATCTAATGCAAACTGTTAATGTTGGTCAGATATCTGCAGATGTCCAGGCAAGTTTTCTTACCCTAAACATCTGCCTTTGCTCTGATTTTGATATTGTTTTCTAAGAAAGCAAATATGCTCTGTTCTTAGTCTTTGATACCAGTTTTCAGTTATCTGGGGTGTAAGGGAAAAATCATCTTCCATAAACAAGATGTACTTTCTGCTTTCTCTGGTACTATTGATTGAGAAAGCTCAGAATATTTCCTTATTTATTGTATGATCTTCTAAAAAATAGAACAGGACAAAGCAAATGGAAAACCTTTATTCAGGCTTGCTCTGGTAGCAAGATGATAATGTGCGTGCTCACCCAGAAGGAAATTAAGCTACTTGAGATGCAATATGTGTACAGTCTTGGATTAAATAATCTATTAGTAGTTGGATGGTTCAAAATATGAAGGGGATCTTTGTCACTGATCACTCTAAAACATTGAGGGTAGAAAGGAGGTGACTAACAAAGGAGATCTGAAAGGGAAGACTGCTTTGCAAGCAATTATTTTATGTTTTTATGCATTCATAATTTGTTTTCTTTCACAGAATCACAGAATGTTTCAGGTCATAAGGAACCTCTCGAGGTCATCTTGCCTAATTCCCTCTATTCAGGCAGGATCACCTAGGGCAGGTTGTCCCAGACTGTCTCGGTGCACAATTCAAACCAAAACCAATTCATGTCTGAATTTTGAAGTTCAGAAGTAAAAGTCAAAGGGAATGTTTGCCAAAGCCATTCCTTTGCTATTAATTACATGGTATAATTTTATAGGAAATACTGACTTTTACTGATGTTTAGTTTTCACAAAACATACTGAAAAAGTCATTTTAAGTTATTTTAAGTCATTTTAAGTTATTTTAAGTCTAATCTGAAACCTATGTAAAATAGCCTTTCATTGCCAACTATCTTCTGTTTCTTTTAGATTATTTTTCATATGCAGACCATCTTATTTTAGTGGAGGTTTTTTGGTGAAGAAGATAGAAAATAATTCACAGGAATTAAAAGAAAATATTTATGGAAGGATTACCAGGCTTTTCACAAACCTTTAAAGAGACACATTGTGAAAAAGAGAACATTTTGACTGCATTTACAATTAAGCAAAATTTTTCTAGCATTCATTCAAAATTTTATGTGCTTAGTTCTTCTGTTTACTTAGAAAAAGGAATTCTTAGCATAAAAATCCTAAGCCTTTTATATGCTGAACTGATTTTGCAAATGATTGCATTATGATCACACTTTTTGTTTCATTTTTTGTTCACGCTTTTGAGATGCGGTTTTTATTGGTTTTCTAACAAATGACTATAATGAATTTTTAGACTATATGGAAAATGATTTTAAAATGTACAGAAAAAATGATGTTAAAGCCAGGGTAGAGAGTGTTATCTAAGTTTCTCATCACTCATCATTTTCCCCTGTGCTGTCTGACATAGTCATTTGTCTTCTGACTCCATGTTCATCCTGTTGCCCTACAGCACAGTTTTACAGTGTGTGTGAGTATCAGACTTCCAAGATAAAAAGCTGTCAGTGCGTCTGTTCTGATCTTTGAATCACCTCACTTCTGTAATGTCATATACATTTTATATTTCATTTTGGGGAAATATTCTTATATATTTAACTTTATTATTCTTCATAAATATAATGAAACCTATGTAAAAATTCTGAACAAGTCTCTCTGAAAGTCAAGACTATTTAAGTCATTTTTAGCAATGTATTGGACTGATATAAAAGGTGGCAATTTATCTTGCTTGATTAGGATGTCCGTATGATTTAAGTTCATGTTAAATTACGATATTATGGATTTTTGACTGAAGAAATTGTTCTGTTTCATTTGTCATTTCAATATAGATTTTTTAAAACTGTGCATGATTTAACTCATAAACCATAATGACTTATTGAATCTTTGTTACTGAGCTACCAACCACTAAGTTAACTAATTTTTGTCACCATTAGTTTTGAAGAATGAGCTGCTTCATGTAAGTTAGAAACCAGGATTGAAAAAAATATCTTTCAAGTGGAATGTGATCTTAAATAAAATTTGTTTTCACCCTCACTGCTACCTTTGTTGGTAACAGTCAGTTTATGCAGACCTAAAAAAATTTGCTAAGAAACTTGCAGAATTTTGAATTTATAGAGGAGCATGCTAGGCACTGTCTATTTCTTATTAAGATTTGTTTCCATTCATCATGTGCCTGTAGTTCTAAGCATTTATTTTCAGAAATAAAATTTCTGAAATTTCGTAATCTCATGAAGTTTCATATATGTCAGGTCAACATGTGCAGCAAAACTGAGATATGGTCCAAAACTCACAAGTCAAATACCATATTCAACACTATTTCAGTTCATGTATGCACATGAGCTATTAATTTGGAAAATTAAGATCCCTTTCTAGTAAATAATTGTCTCTAATTTATTCATAGTCAAAGATTTTTTTAGAAGTCAGAATGTTTACCAGTAACATAAATGCCTCAAAAAAGTAATCTATTTTATCTCAGAAGTGAAAATTTTAAACAATTTCTCAGCCTTATTAAGTAAAAATGCAATATTATTTAGATATTTAGATTATTTATTTAGATATTTAGACTTTATTTAGATAAACTGAGACCACTGTAGGAACATGTATGTTGTCATAGTTACTTATTAAAATAGAAAGTATTTGTTCAATTTTGCCTTGTTTTACAGAATCTAGCCTGTGCTATTTTAATCCACACATGTAGATATACATGCATATGCGCTCAAACAACTTTGGAAGTGTTCCTAATTCTAATCATACAGTCTTTTCTTAATAGTTCTTCTCTGTGTTGAATAGTAGGTATTGAGTCTGAGGAGAAGTTTTTTCTGTTGATACAATTTTGGTACAGCAGATTTTCTGGAAAATCAATCTAATTTTTCCTCATGATTTACAGAGGCCTTAAATTCCATGGCTGCTTTAGTACTGAGTCAATCAAATGTGAAATATCAATACATCTGCACAGCATGAGTGACTTTATCCTGTTATTTTGATGAATAGTAGAAGTAGAAATGAGGAATATGAAAAACACTTGCTAAGAAGAGATTACAGTGTTACAGTGATATTAAATGTCATCAGGCAAGATGATATCTTACTGGGTATTCAATTTTAATGAAAAAAATCAAGATGAAACCAAATTAATTCAGTTTAATTAGTTTAAAAGCATAGACGTCTCAATTCCTAGAAACTAGAAATCATTTTCTTTCAGTTACAGACAGGAAAATGTGCCAAAGTTCTGCACATAGGAGTACAGTTTTTTATGCTAATTTAACTCTTCTGTTAGTCCCTCTTGGTCACTGAGGTCTAAAATTCCATCCAAGTCAAAGGATGGGGATCCATACTTGTGGATAGCATAAGAAACAGCAGAAATGAGAGAAATTTGAATAGACATTGAATTGAAATAATTTAAAACTTCTCTTACTGTACTTCTCAGTTGTTTGTTTGGGTTTGTTTCCTTCTGAATATTTCTTTATTCAGAAATAAATGAGTTTTCAGAGAACGTGTCTTTTTAGTTCTTGCATGACAATATAGTGTTTAACACTCTTCTTGATTCTTGAATATTGTGGTACAGATCTGTCTTCTTTTTGATATTTGTAAACTTTTTTAGTCACCAAACCAGCAGATATTTCAATACATGTTCTTCATTGAACCCAAGACTATGTGACAATTTTAGTGTTTGCTATTGGCAAAATAATTAAACGTTGAGGTTTCCCTGTAGTGTTATAGGAATGGACCTTCTCCATGTCTCTGTTTATAGACCATAAAATATCCAATAAACTGTGAGAGAGAGTAGTAATGTTGATTTCATACAAGGGGATTTGAAAAAGCCATTAATTTCCAGTGTGTTACAATAAAATGCAACAGGGGAAAAAAAAAGGAAAAAAAGAAAAAAGTAGAGGGAGAAACAACAGACCCACCATTTATTTTAATGTATATTCCATGGAGAACTGGCAGTGAAAATCCTCTTCCCAAAAGTAACAAAATAAAATGGTGTCAGCTGCTTTTTTAAAAGAGTATGGCATACAAAATCTGAAAGGATAAAACATGCAGTACAAACATTCATTTTAGGAACCTTTTTTTTTACCACTGGTAAACTCACTAACTTGTTAACTATATCTGTGATTGTCTTTATTTTACCAAAAGTGTTTTCCTTAGATGATCGTTACTGACATGTAAGACAGAGATTGCCCCATACTTACTTTGTTTATGTAGAAGTCAGTTTCACAAAGATACTTGAAAATAGATCTATCCCATTAGCAGCTCTCTGTGAAATATGGATTGATCTATTTGCCATAGCAGTAGTGTACCAGTGCACACTGGAAATGGTATTTTATCGCTAATGACGTGGTTATAAATCAAAGGTTCCATGATGAGTCTAGTCACTATTGAGTGGTTCTCCAGAAGCTGGGGTACTGGTAACTCACACTGCTACTCTTTTAAGTATTTGATATTAAATTACTCAGACTTAATAGATGGATAGGTAGGGAATTACATCCTAAAATGAGTTGGAATAAGTTCTTATTAAAAAATCTGTGTCAGAATATCTGCAAGGAGTGGTAAGCATCTACAGCATTCTGGTTGATTCTTCTTAAGTCTGTTCAAAATACTGTCTGAAAACAGTCTGTTAATTTGCTGTTTCTAAGCAAGGAGGTTCAAAACTCCTCATAGAGATTTTCAGACAGAAAAAAAAAGGGCAGATAGTAATCAATTGGAAATAAATTTTTAAGATGATATCATTTAATGCCTAACTGTGAAATTGTATGTGGAGGCTGTATTTCTATTGCTGTGTAATAGCAGTTGCTTGATTTGCTATTCCTGACTAGTGGTTCCTTGAACTTCACATATATTAAGTTTTGCTGATGTGATCTGTCAGCAAATATGTAGAATAGGCCTATAATATCCATGGATTGTGTGGTTTAGGTTTTTTGCTGCTAGCACAATTAAGTGTTCATTCTCATGTGTTTGAATTGTCCTAGCAGTCATTCTTTATGCAAACTGCCAATGCACCATATTGTGTCAGGGGTTCAAGGTTTGTAACTATGTAAAATTTGACAGACATTAGCTTTCTCATGTGAAATATTTGTCATACAAGAAAATGTCTGAGGAATTTGTCAACACTATTGATTTTTCTGTCAGATAGTCTACATGGGCTGGACTGAAGAACGGGAACAAGACTCCCTTCAGGACCGAATGTACACACCAAAGTTTCTAGCACTGAGAGGATCTTCCCTGTATAAATTTATAGCACCTCCAGTAAGTACATTTCTCATGCTTAGTGGGAACAAATGCTATTAAAGAAAATAATTTAATGTAATGTGTCCTAGGCTTTCACAATGAGATATCAGTCATTGAGGTAACCGGATTTCAAACAGCAGCACTGAAAAGTTCCAGGATATGTGGTATGGAAGTGATAGAAAGCAGCTGTTCATCAGATGATAAAAATTTAACAAAAATTTCTTTCTCCACACTTAACTGAGCACTTAGAAAAATAATAGAGGAATCTACTTGTGTTAAAAGAGGGATTTTAATTTTCCTTTGGCAAGCAGAAGAAGCCCAAAGTAAGATGGTTAGATTTAAACTGAACAATTATTCTAGTGAAACTGCAGAGAATTGGGGAAATATCAAAGCTTTTTGTGTGCTGTGGAAATAGTAATCTGTCTGTATTTAGACTTGATCCTGAATGTAAGTTTTTGCTGCTTGAGAGCACCAAAAGGAATGTAGAGATGCAAATTAAATTGTTAAAGTTAAATACATTGGAATCTGACTGGGAACACTGGGCAAAATTTTAGCTTTTGCCAGTACTCAGCAATTTACTTTCACAGTTTAATGGTGCATCTAACCTGCAGTAAATATCCCCCAGCTAACTTTAAAGTCATTTGCTAAGAATCCAGTAGCAGTCTCATGCCTGCAGTGGGAAGAGTGATGTGCTTTTATTTTTCCTGTTTATTGAGTGATCTTTTGACTGCTGCTTAACCTTGTGTTGCCAGATCCAGGCTGTAGCTCCCTCCTGCCTGCATCACAGAATCTTAGAATAGTTTGGGTTGGAAGAAAGCTTTAAAGGTCATCTTTTCCATTCGCCCTACATTAAGCAGGGACACCTTTAACTAGGACAGGTTACCCAGAGCCCCGTCGAACCTACTTTGGATGTTTCCAGATCTGTTACCTCTCTGGGCCACCTGTTCCTGAGGTGATTGAAAGCCAGCCTGCAAATCTTTACGTTGTTCATCAGTAACTATTCCTGTTTGTTTAACTAAGGGTTTAAAACCATGAAAGACATGAGGAGTGGAAGTAAGTATGAACTGAAACTTCTTGTTTTCAATGTTTGAACAGTAGTTCACCAGTATGGGTGTTCGACTCTCCCATGACTAGTGATGAAAGTTTGGCTTTTTTTGGTGGGTATTTTTCAGGATCAGATTAAAATGTCAAAATATGCCACCAAGCACCTTAATTCTAAAACCATTCTGTCTTTGCCAGACCTACATGTGCAATTGCTGCCTGTCAAATAAAGCCACCTCCATTCTAGGCACTAGATGAAAGCAGAATCACTGCTGAGATCTCCTGTTCAATACAAAACAGGAAGATTGTTCTTTTGTAAGCACTATAGAAGGAACTACAAGCCTCTTTACTCAGAATAAATAAGTTTTCAGGAGTAATATACTTCTAGGGGTAAATGGGTAATGGAGGGTGATGAATGGGTGTGAAAGGAACATATTCATATGAAGACTCTGAGCTGTGGTGGCGTAAGTAAGAAAAATTTTGGCGAGTTGCTGTTGTATGAGACAAGCCGCATTTCCTTGAGTTTTTATAGGTCTTGTTTCAGCTGAGCTGCAAGCACAACATGATTTCATTTTGCCAGATTCTGGTTGCTGTTCTAAAATAGAAAAACAGTTCAAACATGTCTGAGTTTAGCTCAGCTCTTTTGCCCAGCCCGGACTGCCTCCATCCCTCCTTCCCAAACTCTTCCCAGCAAAGGGGAAAAAAAAAAAAAAACGGAAAGAAAGCAAGAACTCAAAAGAAACCAAACAGAACTAAAACATACATATATTTTCCAACATTCACTACTACACATGCAGTTTGTACCCACTTTTAGGGGTCCCCAGGGAAAAGGGGAAAAGGGGAAAAGGGGAAAAGGGAAAGGGAGACGGGAACAAGGAGGGACAAAAAAAACCCCAACAAAGCAAAACAGACAAATACAATCAAAAACTTTAAGAAGGAGGGAAACTGCCAAAGATACAAGTTCACCACATCCAAAAGAAAAACCAGCTGAAGAAAAGGGACCGTCTGGGTTCCTTCTGCTCCCCAAGCCTCGCCGGAAGAAGGAAGACCAAAACAATTGCCTATCTCCCCTCCTTTGTTACGTGGAAAACATGTGTGTAATACTTATGTAATATCCATTTCCCTAGTTACAACTGGTTACTACGAAAGCCTGGATCAAACCCATCACAAAACATAGAGAAAAATATTTTCTCTCCATGGAGTAGGAGGGAAGCAGAATGATAACTATGCTTTTTATAGGACAAACAGAGGAAGAGTTCTTGTAGAGTTGCCTTAAAAGCGTAGAGTCATAGAATGGTTTGGGTTGGAAGGGGCCTTAAAGACCATCTATCTAGTTCCAACTCCAACATGTAATGTATTAATTGCACACTTATATGCTCAGAAAAATTTTCTTCTTATCATACACTGCAGTAGTCCTTTTAAAAGGACTTCTAACATCCTATTTTCTGTATGCAAACTTTTACACATATAGTTATATTTGCTGTTCTGCAGATATAAATGTTTGTCTCTTCCAAGGATTATAAAAGATTATGAACAAAGTTTCAATTACACAGTTTCAGAGCTTCTATTTATGAGGTGCATAAAGTGTAGTTAAAAGAAAAACAGTTTTAATTATATTTTCAGTGCAAACTCCTTGGATGAGATTTTTTTCTGAACAGAGATGTCCTGCCAACTTTTTTAGCCAGAAAATCAAATGAAAGTATTTCCCCAGCTCTTCCAAAGTTTTAAAACATTAGGGAAGCATGTGTTTAAACAGTGTATATCAGGAGCCTCCCCCTGCCTCTCTTTTTATCTGTTTGATCAATAGTACTTCTACTTTCCATACTCAGATAAAGGAGCAATCCTAATGTTTCTTGTTTGCATTTTAAAAGCTTTGAACAAAATTAGTTTTTTTAATTTTATTTTTTTCTGTTGTTTCCTGCTACATTTCCTCCTTTAGAATTGTTAATTGTGTCACATCTGATATGTTTCAGTTTCTTACAATTTATAATTGGAAATCTCAGAGAAGATGGATTTTGGTTGAGAAAGGGCCACCAACGCCTTTTTGTTTGCTATGTAAGCTTTTACATTAAAATATTAGAAGTGAACAGGTGAAGCAATTTCTATAGCTGTCTTAACTCTACAATTGTTCTTGCTTTGCTCATATTGTTATATAGAAGGAGTTTTGGTTTGACCTGAAAAGAAGTCCCTTCATAGGTATTAACAAAAGCAGGAAACCAGGGGAGAAGGGAGAGGTCTTATATTTCCCCAAAATTATGGAGTCTACAGTAAGTTTTTAAACATAGCTACAAATGGTTTTGTGCTTCAGCAGCAATAGTAACTACTTCTCCTGATGGAGCAATATGACTTCAGCTGGTATGGTGGGTGTTTTGGCTTTAGTGGAGCTGTAGCAAGACTTCTCTCCCCATTTCTCTGTTCATCATGAGAAATTTATCCTTTTGTCCATAGTGGAAAAAGCAGCTCTGTCGTTTAATACCCATACTTTCATAAGATAGTGAAAACTGCATTTGAAGATAACTGCAAATAAATAAAATTCTAATAGAAGAGGAACTGTAATACTGTGTTTTTGAACTTTTTATTCCTTCCTGTGATTCCTCAAGGGAGTTTCCATTACAATAAAGTTTATAACTAAAAATTATTAGGGATAGAATTTTCTAATGCAACAGCAAAATAATTTTGATCAAGAAACTTTTATTCCCAGGCATCCAAACCCATAGATTCTTCTCAAGTGATTTGCATCTATTAATGGTTATTTTCTCTTTAGATAAGAGATAAATTTGTCTCATAGAAGATTTTTCTTCCTGGGCTGTGGACAATATTTTATGATAAATTTTGCAAAGAAGTTTATCTTGAATCTTGCACTACTAATAATTTGTGGTTTCATCCACCTTTTCGTCATCCCTAACAAATTCTGTGATGCAACTGTCTTCCTTTGGAACTGGGGCACTGTTCAAAACATCTTACCGTTAAGATTATTTTTCTTTCATATATAACCTCAATTTCACTCTATTTTGTGCCTTCTCTGTGTTGTGAGACTGTGAATGTTCTCCTGCTTCCTTTTTGCAGTTTCTTTGGAAAGCTGTTTATAGACTTGTGATATTGCCTTGACTCTTCCCTTACTGAATATATTCATCTATCTCTTTCTGTCTTATTTAAGTCTTAACAGTTACCCTTGCATGATTTTATTTAATTCTTTTATCTATGTGGTTTTTTGTGTAAAATAATTGCTTAAAATTAATACAATTAAAAACAATTATCAAATCCCAAGACAAAGAGGAAAAATAGAGTATTCTTCAGATCTTAGTTTGTTAGAATTTAGAAGTAGATCTTGGTAAGAAAGAAAGAAAATGTGTATTTACATCTTGTTTCATGGTTTGTTTTTCTCCCCTTGGATTTCAAGGCATGTGAGGTAAGTGTCTGGGACATTGCAAGGTTGGAGACTGGTTTTTATGGATTTGCAAACACTGTAGGTGATTGGGAGCAAATAATGGCATGCAGTTACAAGGATGAAAGTGATGAGCAACATGCCTTCTTATAGTCAGGGCTCTGGCTCTGTGAGGTGAATTCGAGGTCTGTATCCTCTCAGGATCTCAATGTAACCTCTGCCAGTTCCCTGGCGAAGTGTCGTCATTCAGCACAGAGCAGCCTGCAAGCAAAGGCACTGCACGGTTAAGTACAGTGAGGACATCTCCTAAGCATTGCCTGTATGGAACAGTGTGGTCCCTGGTACTTATTGCTGAGGCACTGTGTGGTCTCTTTGTGTACATTATGCTGGGTGTAAATAGTTTAGGGATATATTTTTATTTCTGTTAATGAACTTAGTTTTTGAAATAAATAAAAATTGGCTTAATTTCTTTTTCTGTTTATTTTGTTTTTTGTTTTGATTTGTTTTGTTTTCAAAGGTCACAACCTGGGATTGGACACGAGCTGAGAAAACATTTTCAGTTTATGAAATAATGTGCAAAATACTCAAGGTATGATGAAAAAGTGTAAAATGAATTACCATGTCAACAGACTAGTTGTCTAAATAGAGCATAACACTGACCACCTTGCAGAAAGAGATCTATTTTTCCCCTTTCAAGTCAAATATCAGAAGTCCTGGTGTCAGTAGATACAGAACTAAACTAGAAGGCATGGCAAAATTGACAATAAACTGATTTTGTCTAGAAAACTACTTTATTTCTCCATAATGTTTTATGGGGTTTATAACTTCACTTTAATGCCACATCTAACAAGTATAGCATTTCTTTTTCTAACTGAGGGCCTAGAGAAACAGTGATAATTTTGGTTGTTTTTAAATATGTTGATGGAAATAATAGCGTCTGCAATGTAAGATTTCAGTAGGCCTGAGACCAGTATTTAAAATATACAATACCATTCTGAAAACTTTTGTCTTGTTTCTTCTGATTTCTTCAGTTTGTCTTAACTCTGACAAATGGGAAGAGATAATGAAATATGTTTAAAAAGTTAAAACTATGAGAAGAAAATTGGATAAGACTATTATTGTGAATTGTTTTTAAATTTAGTTCTGAATTCAATCAGAATTAATTTGGTCTTCTCTCTGTTTTAAAAACAGTGAAAACCAGATTCTTAAAATTTTTCAAATGAGAAGAGATCAAAAGAAATTGTCTCTTTCCATTAATCTGAAGTGCTTCCTGGTGTATGTCTGGTTTAGGTTTTTTGGGGTCAAAATTGTGTAAAACGTAATTTTGAGTTTTCTGGAGTTTTATCTACTTAGATGCAAACTAGTATCAAAAAGAAGTATGAAAAAATAATATTTTTAAGTGTTTCCCATTAGTGTCCATTTTAATGACATAACTAGTACATTTCCTAGGTTTTGTAGGTCTCATAGGTGCACTATAGTTTCCTTAGGGAGGCAGATTATAGATATGGTGGCTCAATAAAATTTAGAAACTTCTTACATCTGAAAGTTCAGAAAAAAAAAAGAAAAAAACCCAAGTGTATAGTCTGGAAAAACCTCTTTGGTGACAATCTGAACAGAAAAGTGAAAGGTTTTGTTTTACTGCTATGATGGCTGTGAGGTCTGGAGTCTTCATCAGGGAGTAAAACAGCCCATATGCAAAACATCCTGTTACTGTGATATGTCCTTTAACTACCAAGTTTATGCAAATATTGACTTCTTAGAAGTGGTCATGTAGGGAGAGAAGTAACAGGAAATGTCACTCTTGGAAGGCATTGCACTGACGGTATATACAAACAATGCTTTTAGAGAGTTGAAAAATCTCACTTTTTCCACATTTCCCCCTCCTCTGGTAACCTCTGATTACTTCAGGCCTTGGGCTTGATGCAGTAAGCATCAAGACAGCTCTTCTTTGTCAGAGAACTAAGTGTGTTGGAGCCAGGATGATGACTCCTTATGACTTATACAAAGATTTTATTATACTCCTTGAACAGTAATTTGCAGAATGCATGCCATATAGTTTTCTATACTTTAAAGATCCTTTTTCCTTTGTTAATGCTCTTCTCATTCACTTGCAATTTGAGCAATTTTTCTTTTTCACCCTTTTCCTGTGTCCCCTGTTCTTGTATACCAATACATGGATGGTCTTTTTTCTCTTCTTAGCCATTTAACAGAAGTTACTACAGTCAAGAAGTCAGTCCACAAAGCAGTAAAACCTAAACCAGTGCCTTCTTGGCACTTCGTGTAAAAGCACAGGAAACAGTACAAAGATGATGTTTCTTCTTATCATAAGCTCTCCAAATTGCCTAGGAAGATATGTAGATCTTCCAGTCTCAGTCTGTATTAACAGAGAGACAGGAAGGCAATTCCAGTTTAAGTGATATAAGAATTTAATTTGTGTGTTTCTTTATCACTTTATTGATATTTAGTTATTCCTTTACTGTCTGTAAATATGGTCAAGCTTATAAAGTCTTGAAATGTTTCACACAGGTTCTTTAGCTAACTAAAACCTGTAAATAATAAAAAAATGAAAGTACAAAAATCATTGCAATAAAATTGCAGCTTCTGACATTTGAGCATTAATTTTCACTGTATTCTAGTTTTCTACAGCAGGTACTATAGGACTTAACTATGGTTTCACTAAATATAAAAGCAAATAAAACCAGGAAAACCAGCTTCTTGTTACTACTACTACATTGAGCATCTGTAGAGACTCAAGGTTCTGTTCAATTTTTATGCCAGCATCATAAAAATCACCATTTTAGCAATGAGTGTTTCTAGACACATTTGTACAAGCCCTGTGGTTATTACTGAAGTAGAGGAAACATAAAAGTTACTCTGGTCTTTTGTGATCACCTTCAAACTTCTTCCCTTCTATACTACCTCACTTGCTACTTTTGTTATAGATCTGTTTGCCTTGGAGAATAAGTTGAATGGCAAAAGGACAAGGTAGCAGGGTTTGAAGCAGTTATATTCTTGGGGATTGATAGATAGCATGGTAGCACAGGAAACCTAATGAGAAAATAAATAAAAGAAACCTGAGCAGGAATGTCTTCAACTAGATCAGGTTACTCAGAACCCTGTCCAACCTGACCTTGAACGTTTCCAGGGATGGGGCATCCACCACCTCTCCAGGCAACCTGTTCCAGTGTTTTACTACTCTTATTGTAAAATCCTTCTTCCTTATACCTCATCTAAGTCTACCCTCCATTAGTTTGTAAGCATAACTATAGGTCATTCACAGATAGTGAAGCAAAATCATCTATATTCTTAATTTATCTTAAAATTACCATGATGATGGATTTGGGGCCAAATGGACCATCTAGCACTTTCCAAAGCATTTCCTGTCATAGCTTGAGAATTATAATGGTTGAAGGAGCATTTTTAATGAGCTGTTGCATGTGTTTTAGGGGGATGAAGAATTTCATAGTATGGATGCCATCTATGCCTTGCCAGTTGGCTGTAGGGTCAACAAACAGTCCCATACACAATTTGTTAATGTAGACACAGCTTTTGTGGATGTTATTCACTTTTAAGTAGAAGGACTTGTAGGTGGTCTGTGCTAACCTTTGCACAGATTAGCCCAGGAGTGAGAAGTAGTGTTCTAGAAAAAAATTCCAAAACATATTTCCTTCTGTGTTGATCAGGCTGTTGGGCATCCTAAGAAGGCAGGATTGAGTGTGTTGATCAGGAGTGTGGCAACACTTCTTTAGAGCCAGAAGGAGCATGGATCTTCACTCATGTCGTTTTTTGTCAAAGTGAATTATTAAATGTTATCACAACATTTAGTAATCAAAATGTATCTGCTTTACATGGGTTGCTTGCAATGGACTGAGGGATTTAAAAAAAATTGTCCATATTTAGACTTATATTAGTTAGAAGCGAGGATGCAACTGTCACCCAAACTAGCTGGTATTTTCTCCTCTTGTATATTGGCAATTTCAATAACTGTTCCTCATGCCACGAGGACAGGACTCTACTATATCTGTCTGAAAGCATTTTTTCTCCTTTTTCCACTCCTTAATTTTGACTAAAATCCTGATAAACTTCACAAGAACAGTTTTTAATAGAGAGATTTACTACCATAAGTTTGTCTTTTTAAATAGAATTGTAATTTTGCTCAGTTTGAGAGATTTCTTGAAGTTTCTCTTCAGGACAGAAAAACTACAGTAGAGAATATGAATGGCCAGATCCTACGGAATACACATGAATATTTCAGTGTTTTAGTATGAGAGAATAATTCCACTTCTGGTAGTGGTAAAATTATTAAAACACTAAATAAATTTTAATACCCAGCAAAAGACTTAATTGATTTAATCGTCAGGAAGTGTATATAGTCCAAAGATGTTAAATAAAAGTCAGAACTCATCTGCCACCATAGCCAATGTTTTCTTCATAGTTGTTTGCATGTGTTTAGTGTACTATCTCCTCTAGCATCCATTCCAAAGGTTCTGACTCTTCTCATGAACAATATAGGACATTGGGATGCCATTTTCAACTGTTACAGTTCTCTCCAGCCTCAATCAGCTAAAAGACAGGATGTTTTGCATCTTAATCAGAGATATCAGAGATTATTATGTGATTTATAGCTAGTGGATTCATAATAGTCATTTAATAAATCACTATTTAGTTGTTTGTGTATTATTCTTTGCTTTATTTTCCCCATCAGATTACAAGGAAAAGAAAGAGGAAGCAAGGCAATAAGTCACTATTCTTAATGTAATTATGACCTTCTAAGTAATCAGGAAGACCATTAAAATTTGAAACAAAAAACCAGATTTTAAAAAGTTGTCTGTTGATTGTATGAAAAACAGCTCTATTGACAGAAATTCAGCATAGGAACATTGATGCCCTAATTCAGTATTTACAATTTTATACAAAGTATAAAAGAAAAAACCCTAAACCTTGATAATTGCTTTCATACACTAGCATAACAATAGTGGCTTATAAGAAAAGGTTCTGTATAAAGTTTTCAAAATATCATATAAAAATACATGTCTCATAAATATAAATCTAATCATTCTCAAGATTTTGGGGTTGAAATAATAATTTTTGACATGAAATGTAGGTAAAACAGCCAAGTACAAAAATCAAATTTTAATTAAATTGACTTAAATTATTCATTGTGAAATAATGTCGGACAGCAGTGGGCTATGTTTGATGTAAAAGGAACATTATGGACGTGCAAATAACTTAAGACTTTGGGGGGAGGAATGCATAAATTGATAAACATATGAATTAATTTATTAAAAATTCAGGAGGTCTCTTGATTAAGGGGTGGAAGTACCTTAGCAGAGAGAAAATGCAAGGCACTGAAGAACTCTTCAATCCTAAAAATAAAAAAGAAAGTGAGTAGAAATGAAAGTCAGGTAATTTAAAATGGGGAGGGATTTAGAAACTATAAAAGTTCTGATGATTTGTCAGTGAAAAGTGCCATTAAGAAGTTGATAACACTGAAACCACTTTTTTTTTTTTTAACCGCAAGTTTCATTCAGACTGATGCTAGCATGTGAAGAAAATCTGTGATCCATGTTAAGCAATTTGTCAGGCAAGATAATCTAATGATGTCACGAGGACCCAAGGGAATAGCCAGAAGTTGTGTCAGGAGAGGTTTAGGTTAGATATCAGAAAAAGTTGCTACACCTAGAGGATGCTTGGGCACTGGAACAGGGTCCCCAGGGAAGTGGTCACAGCACCAAGCCTGACAGAGTTCAAGAAGCTTTTGGATTATATTCTCAGGCACCCGGTGTGACTCTTTGGGATGATCCTGTGCAGGGCTGAGTTGGACTCAAGCATCTTTTTGGGTCCCTTCCAACTCAGCTTATTCTGTGATTTCTAATTTATTCTGCAAGAAGCTTGTTTTACCCTATCCTCTATTTTAAGGAGTAAAGCCCCATTAACAGTCAACTTATTTTAGCAATACAATTGAACAAATATTCAATACTCCAGAAAAGCAGGTGCTTCTATCACTAGCTTCAGAAATGAGCAGATGGCTTTGTCCTGTTCAGCACTTCAAAGCTGGTTTAACTGTATGTGTCTTATGTGCCTCTTATGTTTTTGATAAGCAGTTTTAACATATATGTTTTGAGATGGTGGGCATATGTGTACAAGTGTGTATAATTTAAAAACATTGATTTATCTTAGATAAGTTGGTAAACAGTTTAAATATTTAAGCAATTTTTCCATATGGGGGTTAAAAAAAGATTTGTTACATTTTTCTGGCAAATTATGAAGACTAACATAAAAAATTGCACTCTTTTTCCTTGAGTTACTTACAGTCTTCTGCTCATCCAAGCATCTCCTTTTAATTATGAGAAAGTGCTTCCTATAGTTCAGTCACCTGTCTTCTATCTTCAGTGTTTCACGCAAAAATGGTTGGGGATTCACTATAAAAGCATGCTTCATTCAGTATAAAACAGGAAACATATTCAAGTGTCAGATCAGTTCTGAAATGAAATATGAGGATAATTGTGGATGGCAGTCTATGCCGGCAATATGTCATGGTAGTGAATCATTGATATTTATAGTTAGTATCATTCACATCAGTGCAGCTATAATTTTCTTCTATATTAATCAGGATGGTGTCTCAAAAGACTTGTGATTCCTTCTTTATTTAGCTGTTAGTATGTGTAAAATCCTCAAATGCAGTTATGTTAATTTTTCCCACTTAAATAGCCTGCAATTATGCTGTATGGGAAGTCAAGTATGGGAAAAGGGTGATATAAAAAGCATGGGAAACTACTGGAAATATTTATATATTCATACAAATTTTAAAAAGCATGCCAATAGACACATAAACATATAAAGTGAAGATACAGAACATATTTTGCAGTCTATCATTAATATAGTTAGCTCAATGGCTGAAACTTGCATCGTGAAGTAATTCCAGTAAAGTACTTCACAGGTACTCAAAACTGCTTAAAAGGCGGAAGTAATGGATATTTTAATGCTGCATCCATGGAATATTAGATTTTCAGCCATGGTTTATCCAGGTGCCAGCTCTTGGAAAAATTGCTGAACTGTTGAGTGTTTCAGTTGTAAATAGTTATTTTCAGTCTTTTTTTTGCCTTCGGTTCTAAGTTTAAGACTATCTAATGTTTCCAAAGAGGATCTGTTTCCCTTTAACAAGAATTACAGTTGTCTTC
>JAOXXN010000395.1:111289792-111305417 GCA_026770055.1 Myrmophylax atrothorax
TTTTCCCTTTAAAAAGAATTACAGTTTTCTTATACTGTAAAAAAAAAAAAAAGTCATAAATATCTCCCTGTCCACTTGCATTAGGGCAACAATTAAGATGGATTCAGTTATGCAGTAAAGAAAAACTTCTACTCTACTGAACTATTGCTCCTGATAAGACCACTGAATTTCCATGACTGGACCCTTCTAAGTGTAAGCTGGTGTGTGGCTGTGCTACCATACATAGAGACAGGCAGCAGATGAGCATATCTCTGGGCAGACCATACATATTTTCTGTGATTCTGTATGTGATTTCAGTACATTTCTCCTCAACATGTACACAGTTATACAAGCCCTGATCTGTGGTGTGTACGTTTGGATAAATTTAATGGGTCCTGTGTGTTAAAGATGTTGATGTTGCTCTTACTCTACAGCATCATGTAAGAGTCCTTTTTGGAAGTGAAGAGGCAGTGTTATTATGTGCATGAAAACTACCACTGTATAAAAGCTTGTTAACTTTTTGTTTCATTCAACTAGGAAGGACAAACAATATTTGAAACCTAAAGTTATTGAGGCTTTTCATATTTCCCATAAACTTTAGACAGGTTTCTTTTTTAAAGAATTGTTTTTTACATTTTTTGCACAATATTAAGGCAGTATAAACTGTCCCCTTTTGAGTGAAAGATGAGCCAGTTTTGTTGAGCTTGGGTTGTCAGTCTCACAATCTGATCCTTTTTCTCGAAGAAATAACAAGATAAACACACGAAGGAAAAGAAAAACAGATACAGAAAATAAATGTTAAATGACTTTTGCAAACTCTGTTGCAGAAATTGCTTTTTGCTGCCTGTATAGTTAGGAGACCAACAGTGCTGTTGCAATATCCTTGAAAGGCAAAGATAAATTCAAATTTTAACATAAGGTAAAAGTAATGTTGAAAATGAACAGAAATAAGGTGTGAAATATTAATACTGTGTAAGGGTACTTGGGAAAGACTACCATGTGTCTTATATCCCAGATATCTGAGGTCTAACTGAAGCTTGAGAAGCTTCCTTTCACTGACTTAGTCTAATCAGGGATGTTCTGATACATCAATTTTAGTAGATTTTTGTGTAACATTTTCCTCTAAGTTATCAATTTTCTCTTACTTTCTGGTCACAGTCTTTAATTATTTTGTTGGTTTTGTTGGTTTTTTCCCCCCGTCTTTCTTTCTGACTATTGCAATACTTGAATTTAGCTTGAGATGTTGAAGTTTTATTGCACAAGGAGTTAGGGACTATAGGCATTCATTCAACAGTGATAATTCTGGGTTGGTTTTTTTTTCATTTAAATTGTGTCCCATTCTTTGTATGAAATAAATTGTTACTGTCTCGGAGACCGCTATTCAAAACTTCATTTGGTGCATTGTCTTCACAGTGGAAGTCTACATATTAATTACTCTCAACAGCTGGAGCTGGCAGTGAAAACAGAAATATTAATTTCCTAACAAATTTTTATCTTGTGGTTTTATGATAGGATCTTCTACTCCATAGTATCTTTTTTTTTCGGAGCACTATTTGCAATCATATGTAAAATGTAATCTTTTACACATTTGTTCATACAAATTTGCTGACATACTGGTATTCAACACAGATGCTTTCACTAGCTACCTTAATATATTCTCATCCTGATACAATGTATTGGCAGGCTCTTTGAGTAAGTAAAGAATTCTGTCCACAAAAAGGGAAATAAATGAAAAAGAGTATGCAGTCGCGTAAGTCATGCTTTGAGCATAATATATAATCAATTTGCTGGGTAATTTTCCAACTTCTTTTTTAGTCAGGTTTAGTTCTTATTCTTCCAATATTTGTGCCCTTCATGAGGAAGACCTTTAAAAGATCTTTTTTCTACCTTTACAACAAATACATGTAAAGTTGAAAAAACTCAGGAAAAATCTACAAAAATGAGAATTATAAGGACTTTTCATTCACAAAATTTTTCTGTCCACTTCTGGTTTTGAGTTGGGTTTTTCCTCTTCTTGAAGAGGTACACAGCCTTTTTAAGGAGAAAAAGTGTATCCTGTTCTCACTTACCATGGCTACTATCTCCCTAACATTTGAAAAAATAGGAAAGGTTCTCTTCCTGTGCAGCATGGGGGTGGAGCATTTTCTGAATGAAATCTTCAAAATGGTAACAGTTAAATTTTGCCCAGAACAACTAACTTTTTATGTAGATATTAATTAATTTTTTTTCCAAGTAGAAGTGTTGTCTTGTCCGTTAATCAGCTGTTGCTGCTCCAAAGAATGGAGGTCCCAGAGCAGTCAAAGAGCAGTTTGAGAGGGTAATGCCTGTCTGCTTATTTCTTTTTTTTTAACATGGACAACCCAATTTCATTCCTTTTCCTATTGTATTTTACTGAATGGATTCAACTGTTTTAACTATAAAGTGAAAATTCAAAAATATCCTCAGGCAGGCAGCTAACATGGGGGAAAAACTCAGCTGCAATTATTAAAATTTGAGAAAGCGCTAATCAAAGGGGCAGAATGAAAAGACAGGATCACTGTTTAGCATTGCTATCTATTGTCATTACATTTACTCTTATGGTATCAGTTCTTAATTTCTAGCAAATAATGCCTCAAAATTTGAAGAGTTATAAAACCTCAGTAACTCTTCAAAGAGATGATCAGCACATTTTTTAATATGTGTTTGCAATTATATTAGTCTGTGATTTCTCTGTAGCAGAAAATAACTGCTAACACTTTTCTGGAAAGTATTGGAATAATTTTTTTCCTCAAAATATTAGTCTGTTTTATGAACATTTTGAAAATTTTCCTCATAACATAAAAATAAACAAGTTTCTGAGTAGAGTTCATTAAGAAATAGCACAGTTTTGGCACTGGCTCAGAGGAAACCTATGTTCAGAGTCTTGCTCTGATTCAGATGAGAGTCTTTGAGGCTGCATTATCTTTTAATCGGGCAGAATAGGAAATTAATTTTCCTATTCAGACAGAATAGGAATAGGAAAGTGATTCAAGCTTACTGCTGTCCCTAATAGGTTACAGGGAATGAACCTTTCTATTTCTCTTAAGCATCAGACAGATCCTTCTAATGGAAATTTAATTGAAAATAAAGTTTATCCTGAAATTATAAATATTTTTCCCCTTGAGAAAACATATTTCTTATAAAATATGGACATCAAAAAATACCCTGTCCAGTTTCAGTTTAGCTGCAATTCTGTGTTTATTTAAATGCATATATATATATATATATATATATGCAATTTCAACATTTCAGCATCTTTTTTTCACTTTTTTGCACTAAAATTCAAAGGATGTAAATAAGATGAGCTATATACAAACACATGCATGCCTGCATGGGTAATTTTTGTTTTGTTACTTTATTAATGAGGATATGTTGGGGAAGCGGATGTTTTTTCACTCTGGAGTGAATTTGTTCCCTGATGCCTATAAATGCTATTAGAACCATCACCATAGCAACTAATGGTGATGCTCAAGCAAAATGTTTCCAGAATTTCAGATAAAAAAAATAGATCATTAGAAGCCTTTAGAAAGAAGGATGTATGTTTACGTAGACAGAACTGTTAAGTAAAAGGAGATACAAACAGTAAAATAATTCAGGGCACTGATGCCAGCAAGTGCAAAGGCATGATGGGATTTGTTTTTATAGTTGCCTTGGAGTTATTGCACTTTTGAATTGATGAGAAAAAGCTATTTGTCTTCAGAGAATATAGGTGCTAGGTTTAAATCCTGGTTATGATAGGACAGATTTCTTTTTTGCAGAACTATCTAAACTACTCAACAAAGGAAACAGGTTTTGCTTGTTTTCTCATCTGTGTGTTATTAAGAATTACTATAATTAATAAGACAAACATGAATATTTATTTTAACAGCTGAAATAAAATTATCTTGAAAGTCAAGATCTATTTTGGCTTTTGTGGTATACAGCTCTGATTAGGGTGGTTTTGAACATTTTAGTTAAATTGTTGTTCAAGTAAACTTGCTAGTGTCACTAACACTGACAGTTCCACTGCCAAATTTCTCTGTATATACCTTCACAGGTAAACCAGAATTCCACACTTGAGCACCTCCTGGGTCATGCCATGAGCATGAATATGGTAGACCTAGCTTTGTTTTGTGTTACACAAAGCTTTGTAGAATAGCACAACTCAGCTCTTACTGGCTATCACAGGAAGGTCTCATGCATCTTAGCAGATTTAAATAGTAGCCAAAACATGAGTATTTAATGCAATCATCATACTTAAAATCAAAAGATGCAAGCAATAAAAAAAGAACAGTGCTGCTTCTGGAAAGAGCAGCCTTTCAAAAGAGAAAAGATTACCTCTGCAGAAGAGAAGGCAATGTCACTGCTTGGTGATAAAGAAGCATTCTGCCTTAATTTGAAAGGACCTGCCTAATGAGCCATGCTTGGTTCCCTTAGACAAATTTATTACTCTCACTTAATATGGATATCATTATTAATTAGGCAAGCAGGAGTCATACCATCCTGTCAGCAGAGATGCTGGATTACCCTGAAGCTGGGTGTAAGCCAATGACTTTCCTCACAGCCCATCATTCAGCAGGACTACATTCCCTCCAGTAGAGAATGAGCATAGTGCTAGAAGTTTTGTGCCAGTTCCTCTTCAGAGAGTTTTATTAATTCACAATGAGAACATCAGGGGCAAATGGTACAGCTAATGTTTAAGAGTATGAAAGAGTTTTCAAAAAATCGACGTGAAACTGGCTCATGCCCATCACTGGCTAGTAAGTGCATATAAAAATGCAGGGTAATAGCAGATTCTTAAATAGGTAGAATGACATTTTATATTTTAGCTAAAATAAGGGTTTGATAAAAATTAATTAAGGAAGATTCCTGCTTAATCCACATCTGGTTTTGAAACTTGTGAAAAATTTATCTTAAATTTGCAGATACCTTTGAACAATTATACTCAGTTGGATTGCTAAAAATTCCAAAAACCAAAAACAAACAAACAAAAACCAACCAAACAAAACACCTTACTTTTAATTTTTTATAAGGACATTTGGATTGCTATTTTTTAGCTTTGCCTACATATTGTTTCCTGCAGTTATCCGTTGTAGAAAGGGAAATGCATTAGATCTACAAATCTAGAATACAGATTTTAAATGCTTGAGAGCAAGTGCAAAACTGAAGAAAAATCTTGAAGAAAAGGAAGCAGAAGCAGTAATAAAGGGAACCTTGCACAAAAATAGTTTTACTAGTAGGATGGAATACCATGAAGAAGTAAAGAAATGCCTCATATGTATGTCAGCAATTCTGGAAAAATTAAAGTACATAATTTAAATGTATTTGACTTAAACTTCTATTACCATGGATTTAACCATAGGCATTGATATCAAAATCATAAGTACATGCATTAGAGCTAATCAAAAATTGAAATTATTATTCTGTTAAAATACTATTTCTGTGGAAATGTTGATTTTTGTTTTCATTCCAAATAAGAACTTCACCGAATGTAAATTCCCTTAATAAATCATTACATTATGTGTGTTTGTCACAATATGATGTAGTATCTGATATACTCTAAATTTTTTACTTGTAAAACACTGAGGAGAAATGCTACCTGGTATTGATTAGATCTTTTCTAAGTCAGAGCATGCTTCCATTTTCATATATAAAAAGCAAAAACTGGCAAAAATATTATAGGTCTTATTTTGCTTTTCTTTCTCTTTTCATCATCTAGGTTTCATGCAATGCTTAGTGAAACTTAGTACAATCACTGCTAGCAATGTTGATAATAAAATACACAGACTTTTATTTAATCAATTCAAAGACTCTTCTGAGATTTTTTGCATTTTTCAAACACTTTTTAACAGAGTTCAATCTCAGTAAAACTTCTAACATTTTGTTTTTACCAGTCTACACAATGTCTCTTTCCTTTTTCATAGCATATTCTTCTCAATAGGGGGGAAAAAAAACCCTGTAACAATTGAAAAGCCTAACAATGCAATTTAAAAGCACCAAACCTTAACTCTGCCCAGCTAAACAGAGATCTGTATTCTGGAACAGAGCACTGCACTAAGCTCTCTCCCATTTAAAAGCAGAGGTTATTTCTTCAGTTGTTTTAATGACAGTGATTGCTCTGATCCCACCTAGTGCCATGGTCAGGTTTCAAAAAAAAAAAAAACCCACAAGAGTTTGCATTAGTAATAATTACTTTTTCTCTACTGACTATTGTCAAGAATAGGTAAAGATGAGTTAAAAATATTTTTAGTTTATTCTGAGGTTATAGCTGTGAAGAACTAAAGCCTTCCCTAGGAAATATATGTGCCTTACATGCGTCATGTCAGACTCCATGCTGAATAGGTCCATTTGGTTATGGACCAACAGCCCTATCCAATCAAGTGTAGCTGTGAAAGCACAGTGAGTTAAAGACCCCACTTAAGACCTGTTAGACAAGGAGAGCTGTTATAGGATAAGAAATAGGTTTTCTTCCTTGGAAGAGTGAGAGTCTGCCAGTGCTTTCACTCATCCAGAATTGGAGTTGTTCATCCTGGAGAAGAGATGGCTTCAGAGTGACCTAATTTTGGCCTTTCAGTACCTGAAGGGAGCCTGTAAGAAAGATGGAGAGAGACTGTCTGCAAGAGCATGTAATGACAGGACAAGGGGCAATGACTTCAAACTCTAAGACATTATGTTTCAGTTGGAAAATCCTTTACTGTGAGGGTGGTGAGGCACTGGAACAGGTTTTCCAGAGGAGCTGTGGATGCCCCATCCTTGGAAGTGTTCAAGGCCAGATTGGATGGGGCTTTGACCAACCTGGTCTAGTGAAAGGTGTCACTGCCCATGACAGTGGGTAGGAACTAGATGATCTTTAAAATCTCTTCTAATCCAGGCTGTTCTATGATTCTAAGTTTTAAGTTGTTACACATATCCACAAGGTTAAACATTTGTCACAGTGCTGCTGCTCTGCACGCTTTGAGGCTTTATGTGCACTAGAGCATAGATGTCATTAACAACAACCTACACATTATAAGCTCTCTTTTGAATACTGGTGAGAACATACTGTGAGCAGAACTGACACTTCTGTTTTAGTGGAAGGTCTTGAGTGGAAAGGGAAAATAAAAAAAGGAGAAAAAAGAAACCAAAAAAGAGACATAAGTTTTTGTCATAGGACTAGGCTATTTTTCAGCTGCATCGAACTGCTTCAACTACACAGCCCTCAAAACATTTGGAAGAAAAATCTGTGAGAATATTAATTTCTTTGGAAACCATTTTAAAGATTGAACAGCCTGTTTTCGTGCTGATTTTTTCCATACATGACTTAATGCTATTGAGCTACTAAACTTAGGACTTTATAGAAGTAAGAAAGGAGATTATTCATCAGTGACTGGCAGTTTTAAAATCCTAGTAACTTGTTTTTGTCATAGTGATTGCAGAGAGAGGATATATTGCCTCCATAGCTGATTCTTCTAGAAATTGTAAAGTAGTCTTGAACCAGGTGCATTCATGTATGCATGCTGTACTGGCTTTCTTGAACAGGTCTGTCACATGTCTACTGAAGGAATAGAAAGGGGACAGTAGTGTTTACTGTCTCCTACTTGTATGACTGAGAGTAATAGTTTCAGACAGGCTCCTGTTTTGCATATTTCTGCTCTCAGTCAGCTTTAGGTTCCTGGTTCTCTGCCCTAGGGAGAGATGACTTGAACAATGTGAGGTGCTCTTCCAGCTTGTGTCAGCTGGTTATGCTCTCCTTGGTCTATTCAACTTGTGTATAATTAGAAGGCAATACTGTCTCATGACTCTCCTTCACTGATCTTAGTGAATGGATTTCCTGATAAACTTTCTTAATCCTTGGTTTAGTACCAATTACAAATGCAAGCAATTATTGATTATTAAATATTTGTAATCTGGTATCCATTGTGTGGTGTTATGTTGAAAGTAAAGCCAAAACTAACTTTCTCCTCCAAGTCCAAAGCCAGCAACATCACCACTGGCAGCCGCTGTAGTCTCTACTGGCAGTATAAATTTAAAGATGAATTCTAAGCTGAATTTTTTTAAGCCACCAGAATTATGAACTTGTTTTCTCTACCCTCTGTAGGGAAAATAGGACAGATGGACTTTTCATAGTGCTTAAAATAAATCTCTTGCTTCCTTTCACCAAAGTTCCAGAGTAGGGTGGGTGAGTTAAATAGGTTGGAGGAGCTGAGGTTTGTGTTGCTCATGTGAATAGAAAGTGAACACCTTTCATAAAATTTATCTAATCTAAAAGTGCATACCTGATAACATTTTTGAGAATTAATTTATTGAAATATTCAAAGTTGTTCCAGAGATATGCTGTGCTGTTCTGTATCATTCTGAATATAGGTGTCCTCTTCTAAATTCATTGAAATATTAGTGTTTAGACCAAACCCCTAATTTTCAGTTCCTCAGTTATCGGTAGTTACTGCTGTCATTAGAAGTGACATTTAAAAATGCTGGGTCTGAGGCATAGATATTTGCAATTAAAAATATTAATTGATGTGTGCCAGATTATATAACTTCAGGTTTTCATCAGGACAGTGATCTACTGGACCGGCGGAAACATTGCTTCAGTGTCCAGTCTGAATGTGGAGAAGATCTTTACTTTTCTGTGGAACTGGATTCTGACCTAACATTATGGGAAAAAGCCTTCCAAACAGCAACTTTTTTAGAAGTTGAACGGATACAGGTGAGAACAACTATCATGGTCTTCACCTTTTGATACATTAACAAATTAGGCTTATAGGAAATAATAATGCAATTTAAGAAATTTTCTGACCTCCTGCAGCTTTCAAATTACTATTTTATGTATTTTTTATCTTTGAGTTATTATGACTTGGTGAGACATATTTGTTAACTGAAGTTCATGGACAAATGAAGAAAAACAATTTATAGATCAGGAACAAAAACCAGCTGTTTAGCTATTCTTACTGTCTTACATGCTACCTTATTTGCTACTGGATTTCATAAGAGAACCTTGCAGGAATTAATCCCAGGAATGAGAGTACACTGAATGAAGTACTCACTGGTTACAAGCATGAACAAAATTGTGCCTCAGATACACATTTCTTGTTTCTTGTGTATTTACTCAATTGTCATATGACAACAAAGATGGATGACATTCAGGTGCTAATTACTAGTGAATTTTTATAGTAAATTGCATATGAGATTGTTAAAGATAACTTCGTTTTTCACGCATGACCAAAAAGTCATGATTTTTGACTTAAAGTAGAAGAAAAAAACACTCACCACAATTATAACTCACCTAATCCTAGCTGATACATTGGTGTTCTAATCATAAAATATACATGTGGTTAGAACAGCTTTAGTTGATGTTACCATGAGTTATACACCCCTACAGGAGTCATATTCACATATTAGCCTCTGCAAGTGTTGGCTCATGCATTTCCTGTGTCCTCCTGGGAATGCAAGCACTGACATGTTTTTATTCAGACAAATTGTTACTTGGTTATATATTAGCCCTTTTCTGACCTATGAACCACCACATGCAGACAGACTGAATTAGTATATACTAATGATAATCCATTTTGGAAAGACTATACTGCTGTCAGTTTTAATGCATATTACCTTTGCTGGAGGAGGAGTTGGAGAAGTTCAGCTTTTCTCTTGATTTCATACACTGTGTTTTATTTTAGAGAAACTTCTCTTACCTTCTATAACTAACTGCAACATAGTTCATAGAAGCAGTATTGTGCCATCAATAAAAGAATATATGGCTTTTTTCTTGAATAATTTTTAGCCCAGAAGCCGCCTCCCATTTGTTCTACTCTAATACTGATTCATACTCCAACATTCCTAGTTTAGATATTTCTTTTGGGTTTTAGAATTACATTTGTTCAAAATTGCTCTTGTCCTTCCCCAAAATAATTTCCCTAATAATCTTAACCTCAGATTAATCTTAATTTTTGCACCTTTCTTTTCTGTCTCCTGATGTTCAAGAGGAGGAATTAGGAACTCAAAATAATGATTTCCTGAGACTGATTGATTGATTGATTGATTGATTATAGCAAATCTGTGAAGGTGGACAAAGAGTTTTCTCATGATAGCTTATTATTACTATGGAACTCATTATTTTAACTTTTTTTCTTTTTTTCTCTATCTCAATTTGGAAAAAAAAAAGTAGAATACTTTTCAATATAACTGGGTTTGGCCTCCTTATTTTTCTTTCTATATTCAATCTATTTCTGCTTTCATCTACCAATTTGAAGATGCAGATAAAACCTGATGGCATAATTTGTTTCCAAGGTCTTTCATTGGTCTATGAGAAAAAAAGGTGATAGGTTGAAAATTAAAGTATCAGTTGTATACTTTTGCTAAAATTGTGTTTTACGCAATGATGTATGAATATTCATATATAATGTGAATGATAATTCAGCTGTGTGCAGGTTTGCCTGACCGTAAAATCATATGATTTTCAAAGTATAGCTCCGGTTTAAAACTGCCTTTTAAAATTATTCAACTATTCTATAATCATACAAATAATAATAGTTACTCAGGGACTATAAATTGACAATAACCTCCACAGGGGGTTAATCGGGGACCTATTCTGATCTAATTCCAAGGAATATATCATGGATTGAAATAATTTTTAAATGCCTCATTATAAATATATAATTTTGGTTATTTTAGAAAAGAAATGTATTAGAGCAGATATAGTCAAGCTGATAATAATTTAAGAACGTATACAATAATGTAATGGTGTCATTTTGTTGTGTTACAGTTGCCCTTTAGTTAGTTTTGTTTAGTAAGTGATACAAATCCATTTTCCTAATTACCTATTAAAAGAAAAAAAATATTATTTGAATGGAAGATCCTTTTTCCTTAGTATCACAGCATTGTTGTATGAAGAATCTGAGAATACTATAGCTTGCATAACGATGTGCAATTATACATGACTCTCACATTCCCTTTGTGTTCCTACTACTTTAAGCTAAAATTTTCATCTCTTACATTGTGAATTTTTTTATTGCTGTCCTTGTTTGTATTGTAGTTGGTTTTTTCCTAATATAAGGATTATTATTTAAGCTGTTTTATGTTGCAGTACTTTAACATTTGCCTCCACTGAAGTTGAATCTTAGTTTGAAAGTCTGAATTAAGTCTTAGATTTATAGTATGGTTTCCTTCAGCTTCAGAGATAGCTTAAACTAAGCTCACAATTTAAACTATGTGTATTGAGGAAATAGAATCTAAGGAACAACTTTGAGTTGTCTCCTTCTCTGACTGATCCATTGAATGATACATAACCCAAGCTTAAGACTCTGTATTCTGAGAGAGAACAAAAAATGAGTGCTAAAATATATTTTGCTTCTTTTAAGAGAAGGATGCTTCAGTTTTGATACAGTTTTCATGATCCTTAAATGAGAAATAAGCAACCAAAGCCAAACATCCGCAGTATATATATTTATAATAGTTACTTTCAAGGTTTTAACATGTTTGTTAAATATGTAAGGAATCTTAACTTGTCATGTATCCTGGTAAAAAATTCTGCTTTTTTTTTTCTACAAATGTCTGGATTAAAAGGCAGATTAAAGAAAATGAAGATGAGAAAAATCTTAACAGAGTTAACTAGTGTCTGAAAGTTCACATTCCTACTCTGACCTGTGACCAGAATCATGTGCAAGTGCATACAACACATGCATTAGCTAAGAGACACTCTTCTCCAAAGAAACGAAAATTTCACTGTCCAGAGATCTTTTTGTTATTCTCAAATTTTTGCCTCTCTGAACTGTTTTGAACATCATGAAATACATGGTCTGAGGGCATAGAAGGGTCTTATAAGGAAAGCATCAGCTGCTACTGGTGGTTTGCAGTTTCTTCCTAGATATAACTGCACTGAGCTGAACTAGATGATACTTCTCCACAAACTGTGCACTGCCTTTTAAAGAAAGAACCTTCAAACGAGGAAACTGGTTGGGGTTTCAGTGCAGCCTTGAATCAAGACTGGTATGTCCTGTTTCTCATAAATCTTAGCTACCCAGTGGGGCTAATTAGCCTAGGCACAGTGTTGTGCTTTAGCAGAGGTAGCTGTGCCATCTCAGCATGGTGCTGCAGTGCACACTGTAGGTTGACCTCTGGTGTAGAGGTATGCACTTAGATGACTTTAGATGGCAATATGTATTTTAAGTCTCATATACTGTCCCCTGGCCAAAATTTAATTTCCAGTAGAGGCTCTAAGTCTGTCCCAGATCTTAGAGGTTTACAAATAAAAATGTAGTTTGCATCTTGTAAGAAGTTTCAAGATAATTCATCAAAACTCTACATTTTTTACTTAGCATGCAAACCTGAAGATTTTTGCATATGTGAATTCATTAACTATAACTATGAAATATATTACTTTACACTCTTCTCTTGCACTAATGAGATGGTGCCAAAGGCAATATCCTCTTCTCTTTTACTAGCACTGATTTACAATCAAACTTTACATATTCATAGTAGTTTTATGATGTAGCTGATCTAAGAAAAAGGTCCACTTTTATTTGCTAATATGAATGCTAGCTGTGAAATTTTCAATTTTCCTTCATTGCAGTGTCTATTTCAACTGTTAGAAACTGTTAATGTGCCTTTCAACTTCTTGTTTTCTGGGGAAGACCATTTAGAATCCAAAGAGACCTCCCAAATAATATATAAGTAAAGGCATGTGATTTATCATTGATAATCAAAATACCAAAAATAATTATAGGTACTTTTGTAATATTGGCAGTTTAGTAACTCACATTATTCCCATGTTTCAATTTGTATTTTGATTCTCTGACACATTATAGATCATGGGAGTCTGTCCCCATTTCGTATTTTTAGTGGCTACAGCAATTTTTGAAAAATATAATGGTATTTAATTTATATGGGAGGGTAAAATGTCTATAAAATAAGAATGGCTACTTTAAAGAAATTGCATCAGATTTAGAAAAGTTTTAAGGTTTTTTTACATATTTGGTTATGAAAAATACAAGTCTGTAATTTTGTACCTGAAGTCAGCTTCCAAGCCCAGCAATAGTTTTGATCCTGAAAATTATTTTAATAGATCTCTCATGGCATGTGTTGAACTGTGATGTTATGGAAATAAATAGATGTATAAATTTAAAAATTGTAGAATGATAAAGTCATTTCAGGATTTCAAGGTTTCTCATAGAAACCTTTGAGATACATTGGTCCACTGAAGCAAAAATCTATTTCATATGATTACATTAGTTGCTAAATTGCATGAAATAGTACCTTTTTCACTGAGATTAGGTCAATACAGAACCACAATAAACAGCATATCAAAGAGATATTTTACATATGCATTTATTTTTCCTTAAAAAGCTAAAAGGAATATATTAATGTTAAAAGTTGCTACTGGTTCTGAAAAACAAGTAAGGTTTGAAAATCATAAAACTTCTCTTTTAGCAATTGTCATTTGTAAGCCACTGAGGCAATTTTGTTTCATTTTTTCTCTAATGGAAACAACGCCTCTTCACATTACTTAAACAACTTCATCACTGAAAAAATTCTTTGGTTTGAAATATACTGGCAATAAATTGACATATTTGCACACAAATTACTCATTTCTCATAATAATTTTTTGAAATATAAGCATTAGAATAAAGAGACAGAAATAGTGGTCCTAGAAAGTATTGTAAGTGTGTTCTGTGGTAACTACTTTCTCTGTTTTTCCTTTTACAGTGCAAGACATATGCCTGTGTTTTGGAGAGTCATCTTATGGGACTTACCATCGACTTTAGCATGGGCTTTGTCTGTTTTGATGCTGCCACAAAGGTAAAGTTCTAAGACTTGTTTCCATAAACTATTATTATTAATTTTTTTAATAATATTTTGAGATAATTAGTACATCCTTAAAATGTCCTTCTCTTTGTTATAGAAACAAATCATCGCTTGCCAAATCTCTCATGCTTTAGTTTAAATTCAGGACTGATTTTTAATTATGTGAGAAGTTGTATTCTTTAAGTGCTTATTATGGAAAAATCAATACCAATATCCATCTGAAACACGTGTCAAATCTTAACTATTTAACTTCATATGAAAGCCCACACTGATTGAGTTTGATGGTTTTTTGCTGGTGTGTCCTTGGTTTTGAGACGAAATAATCTTGGTTTCAAGCTGATCTATGAGTTTTGAAAATAACCTTCCATACTCTTCTCTTGTTCCATGGGTGGGAGTGTGTGCTGTTACAGCAACTCCCAGTTTATGTTTTAGATATTTTTGTTCAGGTGTCTGTAAAAAGATAAATCAACCGTAGTCTGCATGTCTCACCCAACAGCTTTTCCTGTCATCCTTAAAAAAGCTCAGTACAACTGATGAAAGAGCTTGCTTTATCCAGTGAATAGTATGGCATCAGTTTCCAGATAATATTATTGCAAGTCCATATCTCAGTAAAATCATTGAGAGCCTGAGTATGTTGACAATTGCACTAATTGCTGGCAAGTACTAAAATATGAGCAGGCTTTACTGCTACTACTTGGCACTGCTGTTATGTGAGAATGTGCAGGCTTTCTTCTGAGTTACACTTCTCTTCAGTACTTGTTTTTCTTTGGGAGGCTGCAACATTGCCACCAGCAATTGCTGAAAATGCCCTTTTGACTCCAGAATACGCTCCTATGCTCCATCTTAAATCAACCCTTCCCATCACATTACTCTGCTAATCTGAAACCCTTGTATTCTTCCCACTCCATTCTACCATTCATTTGCTCAAGGACTGGTGAATTTGAAATCAAAATACTCATGCATGTATATTTCTCTTTGTTAAGCAAATAATCTTGAATGATTCATCAGTGAAATGCAGCTATGAGTTTAGGAGGTCTTACACAAAAAAACAGCACAACACAATTAAAACACAGTGGCACAGTAAAAAAAACCTCAAAATTTTCCCCACTCTCCAATAATATTTTATATATATAACACTTATATATTATAATGTGTATAATATTATTGAATCATTGAATGGTTTGGGTTGGAAGGGACCTTCAAGATCATCTAGTACCAACCTTCCACTAGACCAGGGTGGTCAAAGCTCCCATCCAGCCTGGTCTTGACACTGCCAAGGATGAGGCATCCACAGCTTCTCTGGGCAACCTGTTCCATTCCATCACCACCTTCACAGTAAATTTCTTCTATGTATTTAACCTACATTTCCCCCCTTTCAGTTAGAACCCATTACTCCTTGTATTGTATGTATTGTATTGTATGTTAGAAAAAAGCATAAACAACACTATGAGTAAAAAGAAAAAAATATTGTTTTGTTAGGTAATCAGGCATTAGGTAGTGTGAGATAAGGATGGCAATTGCATTAGAAGAGATAAAAACAATGCAGTAGAAAACAGCATAATCTCTTGCCAAGTGACCGCTATAGTTAAAATTGTCAAACAAGCCATAGGGGCAAAACTTGTCTCCAATCTGTTCTAAGTGTGTCAACCACATCTTAATGAGTGACTAAACAGGAAAAGTATTACCTAGTCTGCATCATTTTGTGGAAAAATGAAAGCTGCAACGCTCTTAGCCAAAAATTTATTCAGATATTCTCATAATGATGATGACAGGTGTAAGTGGTGTCTATAGAATCCTAGAATCATACTATTGATTGGGTTGGAAAAGACCTCCAAGATCATCATCTCCAGGGATGGTGAATCCACCACCTCTC
>JAOXXN010000395.1:111308981-111319336 GCA_026770055.1 Myrmophylax atrothorax
GTCAAAAATATATATTTGTCAGAATAGAAAAAAATCATCCCTCATAGGACTGAAAATAAATTAAGGTACTGCTGAATTATATGGTGGTGCTAGAACAAAGTAACAAAAAGCTCCATAATGGCCCATGAGGCTCATACCAACAAAGCTGAGTGTACCTGTCTTCTGTTCTCTTGCAGAAATCTGGTACACTTCATCAAAAAAGAGAATACACTGTAAACGATAAATAGCATTGCAAATATATTCCATTTGTTTTTCATACTGAAAGACTAATCAATCACGCAGAGCAGTAGTTATTTGAATTTCTTTAGGAAAAAACTCCATGTTTTCCATGGATACATACCTTATGGTCTGTCTCTTTATACAACTAATACTTGTACAACATACTGCAATAAAACAGCATGCAAACCCCCTCTTGTTTCCCAAAGTTCATTAATAGAAAAGGCAGGAGGAAACTGGGCTCACTTCAAGACAGAGATTTAATGATGTAACTCTTGTGAAAAAAATATTTTTTCCATGCTTAGAAGTTGAAATGCTGAACAAATAGTTACTGCAACTTTAATATAAGCCATCAAGCATGTTTCGTACAATTTTATGTTCTGTGGCTAGAAACATATGTTGGTAGGTCATCTATCAGTACCAAGCAAATAAACTGTAGTCTTTTAGCATTCTATGTAATTTCAGCAAGGTACAAGAACAGTTATTTTATAAGGGCTGACTTTCTTGCTTTTTTCCTTTGTCTCATTTTTGTTCTTTATCCTCTATGTCCTCCCCTGTCTTTCCCTTTACAGTTATAAAGCTGCAGCAGTTGACAAAGGAAATTGCCTTGGACCATAATTCTTTTGTAGTAAGGCACTCTCCAGAGATTTGTAACACAGTAGAACTAAGCATGAACAAGATCTTAATCCTACTCAGTTCCCTACTGCTGCTATAAGTCTGGAAAAAGTGTCACTTTGCAAGAATGCAATCTTTCTCAATTAGCTATAAGACAAACAGACAAATTAAGGTGTATCCCAGGTGTCTGAAGACCCAATTACTTTTATTCTTGAAAACAAAGACCTACAAGGCATCTGCTCTTGATTTAGTTTGACTTATAGGAGTATTGCATATTTTAGTCAGAAGCGCTCGCTTGAAAGGTGCCCATTGAAGTTTAGCAAAATTCTGTAATATATATCATATAAAAAATTGCCTTAAACCAAAAAGGAATAATAATTCAATCAGTTAGAGTATCAAGAAAAAGGAGACAATGTTGTACAGCTACAGCTTTTTCAAATTCAAAGGAAAATACAGCAAAGGGGTTTGCAGAAACTAGAATTAGAAAAGAGACCTCTGACATCCTTTCTTTAATAAAGATGGTTTCTTTATTTACACCACCATTTACTGGTGGTCTGAGATGTAGCTATCTCATAATTATATAACACTGACGGATTCTTTCAAGTTTTTTCTAAGCACCCTACTGAAGGCCAAACTTCTTTTGCTATAACACAGTAAAATCTGTATAATTCATATCAGTGGAAAGTGTAAAGAAAACCTGTATTTCACAGAGTCATAGAATATCCTGAAGTGCAAAGGATCCACAAAAATCATCAAAGTCCAACTGCTGGCCCTGTACAGGACAGCCCCAAGAATCATACCATGTGCCTGAGAACTGTCTAAATGCTTCTTGAACTCTATCAGGCTTGGTGCTGTGACCACTTCCCTGGGGAGCCTGTTGCAGTAACCAGCCACCCTCTGGGTGAAGAATGTCTTCCTAATATCCAGCCTAAACCTCCCCTGACACTGCTTCATGCCATTCCTTTGGGTTCATTCACTGGTCACCAGAGAGACGAGATAGGTGCTTGCACCTCCTCTTCCTCCCATGAGGGAGCTGTAGACTGCTGTGATGTTGCCCCTCAGTCTTTTCTTCTCCAGCTGAACAAGCCAAGTGACCTCAGCCACTCCTCAAGTGGCTTCACTGGCAAGTAAAATGATGCAATTGCAGTATGTGGTGCAAACACTACTATACATGTCTGTTAAGTGTAAATAGTCTTCATGCAAGAACATATTTGGTCCTCGGTGCATAAACCAATATAGAAGAGGTAAGATTGTTAAATAATACATTGAAGGTAGTTCATCACTGAAACCATAGGACACAAATTAAATCTGATCTTGGACATTTCTATGTTGTCAAAACACAGCTTTTCTTTCCTAGTGCCAATGCATAATGCCTGCTATACCCATCCTAAATCATATAGCTAGCTATCACAGAGCCATGGACTTGTCAGACACTCACATTTCTATGCATATTCCTTAAAGCATGGTAAGTAAAAATACAGTCATTATTTATTCTCTAATTTTTTTGGTAATCCAGTCTCTTTTTAGGGTAAAACAACTCCCTGATCCAAAACAAAGCAAAAACCCTAACTAACATTCCCAGTCATAGCCTAAATGAATTATGATGTATTCCCACTTTTCTTCTGCCATTATCTAGATGACAAGTGATTTTGTCTGATGTCATCTCATGAAAATTGTATGTGGTTTAGTCCAGGATTCTGGAAATGAGTAGCAAACTGACATATACTATGAATGGAAAAGTATTTTCTAAGGTTCCTGCATAATATGTGTTCTAGATTTAGCACTAGTGCTAAGAATAGAAACAAGATCATTTTCTTCATTTGTATGACCATGGGAAACATCAGCAAAGTATTACAGGTATAGAAGTCAATAGCTTTTCTTCCATGTGTCATTTACATGTATTGTTTTTATGTCCCAACTATAAAAATATGCAGACAGAGAGCATCCTTGGGTAATTATAGCAAAATAACACTAGCAGAAGATAATAGGCAGTAATTTGGTTGCAAAGACTAGAACAAATGAGTCCTGGATGATTACTTATAAATAAAATATTTCTCATTAAAAAGTATTGGTGGAGAATCTTGGTCCCAGATATGTCACAGGGTAAAAAAATTCTATTAATTTCAGTGAGTACAGGATTTTGTTGTTTTATTATTTCTTTTTACAATAATTTAATAGCATCTCAAGAGAAGTCGTAAATCTAATTTGTCAGCTTGTCTGTACTGTTTATTTGTTTTCATTCCATTCTGGTATTCTTTGAAGTTAATTTTATTAAATTATATAAAATGCAAAAAAAACCAGCCTAAGCAATCTATGAATAATAATTGGGAAAAAATTTATGTTATTGGTTTTTTTCAATTTTATGCATGTTACATACTGTATTTCTTAAAAAATTGTCTTTTTACAGTGCATTTCCCAAAACATAGATTAATTATGCCTGATTTTCTGCAACCACACTAGGAGTATGGAAATTGTGAAGATGGTGGCATTTTCAGTATATACTATTACCTTGATCCCCATTTTTCCGATTGGACTCTTGCTGTTCCGTTCTGTCTTTACTCTTTGAATGAGAATTCACTTTTCAAGGCAATAAACAGTTCATAATGAGTTCTCATCTGGTCTTCCATCAGGGCATCATAAGGTTGTGTGCCACAACTTGAAAAGTGTCTGAGAGTCCTCTTGAGTATCTCATGCCACTGTCTACAAGAGAATCTTTTCTAATTTGGTTGCATTTTGTGCTTTAAAAGTAATTGGCACTTGGTCCACCTGTCAAGTCCATTTAGGCTATATGAAAATTTATTGTTTCCAAAAATGCTATAGAGTCCTATAAAATATTCTCAGTGATGCAAGTTATGCACTTCTGCTTGTATTTTATAATTCATGAAAACTGATTTAGGAATAATTTATATGACACAATTTGTGAAAAAGCCAGCCTGTTTTACAAATGTACTTAAATGCTTAGAAGTCCATATATATCTATATCATCTGTATCTATATCTATATCTATATCATCTATATCTATATGTATTTGTACAAAATTATAACAAGCTGTGCTGAATCTCTGAGGCAAGCATTCAACAAATGGTTCTGAGGACTTGTGATATTCAAAAACATTAAAAAAATCACTACAGTGACAGTGGAGTACATCAGTATTCCCAAGGGTACCTATTAATAATGCAGGAGAATTAGCCTTTAAAATTAGAATTCAGAGGTTCAGAGCAGTCACTCTGTTCACTGTGACACTGTAGTCAGCCAGCAGGAACATGAAAGATAACATGTGAAACTCCCTGTCTCGTGTGTCTATGTCACTGCTGTAGGTGCACATCTGTGTGAAACTGGGTGCTTAGGTGAGTGCATCTGGTCTCTCCTTTCTTGCACTATGAAGTTGTCACTGTAAAAAAGGATATGTCTGGTCCCTGTTCACTGCTTATGGATTTGGCAGTAATGTAAATGAAAAGAAGGAAAAAGCACACTCAGAACATTTGAAACACAAGAGGAAGTAATCCAGCATCCCCAAGACTCTGTACTTTAAGGGTGGTGTGACTGCATTCACAGCACTCTTCATCACCTTGTATATCTGCTACACGTGCAAAATGTGCAGGTCTGGCTACACAGGGCAGCACTTCAACTTCTTTGTTAGGAGAAAGGGTCTTACTGGGCATATGCTTAAGGAATTTACCCAGGTTTTGCCATCTAGAATTTGAACATCGAGTTTAAGTAGTTTAAGCTAGTTGTTACACTTCTAATGTAACATGGTATCTTGGAGTAGAGACATGTCTGGACTCTATCAGAGAGAACCAGTTTTTTCCAGTTTAAACCAGGATGTAGGAACTGTTATCCAGTGATTCTCTAAACCAAAGAAATAACCAGGGTGACTAGCTTGGAATACTTTGCCTACCTGACTTAAAAGTCACAACATTTCCCTACTCTTGCTTTGCAAAAAGAACCCTCCCTCATGTGGACATGTCTGGGGGAAAATGTGTGCAAGTTGTTGAGAATAGTTAATTTTTTCATGTGGGAATAATTTCATTCTCTGTCAATAGCATTTATATTTCTTAGAGTTTAGATGAAAGAGTGTTTAAGTGTCTCTGTAAAGAGACTTGTCAGTTCTAGGAGCTTGTTTTAATATCCTGATGGTGAGAAGTGCAGTTTTGTTGGGATTAGTCCTCTCCACACTAGACTTGATTTTGCACTGTACTCAAATAACAGGCATTGCTAAGTAGGAGTCTCCAAAATCAATGTTACACATAAATTGAAGTATATTCCTGAGTCATGCCTGTGGTTTGGTGTCATTCTCCTTCATCTGAGTGGGAATGAAGTGCATGGCAAAACTGTATGGAAATGTCCAAGTACTGCAGTTCTATAGATCATTCATCTGCACTTGAACTTAATCTGACTGGGAATAAGACCGGTATCCTGGGACTTTTCCTGCCCATCTAAGGGTCCTTGTGAGTGCTGCATCTCTCTCCTGGCCTCTCCATACATCATCAGAGAAGAGAAAGATGATAGCTCCTTTCTTTGGTTGTTTTGTCCTGAAATAAAGAGACAATCAATGCCCTTTACATTTCTCATCTTAGAAATTACGTGCTTAAATAGATTTGCTGTTCCTGAAGAAAGGCAGTGGTCTTGATCTTCTGGCAAGATTTGTTAAGTTAGAGAGATCTATTAAAAAAAAAAAAAAGAGTTTACAAATAGGTAGGGATTAGGCCACCTGAATAGTATACTGGATTATTTTGTTTTATTTTGAACACAAGATACGAGTAAATATCATTGGTCAAACAGAGTCAAAGGAATTGCACACTCCTAGAAATGAGGGAAGCTGTTCTATTTTCTGTAGCACAGATTGGTGGCCTTATGAGGACAGCATTTGAAACAAATATATTTTCTCATAAGTCATCGAATTCCTCTAGTTTATCTGAAACAGAATGTTTTTAATTCCATTTATGGCAGATGGGAGCTCACCTGTCACATATAGAGAATGAAAGTGGTGCTGAGACTAGGTGTGTATTTTTGTCTGTAAGGGGCCACTATATAGGGAGAATTTTGGAGAAAAAATGTGTACTGTCTACAGTTACGATGCAGTCCTTTTTGTTTCTTTCCTCTTCATATTACTAAGACAAACACAGTAAACTTTATTTAGCTTGCTGCAGATGAGATATTTTTTCCAGTCATTAACATGAAAAGATTAACACATTCTAAAGTAAAGGGGCCTGCATAGATTTAGGACAGTTGCAAATTTGACTTCCATCATATTCTGTTTAATTCCTGGTAGATACTAAATCATGCATAGATATAAGTATAGACAAAGGGCACAGACAAAAGTGTCATCCTATGCTCCTGAAAGGAAATAATTTACAAACCCTTAGGCAAAAGAGTTGCCTTAAGTTTCTGTGTTGTCCAGTGCCTGTGCAATTAATGTCTTCTCAAAGTAACAACACAATGTGAGTGATATTTTATTCTAATTGTTTGAAATAATTTTTATACCAATTATCTGAAATACTACTGGAATCACAATGAAAAACTTTAATGCTCCAAAATACCTTAAGGGTGAGGGGATATCTTTAAATGAGGCTGAGAAGATTACGACAAAAAGTAGCACTTTTGCAATTTTAAGCAAAGTAGTTGAAATGGGGTTTTTTATATGTAAATCCACATTAGATGGTGTTCTTTTTTTTTTAAAAAAAAAGATGTTTTTCTAGACAGCTGTAAATTTTATTAATTGGATGTTTATTCTGTAGAGCAATGTCTTTTTTTCAACAAGACACAATGTAATTCATAATGTAATTACTTGAAAGGCCACTGATATGGTTAGAATCTGTTCAAATTCCTCATTAGAGCTCTCATAAATAAACTCAAAATATATTCTCATTACAGAGTTTTCTTTTGTTTTTTTATAATTTTAAATAGATATTTGGTTTTAATTTGATATGCCCTTTATGGTAATACTAGATTTTTCATTGTGGAAAGAAAAAGAGGGGACTTGTGTGTCAGGTCATCACTTCAGACAGAGTAGGGAGTCCACGGATCATGAGTGGAAAAAAATCTTTGTTTTTTGAAATGACAATGAATTTATAATCCTCCTCTTTTCTGATTAATCAGTATTAAATATAGATAAAGGAATGACAGTGTAAATTTCACAAATGTAGTTCAACACATATGAATCAAATACTGCCAAAGTATAATATACATGTATCTGATCAAAGGGACATCTGACCACAGAACACTACATTCATTTAATTATGTGCCACAGATGGGTTAATAGTTCTCTTAAGAAAATCATATGTCTGATCAGCTGTCTAATACAATTTTCAGTGATAACTGATATTTTATGTTTTGGGTTTTTTTTCCTTTAGGCTGTGCTTTGGAGGTACAAGTTTTCCCAGCTCAAAGGTTCTTCAGATGATGGGAAGAGCAAAATCAAGTTTTTGTTCCAAAACCAAGATACTAAACAAATTGAGGCAAAGGTAAGGACAATACATTGTTTGTATAAAGGCAATGTACAATTTTCAAAACAGATAGAGGAATGATGGAGTAAAATAAACTAAGTCACTTTCAAATATTAGATTAATGCACAAAGAATGCAAAGAAAACCAAAGAAATTGAAGAAAAGTCAATCGATTACTTGGACTTTTTTCTAGTTTAAAGTCTTTTGAAAAGTGTAATTAGATTAAAAATTAATAAATACAGGACTGACTATATATAGTTTTAGGCATGATTGCCAACTCCACTCTGTCTTTTGGTGAAGCTAGCTGAGAGTTTGACTGCTCTGTTTTTCACCCTGCACTCATATCATGAAGAAATTGTGCAAAATATATCCTTAAGTCAACCCAGGGACCAAACTCAGCAAAGGTATAAAATATCTTTTTATTTAGAAAATACAATCGAGGTTTTTTAGGAAAAAAAAAAAAGAGTGGATTAAACTCATGGAATTTTCAGTTGTGCTTTTGATTCAAGAGTTAGTTCATGAAAACAGTAGCTGTGAGAGATTTATGCTTACTTCAATTTATGTCTTTTGAAAATGGGGCATTTACTGTCCCAGTGTATGTAAGAAGTGATCTTCCCAGGTCTTTGGTAATTGAAACTGCCTTACAGTCTGAATTGAAGTTCTTTTTGACTAGAATCACAACTTTAGTGTTAACCTAAAGACTATTTTCTTGTCCATCTTTAAGCCTTGTTTTTGAATAACTTTCTATACAATTTTTCCTGACCATGTCAGAGAAAAAAATGCTAACTGAATGTGTTAATAATGCAGTTACATAAGCAAAAAGGAAATAGTTGAATAAATTGTCTAAAAGTGCTATATATGTACAGTATAATAAAGTATGTAAAGAAAAAAATGCATTGTTTTGGGGAGACTTATGAATTTAAATGCCAATAACTACATTAAGCATCTGGTTTTCCTTTCTCTATGTTTCTTTAAGTTTGGAGTTAATTATTTACCTCCCAGCAGTTTTTTCTTGATTTTGAATGTTTTACTCATTAGAGGTACATAAAAGTTCCCATTAAATCAACAGCAATGAAATGTGGTGACCATGGCTTTCAATACCTTCATGTTCTGCTCCATCTCAAAGATAAACATTTTCTTACTTCTGATTTCCTTCAGAAATAGTTTTTATATTACACAACTTTTTTACCTATAATAAGAAAATGCAACCTAATATAATGTGAATGTTATTTTCTCTTAAGGAAATAATTGTAAACTTTTATCACAGAATCTCAGAATCAGCCAGGTTGGAAAAGACCTCTGAGATAATTGAGTCCAACATATGAGCTAATACCCCTTTGTCAACTAGACCATGGAGCTAAGTGCCTGTCTCAGTTTAAAGGAAACCAAGATGCCTGTCAAAGAAAGTGAGGAAGCCCTCTGGACTAGGAAGGGGGCCTTTTCCCAAACACCACCACAACCTTTGAAACTAAGAGACTTTATTCAGAAAATGTAGAGCAAAATGATAACTGTTCTTTTTTACAAATATATACATATATATAACCAAAACCAGAACAGAACAAACAGCAACACTGTAAGCAAATCTTTCAAACAAATCAAGTCCTGTCTCTGCCCCTTTGGTGCAATTGTATTTACAGACAGCAGGAGATGATGCTGCGCCTTAGGAGGCGGTGGCCATGGCAACTCACTCACAGGCACCAGCAAGGCAAAGACAGCAGTCAGGGAGATGCTCTGGCTCCAAAACTCTGTCCAAAAGTGTTGTTGATGGGTGGGGATTAGCAACTCCTCTGCAGATGGCATCAGTCCCTGTAGCAAATTCAGGCAGTGGTGATCATTCCCTCCGAAGAATGGCACAGGGAGTGCAGAGTCGGGGGCAGGCCAGGAAACCCCCTCTCAGTGCTTCCACCAGCCCAGCAAGTGGTGCTGGCACCCACCTAGATGGAGGAGAGAAGTGTGGCAAACCCTAGGAAACATCCCTCTACCCCCACCTCCCCCAGTCCTCTCCCCAGCCATCACATTGGAATGCAAAGCTATTAGTCAACCCATTGTTTAAGCTTTAGACAGTTAGTTGGCTCTGGAAGCAGGTAGTGAGAGTCTGGGCTTCAGCAAGTAATTTTGTCCTGGCCTCCAGCTCCAAACCACTGTGTTGGTAAGGGACAGAGAAAAAATTCCATGAAAGATTCCGAAATTATAACAGTGCCATGTCCAGTCTCTTCTTAAGCACCTCCAGGGATGATGACTCCACCTGGTGCCCATTTCAATGCCCAGTTACCTTTTCCTAATGTCTAACCTAAACCTCCCCTGGTGAAGCTGAAGACTGCGCCCTATTGTCCTACTGCTGATTGCCTGGAAGAAGAGATCAACCTTCACCAGGCTACAACCTCCTTTCAGGCAGTTTTAGAGAGTGATAAGGTCTCCCCTGAGCCTCCTTTTCTCCAGGCTGAATAACCCCAGATCCCTCAGCTGCTTCTCATAGGACTTATTCTCCAGTCCCTTCACCAGAATTGTTGCCCTTCTCTGGATGTGCTCCAGTACCTCAATACCTTTCCTGAATTGAGGGGCTCAGAAGTGGACACTATACTTGAGGTGCAGACTCACCAGTGCTGAGTATAGGGGAGGAATCACTTCCCTGGTCCTGTCGGCCACACTGTTCCTGATACAAGCCAGGATCCCACTGGCCTTCTTGGCCACTTGGGCACACTGCTGGCTCATGTTCAGTTTCCTGTCAATCAGAACCTCCAGGTCCCTTTTTGCCTGGCCGCTCACCAGCTACTCTGTCCCCAGCCTGTAGTGCTCCATGAGGTTGTTGTGGCCAAAGTGCAGGACCTCACGTTTGGTCTTGTTAAACCTCATACCGTTGGTTTTGGCCCATCTATCCAGCATGTCCAAATCCCTCTGCAGAGTCCTCCTACCCTCCAGCAGATTGACACTCCGCCCCAACTTGGTGTCATCTGCAGATTTGCTGAGTGTAGGCTCTAACCCCTCATCCAGATCATCAGTAAAGATATTAAACAGGACTGGGCCCAACACTGATTCTTGGGGGACACCACTGCCAACTGGACTACCTGCCAACTGGATG
>JAOXXN010000395.1:111333986-111362307 GCA_026770055.1 Myrmophylax atrothorax
AAGCATAAATCCATGAAGCTTTACATTTAAAAACTTACAATACTATAAAGAAACATATGTATATTAGTTGAAGAAATGGCTATTTTTGCAGGATATGCACAGTCTGGGTATGATAATAAATTGATAAGCATTAACTGATTTACTATTTCATACCTCCAGGAACTTTGATTTTTTTTTAATTATTCTTATCCCTTTAGCATATTTGTCATAAGTTTTAATTTGTTATGGATAAAAATGACTGAAAAAATGTAATAGAAAATGCTATATATTTTATAAATATTAAAAATTTAAGAAAAGCTATTCAAATTATTTATTTCATTTTTAGTTAAGGTTTTGTGATTGTTTGTAATATGTACTTGTGACAATCATAAATCACCTAATTGTTTAAGCTCATTAATGTACCACTAATAAAATGCTATCTTCTGTTTTGTTTTTGTTATGCTTCTTTTTGTAATGGAACATTACAGAAAAAATAGAAAATAAATACTTTTTTTAACTAATGTTTTGCATTCGGTAATACAGTGTATGAGTTTTATACCATTGAAAGACAAGTCTGGGAAATCAAGAAAATACTTGGAGAACCCGAGGTGGTAAAGTTATTTCCCAGCACTATGTTCAACTGCTAATTTGATAGAAATAATGACCATTCCTTACCTGTATGATCCTTTCTACAAGTCATGTCACTCACTTAAAGGCTGAATAGGATTTTGAAAATACCTACCTCTCTGCTGGCTATGAAGCTCACCTAAAACCAGATTATTTCTTAGTTTTGTTTGGAATTGTCTTGGACCCAATATTGCTGTGCATGAATGTATTTTTGGTATATCTTTAAAACCAAACAGCCTTAAAATAATGCTGCATCTACTAGAGCAAAACCAACTTTACTGAGTTCAATTTTGTGTTTTTCCCTGACTAAAGGAAGAGATGTTGAAAGGCACCCCTGTATTTTATGGCAATTTATGGTGAGATTCTGAAGTGCACATCTCACAAGGACATTTTGGTGCCTTTCCTGTGCTCCTAGTTTAGAGAAGCAAGGTAAGCTCCCTTATGACAGTGCTGCTGTCACCATTCTCAGCCCCTCCACAAGCAGTCACCATGGTGTTCTTCAGCCTCAGGCTGGGGTTGCCTTCCTCAGTTCTGTACCCAAGGAAATCTTCCTTAGTGGCCCCAGCCCTACAGCATCTTGAAGAGAATGAAAAAAAAAGGAAATTTGTTATAATTATGAGTGTGATGAAATTTTGTGTTGAAAAAATCCTCACTCCTCATTCCCAGATGTGATTCAGCTGTTGTAGGTTAGCAAACATACATAACTCTGTCACATTAGTTAGTTTCCATCTCAAATTTGTTTTTATACCACATTAAAGTGAAAGGCCAGAAAAAAATAAAAGGACTTTGAAAAGAAGGTGAAGAGAAACATAGAATATTACAATGCTAGGCATATCTTGGAAGTAAGTATATTCCAAATGTACAGGAATCCTGTTATAGCTACTCTTTTCATCTGCCCATTTTATATTGAAAGAATGGAGTCATATAGAGATGACAGGTTTGTTTATTTTGGAATTACCTATCTTATCTTGAATTACTTATCTTTTTTTTTATCTACCATATTTTATATCTTCCCCACTGATTTTGACCTCAAATGAAAATTCTTGTAATCAAAATTTCTTAAGATACAGCCCTTGAGTAGATTTCCTTAAATTCATGGTTCTTACAGCAATAGCTATAAGTATATTATAGCTAGTATATTTTTGCTCTAAGCCATTCAATAGTTTATTCTTGCAATATTTGAAATTAATTATGATCTATTTACCTGTGCATTTGACCAATAAAAGCTACGACAGGATTTGTGTCTTACCCATGATTAATTTGTACAATTTTCTAGTGTTTCTTTCTCAGTATTTTGGCAGTAATTATGGCATCTAGTGGTGTTTGGGAGGAGATTTAAGTATTCTTCAAACACAATCTCCATTATAAATAGAAAACTATATCCTTTAATTTTCTAATTAGAAAAAAATTTATTTATTCTCCATACTGGTATGGTTAATGTTGCTATGCAGTTGTTAAGAAGAGAGGGTTTCCCCATACAGCAGCTTATTGGCGTTTGTTGGCTGTGAACTTTATGTGTTTTGCATGCACACTCATCTCGCAAATCTGGGCAGAATTTCTTAATAGCCTTTACTTTTTATCCCATGTGCAGCGCAGGTTGCAACCAGACCTGACTCAGGATCCTTAATGCCATGAACAAAATTTTACTAGTCTAAAAATGCTTCCCTCTGTATGTTTCACCAGTCTGGAGATGATGTTAAACTCCAGGCCATAAACAGAGATCTATTTTTTTTCCCAAAATACACAGCACAAAAACAGTAGCAGCTGGAAGAGGCTACATGGAAGCACTGCCACTCCATATGCCCTGTTTTGGTCTTGCAGAATTGTGAGCATAGAAGATAATAGTTTTACCTGCTTTTGGTTTTTCTGGGCTACATAAGGTGCAACCTGAAAATTTTTCAGACTCTCTTTCTTTTCCCCCCGAAAGAATGGGGTACTAGAATTATTTCTTACTAGATGCTGAGATTGTCATGTGACTATATCTCTAGAAAGTGAGAATTTACAAAAACTTACAATAACAAAACCCTTCCATCATGTACCATGAGCTTTGTGAAGAGACAAGAGGGAAAGTTTTGATGTAGTCAGATGGAAACTCGAGCCCTTCTCTTTTGAACAGACACAAAATCCTTTTAGCTAGATGCCTTTTTATTTTTTCTTTTTTTTTTCTTTTTTTCTTTTGCTTATTTTGCTTTAAGAGTTTAATGAGGAAAGGCAAAAGGTCTCAGAAAGGTCAAACCCCTTCACTGAAGCAAGGAAGCAAGATAGTGGGCTGGCAAAGGCTCCAATCATGGCAATATCACACACAATTTGTATTTTCTTCACACCAGAAGACAAACATTTGAAAGACGTGTAAAGTTAAAGCCTTGCATAATTTCACAAGAATCAGGAGCTCAGACTATGATTAACATGGAAACTAAAGGCAAAGGTAACTCATGTCTTGGTGACTGCAAGCAGTTCCAGAGGGGCATGCACAGCACTCTTCCTGACAGGGAAGTTGAGGGCCCTGGTGCTGGTGTAGTTTAAGAGAGATCTGAGCTGTCTGAGGGGATTAGGGGAACCTAGTGATCTACTGTGAAGTACCAAGGGGCTCATGAGATGGAAGGAAAATGTTCAGAGAAATACAAATTTAGGAAGGACAGCCTGAGCTACTGAATCTTACCCAGTTTCCTCAGGCAGTCGTCATATAACCTCTTTCACAAATGTTTAAACTTAATCATAAAATAATTAGGCTTTTTGGCCCTCTTCCTCTTGTTGGAAATCCTTCTGGACTCTCACTGCTCTGATGGTTTGAAAATGTCTCCCATTTTCCAGCCTAAACCTTTTTGTAACTAGTTTATATCTGTTTGATTTTGTGCCAGCATTATCCCCTAATTTAAATAGGTTTTTTCCAAGCCCTAGTGTCAGTTCCCCCTTTCGCCTCCTCTCCTTGATGTATTTATAGCAAGCAATCATATGCCCTGACAGCTTTCATTGTGCCTGAATGCACAAACCAAGCTCATACAGAAGATATCTATGCAGTGCAGTGAAATTTGGTGCAGAATATCCTGAGCTATTGCTGACTGCAGCTGATACGTCTACCTGTTGTGCTGCAGCGAGACCAACTCAGGCCAGAAGCAGTTCATCCACTTTAATGCACTTTAAGATAATAAATGCAGCCCATCAGCACCACACTGTGATACACTGCTTCTAGAGCAGATAAAGACCGTGGCAGCTCAGGGCTTTCAGTGCTGCTCAGTGCAGACATTCGCTAATCAGGCTCCCTGGCTTGTTTCCATACCATCCTAATGGGATGCAGTCTTACTCTAAATCTGTTCTGATTTTACTTTTTTTCCCAGACTCTGACTACTTCTTCACTTTATACCATGGTCCAGATATGGTCTCCCTTATGTCCTGCCCTATGGCCGTAATATTTGTCTCTGTCTGCAAAGACTGTGACTGGTAGCATGAGTTATGTGACTGCATCATACTGGTGACTCACAGGCATCCTGTGCAAAGCTAGTATATCGTGGAGCTACTTGCTCTTCCAGTCGTGTGATCAGCCCTCAGCTCATCAGTAATGAGAATGGGATATAGGAACAGGTCTCTTCATCACCCAGAAGATAAACTAGGACTTTTTCTTTTTTTCCCCCCTGCATTATGGGGAAGGATAGGCAGAGAGAAATGAGCCATCATTTTAAGAGTTAGCTTTCCATAAGACAGCTCCAAGGGGTGTCAGGGTAAAAATGCAGATTTGGATGCAAATTCTTTTTCTGGAAGGCAGGTTAAAGGATTTATATGCCAGTGCTACCCTTTCCACATCTTTTAACTTCCAGCCATGACTGAATAGAAGACAATAAAATGCCCTGTAAAGGGCAAAGGAGAAAGAATGAAAGGCTCATAGGAAAGCGCTTTTTTATGGTCTTCCAGAGGTAAAATATCTCCAGCATTTATTAAGTCTTGTTCCATCTTTGGAATCAGACAGTTAATTTCTGAGGGATTAATCTTTCTCTCTTTTTTTTTCTTTTTTTTTCTTTTTTTTTAAAAAAAAATCCCTGCAGTTGAATTATATTTCAATTGGGATAGAACTCCAATGACAAAATCAGCACTATATTCTATATCATCCTTTCTGTTTGACCTAGAGAAATCACATTTTTTAAAGCCCATTCTCACTTTAGGTAAGCAGAGCTTTTGGAACAAAAATAACACTGAAAGTGTTTTAAAAGCTTCAGTGGGTGGGTTATTATTACATTTTGTTTCTTTGTTCTAGTTTCTTTTTACATGTGAACAGGTGAAGCTCAATGAATCAATGCCATTTCCTTTTTTTTCCTGTGCATAAATGACTGTGAGTCTATTTATTTTGACTTATGTGTGATCAGTTTCAAGGACTTTTAAAAATAGAAGTGCAAATTAATACAAAATCAACAAAAAATTATTTGCAAAGTTTAACCTTAGCTAGGGAACTGGAGAGTTATCTAAATTTATGAATAGCTAATGCAAAACAGCATTTGTTTTAATGAACAGGAACATTACATTTTATATTTTTTTTAGCATTAGCTTCAAAATGTGAGATATGAGCTGTTTCTATAGAAAAAATAGCATGTGGTACATAAAATATTAGACTGCCTCATGGTAAATACATAAATTTGACTAAACTTAAATCAAACATAGTGTGGTGGCTGTATTGCAAGAAGATAGATGTCTGTTTAAAGTGGTGTTATACCCCATGCCCTTTTCTGCTGAGAGGTATTGCAGCTGAGCCCATGAGCAGGTTCCTGAGAAGTCTATAGTCCCTTGGTACAAGCTGCTCAAAGGAGGGCTATCCTGTCACTCTGCCCTTCAAAAAAGTCCTGTGTTAATTTGATCCTTTCTAATCCCATGGAGAGAAGCCTCTGGTCTTCCCTTTTCATGGAACAAAACATTGGCCTCACAAAACTAAATAAAGGTAATGGACAATCACAGTGTCATAGGCAAGTTCAGGAGGACATTTCCAAAATCCTATGCCCTCAGATGAGAAGATTTAGAGTATCATATCCATTTTTTTTCTAATTCTAAAGTTATTTTTATGATTCTCCAGTTTTATGATAGATAGTACTTACCCTTGTTTCTAGGAACATTGTCAGTCTTCATTTCATTCATGCATGAGAGAGACATAAGAGGGTCCTTTTATAAATTCTTTGTTATTAAATGCTAAGGTTTAATAATGTGATTTCTGTCTCTGTTACTTGAATAAAGTATGCTGTGTTTTATTATATGCCAATGATTTAATTAGAATAATTTCATTTATTGTGTTGCTACCATGGTTCTTCTACATTTTTCTCTCCTGTATATTTCAATTCCCGGTTCTGTTTTCCCACAAGTTTTATTGGATGACTTCTGGAGTTTTAAAATTTCCATCCACTTTTTTGAAAAAAATGTTATATTCAGCTTAGATTGGTTTAGTTACACAGTGTTATATTTTGAGTAATGCTTGAAGAAAGGGGTGAGGAAGATAGACTGCATTTTAGTAAGAACAGAAAAAATGACTGATGCTCTGTAAAATTATAAATCACATTTCTTGGGATTTTTTTGTCTTTTATTAAATTTAAAAGTATTGTCAATGGGACTGTATGTTCTTTCATGAGTTCTGATCCTTTTTGTATATGTTAAGATACCTTTTTTCTCCTCAGGCTACAGATGCATTTATCTATTTATTTATTTATGTTTAATCAACCCTCCAAAGTATTAAACTGAATGTGAAATTTACTGAGGCTATAGTTTTATTCTGAGACTATGTGACAACCTGGGACCAAATGAAGCCATAAAATTATTGTGACTCACTTTTTTTTTTATTGCTTGCTTTGATTCAGTTATTAATTTTTGTGTGAACATGTAATCAGAAAAATATATCTGGGATGTAAAAGAAAATTTAAGATGCTCTATTCCAAAAGCTGTGTGCTTTGTTGTGTTTTGCTGAATTCCAATACCGGAATTGGCAGGTAAAGCTCTCAGTAAGAAAAAATGGTTCAAATCTCACGCTTTCAGAATCTTTTCAGGCAATCTTTCTGTTTAGTGTGTGCTCTCTCAAATAGTTCCAGGGTCACAGAAATTAAGCTATGTTATTTTCATGAAAGCGTTTTCCTACAGCTGTTTGTACTGATGACACCATTTGCTAAGGATTTTTTCAGCTGTAGCTTTACCTGGAGCATAAACTTCTTTTAGCACTGGGTTGTTTGATTTTGGGTGTGTTTTTTCTGAATGACTTGCTCTTTTCAACACTTTTGTACACAAGGATCCCAGAACAGATAACTGCTTGAAATGTTTCCTAACATGGTAAATACATGACTTCATGGAGCCAAAATTTAGACCTTTTCAGGTCATCATTTTCATGAGTACCTCAAACTGATGTTCAATAGTGTTTCTGTAAGTGTGTTGCTGGAAGTATGGCCAGATAATGACAAAAAAAGGCTTGGTGCAGGATGAACATTGAACAGGATGGGTGAAGTATTCTGTTAACTTGCATAGAAGTTGGAGGTGACTGGTAATTACACTAAAGAGGAATGTAAAAAAGAAACTGGAAGACTGTGTCTTTTAATTTTATGGGAAGTCTGAGTCTTTGAAGTTGGCAGAGAAAATATTAATAATGATAATATCTCATGCTTCAATGAGAATATTAGGTAGAGAAATAGGAGACATACTACAAATACAGACCATGTGGCGTTTTATTTCCTAGTGTTGTGAAATGCACTAACCTCAGAATTAGGGCCACTTGCTTGGCCTGGAAGAATCTTTTCTTATTTTTTGTAAGCCCACTGCTCTGTGCAACATTTACATTTCTTCCCTCATGATCCTGTGTCTACTGAGGTAATCCAACATCATTCTTAAACCAAAGTGCTTTTTTTGTGATATTACCAAAATGCTTTATAAAAAGTAGTGGCTGTAAGGGAACAAATAATTTATATGCCAGTTTTCTAGTTTCATTACAAATTACAATTATCAGTTTTAGAGGGAAGCTGCTCCACTGCCAGCCGGCTCTGCAGTGGAGCAGCAAATCTTAGTGCCCAGGGGCTTTCCTGACGCAGGGCAATGCCAGGAGGGTGGAATATCCCACCAGAAACTGATGGCTTTCATGGGAAATGCTGATGAGGCCTTGGCATTGCCAGCGCAACTGTGGCCATACCCCCACTTTCCAAAAACAGCTCCTAGGGAGTGTGAGTGACCAGGAGTGCGGTGACCAGAGCAAACAAACAAGGCATGGCACAAGACAGAGCAGGGCACAGAAATTTGCAGGGCAGTTTGCCCAGGAAGGGCTTAGTCACTCTACCAGCTCAAGGGGTGAGTTTCTCCAAGATGATGACACAGCTGACAAAGAAGTTGATGTGCCTCTATACCAAAGGACACATAATGGGCAACAAACAGGAAGAGCTGGAAGCCACCATGCTGCTTGAAAGCTATGGCCTTGCTGTCATTAAAACTTGGTGGGACAGATCCCATGACTGAAGTGTGACTATCAAAGGCTACAGGCTGTTCAGAAGCAGCAGGTGAGGAAGGAGGAGTTGAAGTGGTTGTTCTTTAAATCAAGAAAGCGATGGACTCTGAAGAGTTGTCCATGAGGAACAGCCACAAGCAGATTGAAAGCTTGTGGGGGAGAATTAGAGGCTGAATCAAGGAAAGGGAACCTTGTGCTTGGTGTCCACTACAGGCCACCTAATCAAGGGGAGCCTGTTGATGAAATGTTCTTGCTCCAGCTACAGAAGGCATTGCACTCACAGGTTCTCATCCTGCTGGGGGACTTCAATCACACCAACATCTGCTGAAAGTAGTATGGTGGCTGTAGGCGATCTAGGAGACTCCTGGAATGCAGGAAGGATAACTTCCTGAGCCAGGTAATGGATATCCTTACTAGAGGGGACATAATACTGGGCCTGATGGTCACCAACACAGGTGAGCTAATCAGTGACGTGAAGAGTAGAGGCAGCCTGGGCTGCAGTGATCACACACTGATGGAGTTTGCAGTCCTGAGGAATATGTGTTGGGTGAAGAGTAAAGTCAGCACCTTGAACTATAGGGAAGCAAATTTCCAAACACACAAGGAATTAATCAATAGGACTAACAGGGAAACTGCCCTCAGGGACAAGGGAGCAAAACAGAGCTAGCAGATCTTTGAGAACACTTTCCATATGCTGCAAGAGCTCTTGACGTCCAGGTGTAAGAAATCAGGAAAGGAAGACAAGAAGAGACTGGCAAGGTTTCTGGTCTAACTAAAAGGCAAGAAGGAAACGCACAGGCAGTGGAACAGGGATCCCAGGAAGACTATAGGGTGTCTGTAGGGATGGGGTGGGGAAGACCAAGGCTGAGCTTGGCAAGGGATGCAAAGAATACTAAAAAGGTCTTCTACAGCTATGTCAGCCAGAAAAGGAAGGTCAAAGAAAGCATAGCCACAACCCCAGTAAACAAGTCTGGCAAACTGGTAACAGTAAATGAGAAGGCTGAGGTACTCAAAAACTTTTTTCCCTCAATCTTCACTGGCAAAATCTCTTCCCACACCTCTCAAGTGGATGGACTGCAAGTCAGGGACTAGGGGAGCAAAGTCCCTCCCACCATAAGTGAAAATCAGGTTCATCACCACTTGAGGAACCTGAATGTACATAAATCTATTGGACATGATGTGATGCATCTCAGAGTCCTGAGAGAATTGGCTGATGTAGTAGCCAAGCCACTGTACAAAAAAGATGTCTACCTTAGATCAGGTTCAAAGGAGGACCACAAAATTATCAGAGAGATGGAACACCTGTCCTATGAAGAAAGGATGAAAAAGTTAAGGTTGTTCAGCCTGGACAAATGAAGGCTCCAGGAAGACCCTCTGGCAGCCTTTCAGTACTTAGCAGGGGCTTGTAAGAATGACAGAGACTAACATTTTAGCAGGTCCTGTTGTTATAGAACAAAAGGTTAAGGTTTTAAAATAAAAGAGGGTAGAATCAGGCTATATATAAGGAAGACTTTTTTACAATGAGGGTAGTAAGCTTTGAAACAAGTTGCCCAGAGGGATTGTAGATGCCCCATCCCTGGAAATATTCAAGGTCAGGTTGGCTGGGACTTGGAGCAATGTAGTGTAGTTGAAGATGTCCCTGTTCACTGCATGGCACTGTAGGTCATGAGGAGACCGAAACTAATCCACTCACTCTATTGTGTTCCTGTATGTATCTGGGCAGATTCTTTCCAGCCTGGATATCAAGTCATAACCCAAGACATTGCCTCTTTGAATGACACAAAGGTGTCTTCATTGTTTTGTTTTTGTTGGCAGGCTTTTATACTTCCTCAGGCCAAACCAATTCCTCTATAGAGGCCAGAGGCATCAGATTTAATAGTCCTAGCATTATGTCTTAATAACCCTCTGTGAGCTATCATGAGTCATCTATTTTCTGCTTGACCCATTTCAGACAGTTCCAAGTAAGGGGCATTTAAGCCAAAATATTTGTATGGAAACCACTAGGTCAGTCTACAGAATTATCAAATTATTTTAAAGTAGCCCTAGGTGAGTCATAGCAGCAACAATGCATTGATGAGTCCTGCAGAAATCAATAGCTCTCTGCATCTGCTCAGAAATTTGTATAAATTGTCATTGTAGACCCTAGAACCGGGGCAAAAATTCAAAATTATGTGTAAAATATTACTTTAGTCTTACATTTGATCTTGAAAATGTAATAGTTCATCAATCTTTTAGGGGTCAGTGAGAGTCAAACAAGGATAGTAGCTATAGGAAAAGATCCTAAAATATTGTTTAGCATACTGCAGTATCTCCCTAAACGAACAGAATGGATAATATAGGGAACCATTTTAGGACCAGTTGAAAGAAGGTTATGTATCCTTTTTTTTGTCCTCATAAAGTTTAATTATAGATTTTGAAGCACTAGAATTTTAGTAATATATTAAATTTCCTGCTTCTTGGCCAAAGAGAAAGAAAGACTCCCTGAGTTATGGGGGAAAGGCTTGTACAATGTAAAAAAAGTAGTTATTTACTGCAGCCTAGAGTTCTTTATGGTATGCATACTGCCAAGTAAACCTCTGTGATGTTATAAGTGAGCAGTCACTGTATTATACTGATAAATTGTATTTTAGCACAACATCTTGTCTTACTATAATTTTCAGGACTTATGGAACAGCATATATAACAACAACATGGACTGATAACAATGATAACATGCCTTTTTTTGCTGTTGTCTTTGTATATCCTTGGCAAACAATATAAATGAGTGATAAAATTTCTGTAGTCTACTTCACCAAGGCTACAAAAGTTGACCCCAAAAGACAGGTTCCCAGACTAAGGATCTCAGCTCCAACCTGAAAAAGTGTGTGGGTATATAAACCACAAATCAGGTGGGTTTTGTTTTGGGAGAAAAATCAATTTTATTACGTAAGTATGTCATGGGAGTGGTAGCACAGGAATAAAAATTATGCATTTATATTTAAGTGGATTAATTACCAGAAAATGCTGGGAAACCACTATTTTTAACAGTAAAAATGGTTTTGCCAATTTGGTAAGGTGGTTCTGCAAGAGTCCTTATTTGTCCTTCTCTCTATCTCTCTTTTTTTTAGTTTTTAAAAATATTTTAAGGTAAATATTGATGCATCTATACAATAGAGTTTCATGGTAATACATTTGATATATACATATTATATCTACATATTTGCAAGAAAAACAGGTATTTGATGGGATTTCATATATTGTCACATCCCCCTTGCAAAAGGAGAACGTGTCAGTTTTTATGAATTCAGGGGAATTCAGAGTTCTTCAAATTTTCAGTAGTTTGAATAAATGCCTCTGTTTTTTAGACATTTATTATGAAGGGAGGTCTCAAGACTCCTTACTTCTTCACCATCACCATCATCACATCACATTCCCTTCTTTGTAGCTTCTCTAAGGTCTCTGGGTTTCTAGGCCTTCTATTGCTTTGATTAAAATTGTATCTTGTTTTGGCTATAATATGTACTGCTACTCTAGTCTTCGTACATGCATATCCTTAACATAGACATTCCGAAATATGGCACAAAGGTAGAAACGGCTAGCTGCTACATCAAATATGATAAGCTATACAGCTATATAAAAATTTACAAATATACAAATATATAAAATATATACATATATATATAATTATAAAAATATATACATATATACAAATATATAAAGTCCTAAGGCATCACTGGGACTGAACTGCTTTCACAGTTCAGTTGTTATGGTCTTACAATCCTATTTATGTTGTTAAATGATTGATTAAAATGATCCCTGGCACATACTTGGCCCAGGTTTTCTCCAAAGCAGTTCCAGGTAGGATAGCAGAGCATGCATTCCACAGGGCCATTCACCACAAGGAAGTAGCATGTCTTCAGCCTGTTTTGGAGGGTGAGAGAGTGCAGTGTCATGTGTGAGGGCTACTCAATGCTAGCTTGTCTCAAGGCCAGCTAACAATATTGAGCATATTTAATTTAGTGGGATAGATGTAGCCTTGGAGACCTTTTTCTGTGTTTTAACTGAAAATCACTTCAGAAATCAAAGGCTTAATTAGAACTAAGGCATTAGTTCAATTTATTCCTCTCTACTGGTATTTGAATGTGTTTGCACATTGTTTCACTTTTAAAATGTGTCTATTACTCTCAAGGCTTACAATATATCTTCTGTTATGAAAACATTAGATCAGACCTTTTTTACGGGAAATCATGTAAGTTTCAGTTTGGTCTCTCCTGCTACTAAATGGGCATGAAACATTATATCCATTTGGATACATTAAATTGGAAGTGCCTGTTGTGCTCTTCTGGAAGATGGAGCTGCCTATGTTTGGGAGCACAGTTTCAGAGAAAGTTTGCTATCTCATGGGAACAGAAGATAAATAACACTACAGATGGCTCTGATAACTAGGCTGCCTTACCAGATTTGATATTTGATATAACAATAATGCATTCAGGGTAGATTTTATATGCAAATTTTTTTCTGTTCCCACTGGATTAATATCTAAGTATTTTAGGTACTCATAAATACATTCACTGGAAATACGAAACAAAATTCAATCACAATAGTTTTCTTTAAAGTGCAAAATGACCTCATGACACTTGTAATCAAATTAAAATATTATGACCAAATATACTATAAATCTTCTCAATTTTAAGTTATTAAAAACATGCAATGATTTAACATTTTTCTGCAAGACAACTGATGCGTACCTCTTGGCATAAGTGCAGAGGTGGGCCACCAAGATGATTAGAAGGATGGACCACCTCTCTTATGATGAAAGGCTGAAAGAATTGAAGCCCAGAGAAGAGAAGGCTCCAGACCAGAGAGCAGCCTTCCAGTACCTAAAGGAGGCCATTAAGCCTTATGGAAGCTTCATGTGGAAAGAGAGCTAGTATCTAGAGCTCCTATTCATGCCACTTTCTTGTAACATGTTACAGACCATTTTCATTTGAGAATGGCTGAGAACAGCTCTAACATCACAGCAGGCTTATGGCTAAATTAATATTTCAAGTTTCTTGAAATCAGAGCAGCAAGTTTTAAGCTTCAAGCTATCATTTTATCCTAACAACTATTTTTTTTTGTGTTAGAAGAAAATGTGAGTGGGAATAGTTATTCAAGTGAGTATCAAAGTTCTCATAATTAAAATTTTAAATGAGCACAACCAAGAAATAAACCAGCATGTTATGAGTGGAGGGTATGCTAGTAATTCTGACATAATTTTAAATGTTTGGTTCAGAGTCTGTGAATTCAGCTACTTTCAAGCAGTATTCTTTTAATTTCTACTTGTTTTCTGGAGGAGTGAATAAACATAAACATAAAAAAAATAAAACCAATGGGCTAGGGAAATTACGCTTTTACACAGTAGATGGTTTTTAAATGTTTATGATGCTCACAATAAGCTCAAGCTTTCCTCAGCTCTTGTAGGGCGCTGCTGTAACCAGTCCCCAGTGGCAGCAAGAGTGGAAGTATTAAAGGAGATTGGTTTTTGGCAGTGGCAGCCCACTGAGACTTTCCTTTCCTATGGCAGAGCCACGGTACCACTAGTGCCAACAAGATGAAGCAGACAATCTTCTGCCACTCAGCAGTTCAAAACCTCTTTTGATGTTATCTGTGACTAGCAGATAGATACAGAGGAATGGGAACATAACATATCCAGTCACTATCTGTTTTCCCCATCTTTTCAAGGCAGATTGAGAAGCAGTAAGGTATGGTTAGTATACCATTCCAAGCTTACTTAGAATGACTGACAACTGGAAAATTAGAGTCTGTCTGCTGTAGGAGAGCATTTATTGATTTGTATTCTTCATTAGTAACTTATATTTCTTCTTTCTCCTTTCTCTTCCTATACCCCTTTGCTTGGGAACTAAAACCATATCTTTTCCATTTCTGGCACCTGCATTCAGAGCAGCTAAGGCATAAAATCCTAAATGTTTAAGCTGTGAAATAGAAGAGGGTGGACACAAACGAGTTGATTCTCCATTTTCTGCAAAGTACTGTAATTTATGCTCTGAATTAAACAATAGATACACTTTCCTGGTGTCAAAATTATATCTGCCTTTAAGGATACAATAGCATTGATCTGTTTTTGTCGTGAATATCTGAGCTGCAGCCTATATGCTAAATGTACTATGACAGCTCCATTAGTGAGGATTTTAACTGGTATTTTTAAGGTGTTTAATGGTATTCATTGTGGAACTATAAGGGAAAATATAAAATTCTTGATAGGTGCAAAGATATGTCTCCTATAAGAGCTCAGCTTTTGAAATGTGCCTACTTGATTAATTTCAAGCAACTGAATGTTATTCGTGTCAATTTGAATGCTCAAGTAAATATCCCCTTTTCTAAATTATATGCTTTTTAGCCCAAAAGAAATACAAAGGAAAAAACTTCATATAAATCTGAAAAATAGCAGCATAATTCATAGAATCAAGACTAAAGGTAAGTGTGTTGCTCCAAATAAGGTTCCCAATAAAACATTTCTTCTTATTAAAGGATTTTCAGTTCTAAGGTTTTAATTGAGTTAAATAACTACCTGCAAAAATCATCACAGAACTTTCCTTTATCTTATCTCTTTAATGAAATAATAGAGCAAGAAAGAAAGTTTGAAAAAGTATTTCACAAATATCTGAAGATAAAGGTAAATAATTGCAAAAGAAATGAAGAATTAAAATCAGTTCACAGTGGAATTGTCACAAAAAGTTCAGACAGTGTCTGTCAATGGCCATGACTTTCAAAGGGAAGCACAAAAATTTTTACATCTTTGTTACTGCTGTTTTATGAACCAGTTACCAGACAAGTATACTATTAATCCCCTTTTGAGATAGTATCTAACACTGAAACATGAAACTTGATATATTCCTGAAGCTATATCAATGTCTAATTTACCTTTGAAACTTGATTCATTCTTGGTCTCAGTGTCATTATGTTCCTGTTCAACCTGTTGTGCAATTATTCATTGTTCAGACTTTTAAAAGAAGGCATGACTTGGTGCATCTAAATCTTGTCAATCACTCCTATCTGTTTAGAGCGTAAGACAGAGTAAAACCTCCCCATTCAATATTTTCCCAATTTATCTTCTCTAATATATATTAGGGCAATGAGACTGGTGAAGGGACTGGAGAATAAGTCCTTTGAGGAGCAGCTGAGGGAGCTGGAGTTGTTTAGCCTAGGGAGGAGAAGTCTGAGGGGAGACTATCACTCTCTAAAAAGAGTGATAGTCTTCTGCCTGAAAGAAGATTGTAGCTGGGTGGATGTCAGTCTTCTCTCCCAGGCAACCAGCAGAAGGACAAGGTGCACCAGGGGAGATTTAGGTTAAACATTAGGATGAAGTTCTTCACAGAAAGAATGATTGGGAATTGGAATGGGCTGCCCAGGGAGGTGGTGGAGACACTGTCCCTGGAGGTGTTTAAGAAGAGACTGGATGAGGCACGTAGTGCCATGGTCCAGTTTACAAGGTGGTATTAGGTCATAGGCTGGACTCGATCTCAGAGGTCTTTTCCAACCTAGATGCTTTTGTGATTCTATGATATTGCTTTATGTATTTTCAGCTTTTTTTCTTCTTCATTACATTCATAGGTGATAATCACAAGTTTCCATTTCTTAAATATCAAGAAAATTACCAAAACCCAATCTTGTTAAAAGAGCAGTATTGACATTGTAGTATTACGTATACTTATATGCTAGTCTCTTTAGTTACGTTATCACCCACTGCTTTTTACAGAGGTCTCCTGTCTTATTCAGAGCACAAAATGAACAGTGCTTAATGAACAACTATTCAATATTTTCTTTTTTACTCATCATTCAAAGTCTGTTTGGTGTCTTATTTACTGCACTCTGTTAAAATCCACTCTGAAGAAAGAAATATTAATCTCCTGGGTTTTCTGACAATACCCATCACTATAATATCTTAATACTGATGAAATACTAACAGATTTTTTTCATAGTATAATGCAAAACCACTAGGAATTTTGCATGTTCAGACAGCAGATTGAAGGCAGAATGATTAGAAGCAAAAATTATCCACCCTCATTTGGTATCAGTTTTTCAGGACAGCTTCATTGTCTCCACATCTGCAAGTGCTCAGGGCAGGATTCTCTCACATCAATCACAAGTATGCACATTTGGAAATTTGGAAACAAGCCACCCTGACCCAACGTCAGAAACCCAGGAAACAAGTTGCTCTTAATACAAAAAAAAGGTTGCATAGGTTTCAGTGGCCTCAAAGGAATGGTATCAAAGACAGAAAGAAACTAGTTCTTCAGTCAGAATTCATTTACTTCAAAGACCATCGTTTCTTTAACAGCCAGGTTATATCATTTGTGCCATTTCATTCCACAGCTACAGCAAAAGAGGCATCACCTCTGCCAACGACTTCATTTCCTGAACAGCACTGTTTTACTGCCGTGGGGTGAAGCCTTGCAGAGACTACTGCTCAGTAAGTGACATTCTGACTGCATCTGTCCAGCTGTAACTCGTTAGATGATTCTGGCAAGTGCTGGGAAAAAAAGTGATCAGAGATAATTGTCATGGGGTAGGTTCCCCCTAAAAATCTGGATCATATCTGCTTTAATGTTTGAGGTTTTCAGGGAAAAGAAACAGAGAAGTGGAGATGACCTCTCAGTGGCTTTACATCCATCTAACTTGCTTAGGGCAGGATACTTGAAGGTAGGTGATAGTGAGCCAGGTAAAAGCAGTTCATTGGCTTTAGGTACACAGAAAATCAAATAGATTGCCTAGGGGTGACAAGAATAACAAATATTTTAATAAGAAGCACTTTTTTCCCTGACATTTATTATTCTGACTACATTTCTGAAAAATATATCCTCCTCTGAATTTCATCTCACCTAACAGTGCTATATGAAGTTACAAGTAGTTACGAGATCTTACCATACATTCATGTAGCTCTATTAAAGCTTTGTCTGTATTATTCTCTGACCTATTCATTTTGCTAAATTATGTTTTTTTCCCCCTAATTATTGTTATTTTAACTCCATTCTGCATTTTTTGCTTAGCTGTCTACTGTGATAGTCAATATTAGTTCTAAGAATTATTTTGGGAACACTCTTCCAGACTATTTTTAAATCCCTTGTTAGCAATTTTACTGCTAAGAAGGCATTTTTGAATTCTTTGCTTATACAAGGGTTCTGACCACAAATTCCCAGGTCCCCTTGGTCTCCCTTATATCTGCATGTCATTAGAATATCTGTTTCCATGTATTTATCATTCTCTTGCATTGTCCCAAAGTTTCAATTTTCAGACTCAGAATCTCAGACTATTCTGAGTTGGAAGAGACCTACAAGGATCATCGAGTCCAACTCTTAAGTCAATGGCCCACATAGGGGATTGAACCCATGACTTTGGCATTATTGCAACCAAGTTTTAACCAACTGAGCTAATCTTACTGACTGACAAACATGTTGAAATAGGATCAATTTACCTGAAAATAGCTAAAATAATTTCCATCCTGAGCAATATATTAGTTATATTAATGGGATCTAGTTCCTTTTCCTTTTTAAAAATTTTTCTTTTCTGTAGATTTTCTGGAATCAGTGAAAATTATATACTGTTATATAAATAAATCCTAGCATTAGTACTGTGACTTCTAAACTGTCAGCAGCCACTTCATGAGCAGTTGGTGTGGAAATGGAAAACTCTGAGAGGTCACTGAGGAGAACAACCATTATTGCCATTAAAGTACACAATAGAAACACAGAGATTTGAATATCTTAATGGAATTCAAAGTCTTGAATCCTGACATTCTGACACTTTGCAATAATGAAAATGGCAGACTACCCTTACTTCCAGGGGGTGACTCTCAGCATCACAAAGTTGTCTAATTCAGACCTACTAGGAAATATGTTGGTTTGGGCTTTTGGAGTGCAAATGCAACCCTATTACTGGAAATTTTAGTGCATTTTCAAGCTGTAAAACTCACCAGAGCTTCAAAACTTCCAGGAAAGCATACTAGAATTCAAGTGTAGCTTAATTATATCCAGACTGCATAGGGAGACTGGTCAAGATCTATCACCTTTCCCCATCTGTTCCCACCTTCTCCTTACCTGATGTCCTAGTTTCCACTAGAAGTAAATCAAGAAAAAGGATCTAGCGGGTTCATGCTCAAAGTAATAACAGGAATTGAACATCCCATTTACATAACAGCAATAAGTACATTTGGGAGGAGAAATTAGGTTGGTAACTTCACATTTAGCCTTCCACTTGGAATCAGAGCCCCTTGACCAAACAGCCTGCAGATTTGCAGCAATGAGTAATCTGGCACTCAACTCTCAGTTGACCTGGCACCTGGCTGAAGTTCTATGGCTCTTCTTTATATGTAGGGTTATATAAATAAGATTGAAGTGTAAAGATTTTAATGTTCTTTATTCAGATTTAAATAAAGTATATCACTGCTTAATTAGGTTGTTACTCCCTAAGTTACCAGGTTACTTTCTGCATGAATAAAAGAACACAAAAAAAGACCTCCCAGGACTTTGTGGGCAAAATATGTCTCTTAGGAGATAGCAAGCTGGGAATTCTGAAACAAAACTAGAATATCTCAAGATGTCTGTTCTTGAAGAATGGCTTTGTTGCAACCAGCATTTCTTTCTGTTCCCTTAAAAATCATTTCTGTTTCCATGGAAACAAAAAGAAAGCAGAAAGATCAGGTAAATTTGACAGATGGAAAGAAAGCTTTTTGTGTAGTATTTATGTAAGTGCAGTAGAAGAAAATACTCAAGCAAGTAAGTAAGGAATCGGTTTTGTAATGGTAGGCAATGGAAATTATGACCTCAGAATCATATTCAGAAGATAATCTTGACTAGGGAGAGCAAGTCATTGTGACAATAGGAGTATAAACCAAATGCAATTCTGAGTGTTCAATTCAGTCCAGACCTAGATAAACTACTCTTAATTGCAAAGCTGTGAAGACTAAAGTATCACATCTGCAGTTGTGTTTACTGTTGTGTAAACTACTGTGGAGTGATAGCCCTGATAAGCCTGGATGGGTTGAGGGAAATGCCTCAGCCCCATGGAGGGGTGCTCCCAGCAGAGAACAAAAGCTTTCAAACTGATGAGATTAACAAAGGATGGAGTGTTAAAAAATGACACAGTGCCCCTTTGTGATATCTTCTATAACCGCTCAAGGAGCCACCTCCCCTCAGGCATCTGTATCACCCCCCCAAAAGATTGACTTTAGTCACACAACCACCTGAAGAAAAAAGAGGTATAAAAAGAGATGCAGTTTTAACTGCAGGAGAGAGGGAGAAATGCCATCGTCTCTGTTGAGGTAGCTGCTGGCAGTTTTTCCTGCCTCCTCCTACCTCCTGGAACAATGTAGGAGTAAGGAGACCATGTGCTTTCTATTTTTCTATACTTTACTTTCTTAACAAAGCTTATTCCGTTATAGATTCTATCTTACATCTTATGCTAACAACTACTTTGATTCTTACTTCATAAGCACCTCCTTTACTAACTGTGTTTTGCTACCTTAATAACAGTAACTTGCTTTACACTTTGCTACTTCATATTAGTTATTGCTTTCTTTTGCAATGTGCAGTTTCTTTTTCAACGTGCGTGTTGATAAGCAGTTCTGTTCTTTCCTTTTGCTTTTTGTTACAGAGAGAGTGGTGTGCAAGCTATTTTATCATCCTATGTCATTGAAAGAGTGTCTAGATAAGTGTTTTAGGTGGCTGTGGTTTTAGTTATCACCGGCAAAGCGAAACCCACAATAACTGTCACATACTTGTATTAATAAATGTTATTTCAGGAGCTGTTGAGGGGAAAGTTCTTTTCTAGCTATTAAGTGTAGCTTCAAAGCAGAGGTTAGAAATCCTTTCAGTCTGTGTTCTGTCCATAGTCAGCAGGCAGTGCTGGGTTCATAAGGCTCTAATTTTTCTGGAAGCACTTATTTAGCTGATAAGTTCTCCCCGGCTAAAGTGTTGGCTTCATATCAGAGGTCAGAAACCCTTCCAACCTGTGTGCTGTCCATAATCGATAGGCAGTGTTGGGAACATAAGGATCTGATTGTCTGTAAGCGCTTATTGCTAGTAATTTCTTATTAATACAGTTAAGACTAGAAATCTTTGCATTTCTGTCTCACTCCTCCCTTTCACGTGACAACTGCTTACACAGTCACAGCTCAGGAGATGAATTACTTATTTAGAGATATATAGAGAGATATCATTTCTTCCTTTGCATTCCTAAACCAGGAGGCAGATATCTTTATACAGGAGCTCTGAATTCTGCTATTTGTCAAGTGACTTGCTGAACAGGTCTCAGTTCCCACTAGCTTTTATTTTGCTTTGTCTCAGAGCAAAAGTTTTATTGGGTTTCTCATCACCATGAACTTCTCTATGCACACCCCCACCCCTACACGTTACTTTGCTGTCCTTCAAGCAGCCATTAGGTCTCACAGATGTCTGTGGTCCCCCATTATCATCAGAGAAGCTGAAATGGATGAAACTAAAATTCTCAGAACGAGCAGCACAACCAGGCATGTGGAAGGTAGCAAAGGGACTACATGGGAAGAATAACACATAATAAAACATCCAAGGGTTCAGGTGTCTGATTCAGCAGTGTCAGCTTTATTTGACATCTTTCTGCAGCACATGGTGACCCTGTACATGTTTTGAAGATCAAAAACTGCAGTGTTTAATTTGGTAGGTCCCCTTGAGATACTTTGTAAGTAAGGTTATGTCAATGATCACAGTGAGGACCAAAGTGGGACTCTAACTGCACTTCTTCCTTAAAAGGATCTTGATAATTTTCCTCAGACACAGATTTTTTTTATTCCTAAAATTAGTGTAAAATTACACCCTTGATAAAGCCTATCAAGTTGCTTTCCTAATGTAGGCTGCTGTGCAGTGCTACTGTGTGCTAAATGGCTTTCATACTCTTACTGGCAGAGCTTAACTTTCCTCTTATGCTGGCCTGATAATTTCCAGTTTGGCGTGTCAAAAATTCCATGCAATTGGTATATGGTTAGGCTTGTGAACTCAGACAATATTTTTTTTTAGCAAAACTTGGCAAAAAGTTATGGGCAAACTGCTTTAGGATTAAAGGATAAAAACCCCTTCAGATGCTTCTTAAGAACAATAGAAAGTAAGTGATGATCTATCTTTAATTGGTTTGTTTTATTAATGAGTAGAAGGGCACATTTAGTTGAGGACATGCCATAAAACTCTTTCTACACCTTTTGTAGAAATTAGTGACTTTTCTAGTAGAAGAAATAGTATTTGCTCAGCCATACTACGTTGTATTTTGTTATAGAATTGATATATTTTATATATTTACTGTTATTCAGGTGACATAATCATTTTACTCCATATATAAAAACATATTCTTGCATGCTCTCTAGGTATTAAAAATAGATTTTCATCCTGACTATTGCAACTGACAGTTTTCAAGGCCAAAAATTGTATAACATGTAAGAAATTGCCTATTCTTTGAAAATGAAGTGCAATTCTCAGTCAGTGAAGATGAGACAGAAGAGTAAAATCCCTGGAAAATTGTATTTTACAACAGTCTATTTCATTATTCTGTTCTTCAACAACAAAAATGAAGTTATCAGAGAAATCTTATGTCAATACAATTTGTTCTCCTTGACAAGTACTTTCCACACCCTTGAAATGCATTTAGCAGTAATTACATTACTTATTCTCAAAACATTTTTCATTGTCAAATATACTAAAAAAGTAAACAATGGATTTCAGCATTAGCCCTTCTAGCTCAACATTTTAATTTAATTATCTGATGAACATGACTTTTCATATATCTACTTGTCAAAAATCCTTCAAATGTATAGCAGAGTTGAGAAGACTGGTGACAAATCATCTACCCTGTCTGCTCCACTTCACAGCTTAAACAAAGGAATAATAGAATCAGAAGTATGTGCATTTAACAGTTACATGTAATAGCTGTCAAGGTGCCTATCTTACACTGGGTTTGTATGTGTTCTGGACATATGTGCCCTTTTGAGTTCCCCAGTTGCTGAAGCATAGTCAGACAGAGAAAGAGTCATGGGGCTGCAGGAAGAAAAGCAAAAGTGACTGTGTGATGGGAGAAAGGAAAGCCAAGTTCCTTTCTCTGGAACCTAAGTGAGTCACACAATGTTACAGTAGGCAGCAAAAAACCAACCAACAAATCCTGGAAGCCGATCTGAAAGTTGTGCATTGCATTTTGAGTAAGAACTCTAACAAAGAATCTGTAATCATGTTCTGCCTTGGATTTTTTTTTTTATTCATGTCTCTCTGTCTACTTCACTCTGCCTTGCTTAGCACAATGTCAACCTAATAGAAAATGTTATTTTTTTCATCAAATAGGAAGTTTAAAGGCACCCCCTAAAGAAATTAGAGATAAAAGTTCTGATCTTGTTAGGCAGACACAGGACCTTAATTCAGGTCATACAATTTACTGGACAAGTAAATGTTCTAGGCTAGCAGAAAATTATGCAAACAATGTATTGTTTTATTCAGTTCTGTTTTCAGCTCAACCTGTCCAGAATTATACATCAGATCTATCACTAGACTATGATATGAAGTCATACAGGGGATAATAGTGACTGGGGTACCATCACACTGGTGACCTGTCACTAGTGGGATTCCGCAGGGCTCCATCTCAGTCCCTGAGCTCTTCAACATCTCCATAAATGACTTGGACACAGGACTGGAAGGGATACTCAGAAGTTTACAGATAACACAAAACTTGGAAAAGCTGATGACTCCCTCAAAGGCAGGGAGACCCTTCAGAGAGGCCTCAAAAAATTAGAGGACTGGGCAATCATCAACCATATGAAGTTCAACAACGGGAAGTGCCAGATTCTACACTTGGGATAGTGCAACTCTGGATGTTTGTATAGACTGGGAAATGAGATGCTGGAAAGGATTGTCATGGAAAGCTACCTGGGCATCCTGGTCACTGGCAACTTGAATATGAGTCAGCAGTGCCCTGGCAGTCAGAAGGGTGTATTCGTGCATGATGAGATACTGTTGTTTTGATCCATGCCTGGCCTTGTCACTGTTAAAGAGTCTGTTCTTTTCTTGCCAACTTATGAAAAACAAGAACTGACTTTGTCCTTGAAGGAGGAACATCTTGTGTACACTGAAACTGTTTGGCGGCCTGGCTACTTGCTGACAGCCAGTCAAGGACGAGTGAAGAAGAAAAAGAGGAAGCTGATGAAGTAACGACCACGGATCCAAAAAGGTAGATCCTGGATTATACACTATGCAGGAGCAGGGGGTTTTCCAGTTACATTCTGGGTAGAGGGACTAGAAGCCCCTATTTGGTTGAGTGCTGGCAACATATGCCTAGATAGACGTCACAGACTGAGTGCATAAAAAACAGACAGTTCCTGCTCCAGGTGGAGGTGTGTACTGACACCGAGGACAACATTGCCTCCGTGGGGATGTCTGCTAAGTGTGTTAAGCCTTCTGAAGCCCATGAATTCAGCAGCTGGACATATGGGGGATCTTGAGCATATTGGGCTCAGTATGGACAGTAACTGTGTGAGTAATGCATGAGTGAGTGAGAGTTGTCTTGGGGTTTATTTTTTTTTCTTTTCTCAGTTTTTTTCTTAATTTACTACTCCTTTGCAATAAATGCTGTTTACTTGGATTTTAAACAATGTCATAATTTCATCCCGGAATACTTCCAAATTCTCATGGTAACAGAGGGCTAGCCATGTCCTGGGGGACATTAGGCAAAGCATTGTCAGCCAGTCAAGGGAGGGGATTGTCCTGCTCTGCTCTGAACTGGTGAAGCCACACCTTGAATATTCTGTGCAGTTTGGGGCATTGCAGTATAAGAAAGATATTAAGCCATTAGAGAGTGTCCAAAGGAGGGCAATGAAGATGGCGAAGGACCTTGGAGGGAAGCCATATGAGGAGCAGCTGAGGTCACTTGGTCTGTTCAGCCTGGAGAAGAGGAGACTGAGGGAAGACCTCATTGCAATCTGCAACTTCCTCATGAGGGGAAGAGGAGGGTCAGGCACTGATCTCTGCATTCTCTGGTGACCAGTGACAGGACCCAAGGGAATAGCCTGCAGTTGTGTCAGAGAATGTTTAGGTTGGATATTAGAAAGAGGTTCTTCACCCATAGAGTGGCTCGGTGCTCCCCAGAGTAGTGGTCACAGTATCAAGCCTGATAGATTTCAAGAAGTGTTGGGATGATACTCTCAGACACATGGTGGGAGTTGTGGAGATGGTCCTGTGCAAGGTTAAAGGTTGGGCTCAAGGATCATTGTGGTTCTTTTCCAACTCAGCAGATTCTGTGATTCTGTGATGTAATCCATGCAGCACTGTTAGGGTTGTATGTGGGGCCAACAAATTTTGAGCTTAGTATTTGTAGTAGCCAAAATTAAAATACTTAAAAATATGCCAAAAATGTGTCATGCAAATAGCATGAAGACATCTAAATGTCTTCATGACAATGATTACTGTCCCTGATGAAAGACAAACAAACGTCAGATGAGGAGCACTTCAGACAGCTAATTGTTCTTTGAAATCACAAGTGCATTTGATAAAACATTCCTGAAATAACATGTAGAACATTGTTTTCTACTACAACATGAAGTGTCTGAAAATTAAATGCTGGAAAAAGTTATTTATCTTCAACTAATTCAAGATGTGAACTGTTTGAATTCCTGTCTGTGCATTTCCTTGTAGAATTACTGAATCTGTACGTAATGTCTCTTTTTCTGTGTATTAGCTGAGAGAATTTTGCACTGCTAAATAGAAATCTCCCTAGATTTAATGAAGTGCACAGTTAGTCAGAAATGATGGAAGACAGTGTGCCTGAAATCTCACTTCTATTCTAAACCTAGGTGACCACAAAAAGAAATGGTAGCTGTTTTGCACAACCTGTATTTATAGCTCATAAACCTTTCTGGACTTTGGCATTTAGAAATTATCACTTTAAAATATATCACAAAGATGGTAAAATTTTCCTCCAAGGAAATATAGTCTTTCTAAATACTGGGTACTGGTCTTCTAGCTATCAGACCCCTGTATTTCTAATGAGAAGATATTGAGAATTCTATTTTAATAAATGTCATGACTCTCCATGTATATTGAACTGGATGATTACTTGCAATGATATATTACTGATTTGAGGTAAGTTGCTGTCTATAAAGGAGGAAGAGGAGGAAGAGAATCAAAAGATTTTTCTTTCCACAATATGTCCATCAATTCTAGTAATTTTTTCATTCATATACAGTGGCAGATGACTGGTGAGATCACAGTTCCTTCATTAAAGATAGAAATATAGACCTTTTTAACTACAGCTTTTTGTATTTCTCTTTCTAGGTGTTCCTTCTAAATAGGTATCAGGGAAAATTCTAGCATCATGAATACCTGGCTCTGTACATGTTTCCATCAGAAACTTTGCCAGGCTCAACAGTTATCTTCCTGTGCTGCAAACCAATAGATCAAGAGTTCATTTTTTCCATCTTCTGGATATTGCAATCTCCAAGAACATAGTGATTGAATTGGCATGTCACTTTTCACGAGTTAATAAGCTCAGAGAGATATTGCCAAATAGCTAAAGAAGTTGGGATTTGCTTTGTTTTTCTGGACGTGTACATTCCGTTGAGGGAAGCTGCCAACGGTTTAGCTGTGCTTACTATCTGTTAATGAGTCAGTGACCATACATTGACAGTTTTCAATGCAACAACTAAACACAGTGTGATAAAGCTTCCCACTAAGTTTTCTGGATAATGGCATAGCATTACTGCTTTGGAGAGGCTATATGGATGATACTTTACACATAACAAGTGGTGGTGCAGATTTGCAACTGGGATCAATTTTAGGCATTTTACTATCTGGTTAAGGAGACTACTGTAGGCTCTGCTGCAGGATCTTGCACAACACTATGCTGAAGTCAAATATAGAACTATGACTGAAACTTTAATGAGACAGTGACAACCTATATGGCTCAGATGTGACAATTATCCAGAAAGAGGTAGATCCGGAATTAATTGCATAGACCATTTGGCAAATGCTTTTAATGAAAATATCCCTTGTAATTAACCATGTTATGACAGTATTTTATCATGATCGCATGTATAACAGTACACTTATTTTAAAATGGAGATTATCTCTCTGTGCACATATGCACTCATAAGTATATGTGTGTTCAGCACATAGTTAATGATAAGTAAAATACTCTGGATCTGCTCTAACTAACAACAAAATCCAGACAAGGGATCTTGAGTAAAAGTGATAATGAAAAATCAGAGATTGTAATCTTTAAGAAAGGAAGAAGTAATAACAGAAAGTTGAGAACCTATAGACTTCAGGAAGACAAACTTCAGTAAACTTTGAAAACGGAAGCCTCTCAGTCAAAAATTTATTCAAAGGGGAAAAGAGAACTGACAGGTTCTTAGAGAAATGATGCTGAGGCCACAAGTGCACACCATCCCAATGTAGAAGAAAAATAGAGAGACGATAGCAGCTGAACTGGACTAAACCATGAGTTCTTCTTTGACTTCAGTGAAAGAACATATATTCCAGAAGTCAAGGTCAAACGTGAATGTACATAATGGAAATACAGAGAAAAAATAAAGTGCTTGGGTGTTCATATTCATAAGTTAGTGGGAATACTATGCTATCTACAGGGGATATGAAGGAAATTTAATGATTTTTTCATGTTAATCTTTAATAAAATGGTCAATCAATTGATTTACAGAATGAATTCCCTGAGTAAAATTTTAAGAGTTCCGTCTTCAGTAAAGAAGTCTATAAACATAGTGGGTGCTTGGCTAAGATACATTTAAAGCAAGCATTCTAGAAGAATTCCATCCTAAGATATGTAAAAAGTAGTTTTTGAGTTCTCCTAAGCCTTATGAGTTATCTTTGAGGTCTCACATAGATCAGGCACTAGGAGAATGGAAAAGAATATTTTTCTTAATTTGAAAAGAGGAAAAGGAAGAAATATAGGCCTGCCAACACTCAATACTATTACAAATGATAAAAAACTAATTGTATGTCCCTGTAATGGAACAAGGAAAAGAGTAGCAGACAAAATGGATTTGTCAAAACAAACATATGTCAGACCAATTGGATTTCTTTCTGTGACAGGTCAGCAGACCCCACAGACAGGGAATAATCAGTAGATGTCACCTATCTTAAATTTGGTAGAGATCTTGGCACAATTTTAAGACATCATTAAAATTAAGCCATTTGGTCTCTAGAGAAAAATACTGGAAAATTGTTCTTAGAGAACCACAAAATTACACTGAGGTTGGAAGGGGTGTCTTGAGATCATCTGGTTTCCTCCCTATTACCCTCCCCTGCCAGCCCCCACTTTATGGCTGAGCAGAATCAGCTAGAACAGATTGCCCAGGCCCATGTGTAGTTAAATCTTAAATAGTTCCAGAGTCAGAAACTGTGGAACTTTCCTTGGAAACCTTTTCCAGTGTCTGATTTTCCTCACAGGGAAAAAATTTTTCTTTTATTTAGATGGATTTTCATGTCTTTTAGTTTCATTGCCTCTTCTCCTGTTAATGAGTGCTACCGAGTCTGGTTCTCTATGTTCTCTCCAGGCTATAAACAGAATGTGAAAGAAGGTGCAGTACCTTCACCACCTTAGTGATCCTTTGCTGGGCTATTTGAGTAGATTTCTGCCTTTCCTGTACTGCAGAAACCAGAACCACACACAGAGCTCCAGATTTGACATCAACAGTGCAAAGCAGAGAGGTCACCTGTTGCAACACTCTGCCAAGTGCAGCCCAGGAGCTGTTGGCCTTCTTTCCCATAAAGATGCGATGCTGGCTCATGGTCACATATGCATTCATGTTGCTACAACACCTAAGTGTCTCTGATTTTGTCTCTACATGGATTTATACACAAAAACATTATGAAATCCTGTGTCATTCACATTGCATTTAAGGGGAAAGCAAAAAGAAACATGCAGGAAAGCAGTTGCTGGGAACTTTACCATCCTTATCGTATTTCTGTGCAATTCTGTTGCCTATAATAATCAAGTCTGCATGCACTTTAGATGGCACTTAATTCTCCTCTTACCCAATGTATATTTGTCTTAGTTTGAGGGAAGAAACCAAAATGTTTACCAAAAAGCAGAGGGGAGGATTCCTCAACAGTAATCACGTCACTCTTTATTAAAGAAAAGGAACTTCATTTAGAAAATGGATATAAGAAGGGTAACTATTCTTAACTACTATATATATATACACATATATATATATATACACATATATATGTAGATATAGATATAACTGTAAACAGACCAGAGCAAACTACTCCC
>JAOXXN010000395.1:111406342-111449079 GCA_026770055.1 Myrmophylax atrothorax
TCCATATTTAGTGTTTTTCATGAGTAGGGATGCTTTTCTGAACCTGAACATGAATTCCTTTGTTTATTTTCACTGTTGGTTTTTTTTTTTTTTTTTTTTTTTTTCAGAAAAATGACTTCACTCAGGCCCCGGCATACTTAATGAAAGTACTTCTGGCAACACTCTTTCCATATCCATCTAATATGAGTGGCAGGAAGGCTGTCATCCATGCACTTAAACAAAGGGACAGCTGTGCATCACTGTGAGCTGATGCAGCCCATCAGTCTGTCAGAATATAGCATTTGGCAATCACGGTTTCCAAGTATATTCACAGCAGTAACTTCTGCTCTCTGCTTTTCCAGACAGATAGAAAGGCTTACCTGAAGGCACAAAAAATTCCTTAGTTATCAAGAAACTTGACATAGCAAAGACATAAAAACTGAGATAGTGAAGTTTTTTTTTTCTCTCTCGATCACAAGCTGAACAACTGGCTTACGACCTGGTCCCCCTGACAAACTGCCTCTGGCTGTGATGGTATTTCTCTTACATTTTCTCAAGGCTCTCTGTGACACTGGTATGTAATAACCACTGCAAATAGATATTAAACTTCCCCATATCTTTAAAACTGGTAGACCAAAACCTTCTATATGAGACTCCTACTGATTCTAATCAGTGTCAGGGTTTTTTTAGAGTTTTGCTTTTAAAAGGTGACTGCAATTTTGAGCATGCTGTTTTTATGAGGCAAAATGTTAAGGCATTCTGATCAGAAAAGGTCAATGAAGATTATTATTTAAGACTATGCAACTAACTCAGAAAAAATAAGCATTTTTTTCTAAATATTCTTGAAGTAGTGTCTGATCAAAACTGTACATCACCAGATGTGTACTTTGTCACAAAAATAATCAAGAAAAATACAAAGATGGTTGAACTTAGACATGTGCACATTTAACCAATGATAACCATTAATTTTCATTCTGAGTACATTATGAATAGGATCAGTATTACAGGTGGACAGGAACCTCATATTTCAGTATGATTAAATTACTAAGGACATTATGTGAGTATCTTCCTAATTCAATGCACTTGTCAGTAAAAATACTCATCTATGACATTTAATTTAATTGACTTGTCAGCAGCAATATCTCAAATATATGTGAGACACCTCCATATTTAGTTAGTTCTGCTTGGACCAACATTTTTTGGTAGTGAATACATAGGTAAATCAAACTGCAGTAGGAGATGAATGTGCATATGCTGTCTGCTAACTCTTCAGATACACTTTGCATTTCATTTGAAGTGATTATTTTTCCCATCTCAGGATCACCTCATTTTATATGAAAAAACCAGAAATTTAATCAATTTTTAAATTAATGAAGGAAACTCCAGAATTTGGAACATACTGATGAAAATTAAAAAAAAAAAAAAAAGAAAAGAAAAAGAAAGATAAATCACATAAATCACATACCTGTATATCTGACACTCTTGTTCTATGATCAGATCATCACTACTGGATAAACTGAAAACTTATAACAAGAGTTAGGTAATGAAAAAAAAGATGTAGTTCTGAAATTAAGCAGACTTTCAAATCTCTAAAAGTATTTACAATTGTTTATTGTAGTCTAACTGCTGTGTGCTCCAATTATAGGGCCCATATCATATATTTACACCTTAAAATGATCCACTGATGACTAATGTTCAATATGCAAAATTTATTTTCCATTCCACCATTTATATGATTGAATACTGTATGAAAAATGTAATTATATTTCTGTTCACATAATACAAGCAAAAATACACCATTTCTCTATATTAAAAGCAACAAAATACAGACTTTCTCGATGTGCTACCTCTCAACAAGAAGAAAAAAGGTGATAATATATGAAGAAAGTCTGAAACAATGAAAATTGATAGATACTTGTCAGTGCAAATTGCTGAAAATGGTAGAGTTTAACAACCTATATTAGTTAATTGAAAGTGGAATACGCTTTAGAGCTTTGTGTACAGGTGTCTTACCAACACATTTGCAATGTAAAAGATTGTAGGGGATTGGCACTGGATGAGAAAGAACAGTATGTCTCCGCTTCACAAAATTAGGTGCATAAATTGAATTTTTTAATTGTTCTGTAGCATAGCTAAAACAGGTTGGTTTTTTCTTTCAAAATTTGGGCAAGACTGAAGTTGATCAAAGCAATAACTGTTTGTTAATGTGCTCAGGTTTCAGAATTATTCATGGTTCAGAGAGGGTTTTCTAGAGTACTTCATTGACCTAGTACATATCACTATTGCAGGAGTCCGTTGCGATAATAATTTTGTTCTCTGTTATAAACTGGATTAGAAACCAGAAGACAGTTTATTTCCCTATTAATAGGATGCTAATAATGCTAGGTTGGTTTTCTCTGTATTTCAGTTTTCTACATTGTGTATTTCTCATGCATGTCCATTAACACAATCCATCAGGTATAGGATGTCTGTACTTTGGTGGCATCTAGGACACTGAAAAATTGCAAACAAATATTTTTTGAAACTTTTTTATAGCCTGTACATTCTGCATATCATCTTTGGGGAGTAGATTACTGGAATACAGACCAATTTTAAAATCTATCAGCATATATAAAAAATTATCCATTATATGGTTTCCTTTATGCTAAGATTGCTGAAAATTGTTTTTGCCATTTACTAAACATAATTTCTCATTCCATGAAATCAGAACTGATTTCTATCCATTTTTACCACAGCTCCTCTGACTTTCGTCATTATATCCTCAAATATAGTGATCATGAAAAGCATATTTTGGAAATGGAAAAGCCATTATAGTAATAGAACCGACATTAGTCAACAATTTATCCAAGTGAAATGAAATTTTTATAATCATTAACAATGTTTATAAAATAAACTGACAGAGTGTCTTGTTTTAATTTATCACATACCATGTTGTGACTGTAGGAGGAAAGCCACAGTCTACCCCCCCAAAGTGATACCTGGCACAATACCCTTTAATTTTGAAAGCAAATATCAGGCTTCATACATGATGTAAAATCTCAGTCTAGCATGACTACTGGACATGCCCATCACTGGGAGAATTATAGTTATTTTTTCCACACCAGGTGCTAGAAAATGGAAAATGTAGTATTTCTCATTATGGATTTGTTTTACTAAATAAAGAGGAAATTAATATTGATATTTCTTTATAGAATGAACAGTAGCAAAAATCTTTAACACTTTCTAGACTTTTGGAGAGTGTTTGGGAGGAGACCTTGGGGGTAAAGTTCTCACACAGTAAATTCAAGTGCCAGAATCTGGTTTGGCAGATGACCTTCTCCACAATCAGCAGGAAATGAATATACAAACCTTGCAGCTGCTTGGCATGTGTCAATTGGCCATTTTTCCTCCTTTGTAGGAGATTTGCAGCATTCCAAATCCCTCTTTATGCTACCACCTCCTCCTGTGGCCTGAACACTTCCACATGTGGCAGCTTTGCTCAGGCAGAAGTGCAGCAATGTGTGCTGGAGCAGGTGCCAGAGCTCATCACCCACCTGGCAGAGAGTAGGCAGGCTCCTGGATGTGGACATGCAGTGGCTTGTGCAGAATAGGTCTGATTGTATTCTCACAAATCTCTCTGTTCCCTATTGATATCTCTTCAAATTTAAAAGTACTGGCTTCAGACAGGAAAAGGGGTGAGCATCTACTTATTTATATGTATAGAGACTTGGACTACAGAGAGCCTAAATTTTTTGCAAACCTGTAGATAACTGAAGGAAGATGCCTGTAGAGATAAAAGCAATGAGGTCACTCCACCATTCCTTCAGGTCTCTACCATCAGGACACTCACCAGTCAAAAGCATTTTAAGACTGTCCCAGAAACATATGATAAATAATTTGATATTCCCTGTCAAATTTTGTTTTCCCAGCACAGGAATATTGGCATTTGTGAACAAAGTGAAAAATTGTGTCATCACTTGAAGTCAACTGCAGGTGTCTGGGACTAAAATAAAATATTCTCCCCATGTAGCTTAACCCATTGGCGGTCTCAGCTAACAAATCAGATAAAAAATGGGGGTCATGGCCTTGGAGTAAGGCAGCAGAGCTCCACTGACTAAGCCAATTTAGACCATCTGAGGCTAGCATTCTGTGAAGCTGAAATTGTTCACTTGATTAATGGACCAACTGTCTAGCCCTTATCTAACCTGGACTGCAACCAGAGTCCCTTGTCAAAAGCCAGCATGAAGTCCATGAGCATCAGTAATTTAACATGTAATGAGCTGAAAAACAGTGCCATAATTTTTGCTACCTTGATATATGACTTAACTGTGCAATTCAATGCAAGGTTTCTTTTCTGAGTTTTAAATAATATAGAAAAACTATCCTGAGGAGGAGGAATTGCAAAGGCTGTGTAATCTGTTAGCAGCATCTGTGTTTGGACCACTGACAGAAAACAGAGAGGCAAAACACTATTGCTATTTCAATATCAAGTGCAACATTCCAATTGAATAGGGAAGTCAGGGAGATAAAAGGTTATCTTCAATGGTGTACACTTCTAATGAATGCAACTACATTTTGTATTGTAGTGTATAAAGGGGTTTATTTTCACTCAGATAACATTTTTAGATAATATATTCCTAGTTTGCTAGTTTTTATGTGATAGTGCAAGTTTTTACACCCATGCTTCCTCCTGGTGCAGACCAATACTAGGAGTCAGGCAGTAGTTTAAATAGATTACAGTTGATTTCATTTTGCATTCAGGTAATTACTAACTATTTAAATGATTCTCTGATGAATTCCAATTAAGAATAAAAACATCATAAAAGGAGTCTATTTCTAAGCAACATTATCGTACCCAAGCAAGAGGAGATACCCTTTGTTTGACTTCTAAATTATTTTGTAGGTACCCATGGAATTTGTCATGAGCTTCAGACAATATTACTGTACACAAATTCAAACCAAATTGTCACCATGACTGAAAGTAGGGATTATATTGCTTTCCAGTATCTCTATTATTTGAGAACCCAGAATATGTTCTGACTTCCATGTCCTATAAAGTATGGGTCACTTCTATCTTCAGTTACTCACCTGGTATTATCCTGTTTCACTAATAGCAAAAGTATATTTTTAAAGATTGTTTTTACTGGCAAAACTGCTTTGAAAGATGTGCATTACTTGCATTTTCTGAGACTGAATGATCCAACACTTCCAGAAGCACAGGTAACCTCAGAAAAATTCCATGCTGCATAGGAGCAGATCAGTCCAGGTTAATCAGCTTAATGGATGTCTCACCATATGACTGAGGCAGATATTGAGTCTATTATGCAAATTACTTAAATGTAAAGTGCCCTATTTGAGCCTCTTTATTAGAATATTTTTAATTAATTTCAAGTAGTCACACAGACAAAAAATATGAAAAAATATGATGGTCACTCATCTGATTAAATGATTACACTACTCAGCTTGCAAAGTGAATGAAATATCATTTACCTACTACTATTATTCTCTATCTCCTCCCATATGGTTTTCCTAAAGTCGGAAATATTATCAATATTTTCACACAGAAAAAGCCTTTCTTGACTAAACAGTGGCAGCTTGTGTAAAGACAGTTACAATTGTGCACATCAGATATAACCAGCTTGAGGATTTCATGAGTGTGCGATACAGATGACAATAGTGGACAAAATCCTTGTAAAGTTGGAATTGTTACCATCCTTTCAATTCTGTTTATTTCTGTGATTAAAATTTGATCAAATCAAACTGCACAAAGGGGTGATTTTTCAAGGGCAAAAAGTGAGCTGGATACTTATAAGAGATATCAGTGTGGTGGTCTAATGGGGGTGAGGCTGATGCAGATTCATGTCCCCAAGTCTGACCAGTAGGGAGGCAGAGCATGTATACCTAATATGCAGAACAGGCAAACACAAATATATATATATATATATATATTTACAATGCATATAAACATACACATGGCCAGCAATATAGATCAAGACAGACAGAAAGCACAGCACTTGAATGAACACAGTACCAAAAGCTTCATCCTGCTTTCCTCTCTGTCTGATCAGGTTGAAGATCCATATGTTCAGTGTAGATGCCTCCAGCACTGGGCTCAGACACTGCTGCAGACTCCAGAATTTGCCCCTGGATCCCAGTCTCCCCATCTGCTGGCATCTGGGCATATGAGCCCCTGAGGCCACAGCTAGCTCCAGATACCATCTTTCAAATGCACACACAGTGGGGGCTCTCAGTAGATACCCAAGTCCTGCGGTCTCACTAGCAGATGGCATGGACAATCTTATTTCTCTAGCAGCCAGGTCCTTAGATTGCCTCATTCCCAGAGACCCATCTGTAAGCACCCATGGCTCCCAGACCACATATTTGCTGTCACCATAGACTTACAGGCCCCTGTGACCTGCTGGCTGACTCCACCTGTGATATAGATCATGTATTCAGTCATCAACTTTAAATTTGGAACATTCTTTCTCTCTGTATTCTCTCTCTGATAAAAAAATATTAAATATTAATAAATTAATTTTCACAAAGTGTGTATTTATTTATGGGTTTGAGATATAGGGAATAAGTAATTTAGATTCTCTTTGTTTTCCCATAGGGCCTGACTATTTATCTTTAATCAAGCTATTTTCCAAATCAAGCAGTCATGCAGCAGTTATCTTTCAAAAAAGAAAACTTACCTTCTCAGATAATAATCCAATTTCAGCAGCTGGGGCAGATAGAGATGTATAAATCTCAGCAAAATCAAATACTCAATAAAATCATAAGAGTTGAAAACTCTGTTCTAACTCAATAATCAAAATCTTACTCATGGGAATTTCTTAAAATAAAACTGTCCATGCTAGTTTCACTGAAGAAAGACATTTCATTTTTGCTTTCACTCAACAGTACTGTATTCTACCATCCAGATATCAGAAAGCAAGAAACTGCAGCACATTGTCAAAGAACTCTAGCAATATTTAAAGTGTTCAGAGCCCAATTTACTGGCATCTGCTCAGAGAGCTAGGGTGATGACAGACCTGAAAGATAACTTTTTCCACATCCACATCTACTGGGAATCTCTGATGGAAGAAAGGATGACTTTTATGACATCAAAATAATGAAAAAAGATGAACTCTGACAAGTTGTATGATACTATTTCAGTAACTATGTCAAATTACATTCTTTACACAGTATTCTTATTGGATTCACAGATAGTGACATGGTACTTTATAGCCCTCCAAAACCTCAACCCCAAAGGAGATGCTCTTACCTTTCAAATCATATACCTACCTAGGTATGTAACTTGTGTGGGCCTGGAGCAGAGAAAAAGATCCCAGCACCAGTCAACAAAAATCTGAACCCAAGAATTCACTTTAGAAAGAAATGCAGTTAGCAGTTCAGGAAATTATGTAACTCCTATCTTAGTTGTCTCCAGAATTTCACTAATACTTTTCACTTGAGCACTGCCTACTCAACAGATTTTGGAAGTTAAGGCCCTTAACTAAAAATGTCAGGATGTTACTTGGAAATGAGAATATGAACATACATTGCAATCATATGGCAGCTAAATGAGAAAGAGTTTTCTCTGTCGCTCAAGTATTTAATATAGAGAGATGAAGAGACACCTCAGACTACTCAAACCTTTTTACTTTTGCAAATTAGCCAAATTTTTTTCAGTCTTTCATCAAAATGTTGATCTACTGTACAGTGTGATCATTAATGATTAAAAATACACTTGTCAATGAGGAAAAAATCTGCTTTGCTTAGCATATTATTCCTTCATCGTTGTTTGTCTGTTGATCCCAGTTAATATGAATGACTGAATTTTAATTGCAAATCTAGGGACATTAATTCTTTTAGGACAGCAAACATGTGCATATTATTACAGTTTTATTAAGAAAGAGGAATTTGATAAATATTCTAAAGTCAATTTTTAAAAATAATTAAAGAAAGGAAATCCAGGCAATCTGAGGTCTTTTGCATCTAAGACTACTATAAACAATTTCTTTGGAAAGTTTACAAAAATAATTACTCCTTTATCATCCAAACTTCAACCACACACTTATGCAAACGCACAAAATCTGAAAGTTTTGCGTCCACACACTACCAAGTCCAAAATTAAAACCCAAAAGCAATATGTAGGTAACAGCCATAAGATATCTGAAAGGTATCCATAATACTGAGTCAACAATGTAATGGCTTATGAATTTCAAAGATGGTAAATATGAAATTATACTCATAGGGAAAACAGGGTTCTGATTTTACATATAGACAATGGACTCTGATGAGACCACTGCAATACAGACTAACATCTTGGATTATTCAAAAAATGTTGATGGAGGCACCAGACCAGTATTGCTTCCAAAAGGGTTCATACAGACAGGAATGGAGAAAAGAACAGAAAATCTTCTTTTATACAGAGAGGAAAGGTAAACAAAATGGACGGTGTTATGCTGCTGTATAAATATGTAAGTAGTTTGTGCAGTTTTGATCCTCTTATCTCAAGACAATTTTTGAATTTCTTTTGGTTAGAAAAGGACTCAAAAAAGGACAGGAAATGTAAGGAAACCACCTCAAAATGGTCAATAAGTAAGAAGTTAGTCTGAAAAAAGACAAATGAAGGTATACACAGTACAATCTAATAACATTGTAAAGGGTGGAAATGAGAAACAATAATTCAGTGCCTCTCAGAGTTCTGAGTTCATAATAAGTCATCAAATATAAATATTAGATGGCAGGTTGAAGACAAATAGATTTAATTCTTCACACACACTAGTGCTAAGCTGTAGAGGTCCTTGCAGCAGGAGAATGCAAATAAATCAAATTCATGAAGGCTTATTTGATGCAAAAGTTTCACTGGAGTTTTAGGACATTCCTGAGCCATAAATTCTGGCAGAGTAAGAAATATTGTGAGGAAATACCATATAGGCTGCCATTGAGTTCTTTCCTAGGCGTATGTTAAAGGTAAAATCCTGGAACAAGATTTATAAGATTTTTGAGTGGATCTTTGCTCTCCTCCCCAAACAATGCTCTTATATTCCATTGAAATCAAGGCATTATGAGATGATGGCACAAGGCTATTTATTGACATGCAGGGCAGAAAAATGAGAAACAATTGTCATGCATTAATATAGGGGAAAGCTCTGACTGGATATAAGGAAAAAATTGTTGCCAAAAAAATAACTAAGTATTGGAGCAGGTTGTACAGACTGGCTGGGAAACCTCCATTCCTGAGCATTTTCAAAAAACACAGGCAAAATACTCTAAATATCCTATTGTGAATTCAGAATAGGCCTTGCTTTGAGGAGGAGAGTGAGAATAGAAACCTCCTGAATGTCACATGCAACTGAAGTTTTTAATATAGAGAGATGAAGAGACACCTCAGACTACTCAAACCTTTTTACTTTTGCAAATTAGCCAAATTTTTTTCAGTCTTTCATCAAAATGTTGATCTACTGTACAGTGTGATCATTAATGATTAAAAATACACTTGTCAATGAGGAAAAAATCTGCTTTGCTTAGCATATTATTCCTTCATCGTTGTTTGTCTGTTGATCCCAGTTAATATGAATGACTGAATTTTAATTGCAAATCTAGGGACATTAATTCTTTTAGGACAGCAAACATGTGCATATTATTACAGTTTTATTAAGAAAGAGGAATTTGATAAATATTCTAAAGTCAATTTTTAAAAATAATTAAAGAAAGGAAATCCAGGCAATCTGAGGTCTTTTGCATCTAAGACTACTATAAACAATTTCTTTGGAAAGTTTACAAAAATAATTACTCCTTTATCATCCTGAAGGTCTGTGACTCTATAAAATGTTGACAACCCTATGTTAAAATATTTGTTTATTGAGCTCAGAAGATATCTTTATCCTTCAGTTTTGTTTAGGATGCAAGGCAAAAGGTGGAACTGGGATATAAAAAAGAAACATCTGCCAAAAATTGATCCTGTCCAATTAAGGACCCAGCACAGGGTTCCTCCAAAGGAGAGACAGTGACAGACGATAAGATGTGCAGGAGATTTATTACAATAGGTAGGGGAAATAGGTATGATATTTGCATCTAATCTGATAGAAGCAAATTAAGCTACCTCCATGACAGCAAGTGCCCAAATCAAGTAAATTTCAATATAGAATAAAAAAAAGTAAAAAGCTACTCATGTTCAAAATGCTGCACAACTGAGAACAGGAACAGACCTATGATTTTCTATGAGTTTCATCTCGGTGGTACCAGTTTTCAAATAGATGATCTTGGTCAGCATATCAAAATCAAAGCACGTATGCATACTCACTTTAAATTGTCAAGGCTAAACAACTCTGTTATTTTGTACAACATTATTTTTTAGTGCACACCATCTGTTCAGTGGAAATGCAGCTTACAAAATTTATTTCAGTAAAATAAGAAATAAATCTGTTTTTCAAACTTTATTATCCAGTTGAAAATCATTACAATGATATTTCTGTACAGTTAACCAGGTTTTATGAATGAAATTATATGTATATGTCACATAGCAATAGAAACATTTCAGCATTCTTTCTCTTTTGTCATTTCAAAAAAAGAGAGCTGTGTTCTTTTATATATATCCAGTAACAGACTAATAAGGATCTCTTTGGTTGAAGGTCAGAGGCAAGTTTCATTACATGAAGGGTAGCTTCTGTTATTCATTTCCAAATTTTGCTTCATGAAGCAAATCAATAAAAACTTGCTAAACACTTCAGTCGTTTATATTTCAATACCGTACATTAAAAGTTATTGCTTTACAATAATTGATTTTTATGTATTTCCAATGCTTTTCTGTTTTATAACTGAATAACCTTTTAACATGCAGCATAGAATTGAGTTACTGGAAGTCTGTGGTTACATGAATAATACACAATAAAAATATGTAACATTTTCTGTCCTACTGAATTTTGGTTTATGAAAAAGAAGATACCCATATAGTTTTTAATCCCTGCTCTCATTTGTCTTCTTGTGACTTTAATGGAAGCATGCAATTGTCAAAAAAGACAAAACTACAGATTCACTTTCACTGAATAGTTTCAGATACAGTACCTAAGGTACTCTGTCCACGTGTATAGCTCTCTCCAACACTTCCAAACAAACATCCTCAATACTTCCTGCTCTGTCTCCCTGGCAACCTCTCCTCTACTCTGCCTTTGTAAAGCCATTGTTTCATGATTGCTTTCTTTCTCACTCTGTTGGATTCTTCCTAAGAAAAAGATGTAGCAACAGTGACGAGATTTGGGTCATTAAGCAAGACACAGTTAATAACACCCTTATTAAAATAAATTTTCATATAAGAGATTCCTAGTCTGTAGAAATAGGAGTTTAAAATAGGCATTTCATTATTTTTTTAACATGAACCCCTGATAATACTTATTTCTTCCCAATCAGTCTTTGTGAAATAAGTATCCTTTCAGATGCAAAGAAGTTTTCCACCTCTGCTGAAACACTATTCAAAGTACAATGCATTATGAAGTCACATGTAGAAATGTCCAGGTCTTAAGTTGAAGATGTTAACCTGGCAATTTAAGAGTTTATTGCTATTTAATTTTGTAATTTAAAATAAATTTTTTAGATTTTTTCTTATTGAATTTTGTTTAAAGATCAGTTGGAGACTTTGAAGTGGTGTCAAGTACCTTGACAAGACACTCCTATCTCATGACAAAGCAGGTAAACTAGAAAGGCACAACTTATAAACACAAAATATATTAACACAAGAATTTAATTATGCCTTTGTAACCAGTGAATCTAATCCCAAAGACATTGATCAACCATCTTCAATAAATTAAGCATATTTTAAAAGTTTCTCTTGAAAATTTGGTCCTCACTCAATTTTTTTAGAGCTTACAGTTCAGGGGTTTTTTTGGTTGGTTTTTGTTTCTTTGGGTTTTGTTGATTTGGGGGGATGGGGTGGGGTTTTTTTGTGTGTGTGTTTGGGATTTTTGTTATTTTTTATTGTTATTTTTGGTAGTGTTTGGGTGAGGGGGGTATGCTGTTTTTGGTTTTTTTTCTTTTTATTTTAGCTGAGATTCTTTGAGAAAATAAAGCCAGCAAAACTGTTTAATCCCAATCTTCTTAAGTGAATAAATATTCTTTGTAGTGTGAAAGTTAAGATACTCATCTGGATTAGTGGTGATCTGAGTGTTCCTGATGAATTGACAAGAAAAGATTGAATAAGTGTCTCTTCTTCTGCTAAGCTTTTCAAAGAAGGCTGAAAAATATCTTTAGCTGGTATTCTCCTTACTACTACCACAAAATATTTTCATGAAAATATTTGTGTTTAACAAACCCTGGTTTCCTGAGGGTATCCTGGAGATTACATCACAAAAATAATTTCAAAACGTGCCTACTTGCAAATACTAATATATTCTGCTCAAGGATAAAGACAGTGTTACCCCAAAGAAAGCTACCCTGAAATAGTAGAAATACCTTGTACTTACTATTTTCCTAATTCTACTTTTAAAATTACAGCAGCAATTGAAATTGCTGGTCTACAATATCAGCAGCAAATTGCATTTGATTGGTACCTACTGCAGTCATTTATGAGTAAGATTCCCCATGAGGTTAGCAAGTATGACAGTTACTTTCACATACAAAATGTTTACACTGCCCTAGCTGAATATACAGTGCTGATCTGTCATAGTCCAGCAGTGCTGATCTGTCAGATTGCAGATTACTTGACAAAAATACCTTAAGTTACTGTTGAGAGGAGGATCACAATGTCATACGGAAGAGATTACCAAGACCTGCTCACAGGTGAACAAACAACTGCATATTTTTACTGTGGAATTCACAGCACTCCTCAGGGTAGGAGCAAAGAGGTTTTTCAGGGTGTGCTCTTCTGGTGTACTTTCACTGTACAAGTTCATGCTTTCTGAGGAAATTTATGCTTTATTCTGCCCTAGGTTTCATTGTTATAGAAGACCTGTTTTTGAATGTACACTTGAAATATTTTCTTAAACAATTTCATTTATTCTTTCCCACTCCTCTTTGACATAACGTGTTTGTCATCAGTGTACTGCTCAAAAAATGTTCCCCAATTTTGGCTGAGCCTTCATGGATGTGCATTCCAGATGCAACAGGACTTGTTACTGATCATCTGACATCCCATCTAACTCAGAATAGATTTAGTAGTCATCTTTGCTGGATGTTAGTTTCAAAATCTTTTATGGAATTCTTTTGTCCCTTGCCAACATAATGGTTTGGGTCTTGCGAGACAGAATGAGGTGGCTTCTTGGAGCTCAGTTTTCTCACTACCTTCCAGAGCCAAGTAACTCTCTAAAGCCTAAACAAAAGGAGTACCTAATGGCTTTGTATTCCACAGTGATGGCTAGGGGGTATTTGGGGGGGAGATCTGAATTTGGTTGGGGAAGGATTTTTTTTTTTGACTTTACTTTTCCCTGGTTTGGGAAGTGGTCAGAGAGAGGTTTCCCCATACTCATTTTTGCCTGTGCCCCATGCCATTGGTTCCATCTGCTCGGCTGCCCAGCTGCCACTTTGCTGGACTTGCAGCAGCACTGGGAGTGGCCCTGTCTTGCCCTCGACTCAGCACATCCTGCTCTGTTTTCCTTTGAGGACAGCCACTCCTCCTGGATTTTGCCTCTGACTCATTTGGGGCTGGTGCTATCTAAAAAGTTGCTTCTAACCCCACAGTGCTTTCATAAGGACGGTGAGAGGGTCATTGGCCTGCTCACAGGAAAGGTCCCACGTGAGCTTTGGAATCGTCATCGCTCCCTCTGCAGCTTCTGTGCTTCTGTTCTTTGTAAATATAACTGCACTGAAGGACAAAACAAGAGGACTAAATTGTATGAAAGTTTTGGTTCTGGTGGTTTGTTTGTTCTGTTATGGTTTTGTTATACATATATATATTTATATACATATACATATATATATATATTAGTAAAGAACTGTTATTTCCCTTTTCTATGTTTTGTGCCTAAATCCTCTTAATTTTGAAATAGTGATAATAATAATAACTTGGAGGGAGGAGTTTTTCTTCTTTCTATCCCAGGAAGGGTCCTGCCCCTCTTTAAGAGACATTTTGCCTTGTTAAACTAAGACACTGGAATACTTCCAGCTGATGAATACAACTTTCACAGTTTGCATATTTACAAAAGAGCATAATAAGCATAAAAAGGTTCAATTTATTTTTTTTATTTGATGGAAATCTTGATAGCACCTCAACTTTGTATTTCTTTCATAAACCAAACAAAAGGAATTCTAGTATTCTAAAAATTATGTCACCAAGTTTGCTGATAGAATTATTCAAAGCAAACAGAATTCAAGTTCTGTGAATGAATTTGGAAAAGGTAGGCAAAACACTGTCCTCAAGGGACTTTACTCATAACCACCCTATTTGTTGGTCCAAAGTTGGTTGCTAAGTAGTAAACCAGTCTACCGAACAGCTCCTAGACCTCTTACTTGGACTAGACTCAATACTTAATATTTGGAATCAAAATCTAGGAGTGTCAATTTGGTGACTATAGAGATTAAAAAAAAACACAACAAAAACAAACAAGTAAAAAGACCCAACAAAACAAGCAAACAAACAAACCATAATGAAACATATTTAGTGAAGAGGAACACCAGACAATCTTGTCTTCAAAACCAGAAAAGAGATCCACATAGTGATATATCTGTTTTGCTCTTCTGCATCCTCATAATCATTTTATGTTTCAATTTCTGTGAGTAATCCTAATGTTATTTATGAGGAAATCTGGTACAAACACAGATGTTGTACAGCTTTCAACAGGTATGATATGTGAGTCCAGGTCACTTTTCATCTTTCACAGATATTATTGACACACTGTCAGGCAACAATGGTCTGAGTGTCAGACCAAGCATTGACTTGTACCTTTGCAATTCTGTCTATTCTTGATGAGTGTGCTGGTTTAAAGGTAAACAAGTGGGAGAAATGAAGCCAGCTCAAGAGAGATTATGTATCAGACTTACAATTTACTAAAAAGATTACAATAAATACAATGATACAAAGAAAGACTGGTTTTAAACCACAAAAACAGATGTATAACCCAGCACCTTGGGACAAAAACTGAGCAGCATTCATTAGCCCCTGTGCTGAGAACCACGTTGTCCCCCTGAGTGCAAAGTAAAAGAGGTGAGGATGAGGTCGCAGTCTTGCCAAGACTGGCAGCTACAGTCCTGCTGAGGTTCTGGTCATCCTCTGGATCTGGATCCGATGAATGGTATCAGAAGTCCTCAAACCCCAAGATTATATATGCTCAGGGCCAGGTGGGAATGCCCAGTACCTCCCCCAGGGTGGGGAGTCTCAAAATCGGTGATTTAACTCTGTGAGTTATGGGGTGTATTTGGAATCCAATGGTCTAGGTACTTGCAACTGACAATTATGCCAGTCCCTAATGGCCCATTAGCAAACATGACCCCACTCAGACTGAATGTGAAGGTGCTAATGCCTCCCCAGAGGAGAGTTATCTCAGCTGAGTCATTGGTGTGAAGTCAGAGAAACACTCCACTGTCTCATAGGGTTCTTCACTTGTAGCCTGCGGTGTCAGGTGTGCCCTGGGAAGTGCTGCAAAAGATCCATTAACAGTCCATCAGAAATGATATAGAGAATACACAGTTTTGGTTATACCCGCATAGTGATAGACTGGTCCTGGTCCTTGTAACTAGGACACTTGCCCACATAAATACTCCATGTTGGGCTCAGGGCAAGTGCATGAGGTGGTTATCACCCAGGGTTTTGCAGTACTGGACCTAGCAATGCAAATTTTTCTCTGGTGTAATTTTGATTGATGACAACATTTTGCTGGGCAGGCAGCCACTGTCTTTGGACCACCAGGCCAGGTCTGTAATCGTGTTCAAGAAGAATACAGAATTCTGATGGCTACATTACAGTCAAATGTTTTTGGGTCTGTTGTATTTCTTTTTTTCCCCTTTTTATTTTTAAAGAAGTTTGCTAGCTTGTGTATTGACAGACAGGACATTTGTCAAACCCATCACAACATTTTTAAGAAATTATGTGGTGGGACCCAAACAAGGACTTCGATAACTTGATGTAATATGTAAGATGCCAGACATGAAGTTTTATTACATACAAATTCCCTCTAAGTTCAGTTTTGAGTAATCGTCAATTAATGCAACTTTATTTACATTTTGAAACCTGGAGTAGAAGAGAATTGTACTAAGTCCACTCACCTTTAACTTTTTAAGACTGATAACAAAAATAAAAGAAATATGCATCACTTAGAATGGAGATCATTTCGCTGCTGCTTGGACTGGACCTGAGCAAAATCTTATCAGGATACTGATTGGCCACACTCTCCAGTATAAGTAATAATTTACAGGAGACTGCTGAAAGCAGGGCTGGCAGAGGAGATAGTTTAGGGAGGGAAGAAGAAAAGGTGATTTCCTGGTGGTTTTCCTACTAGAAGGACATGATGAGAATCACAACTATGCAGGTTTTTTAATGTGCTTTAAGGCTGCTCTATGTGATTTTTCAGCCATTTTTCTGAATAACTGGAGTGAAGTATGTAAAAAAAAAAGAAATCTGAGTTGAATGAGTAAGAAGTTTTCTGTTAATGCACATTTTTGGTATATTAGTACACCACTGATGCTTATATTACATTTTATGCAATTTCTAACCTTTAAAGGGTAACAGAAGAGATTTATGTGATACAACAGCAGAGTGTTTTAGCCCCCTTTTTCTTTATATCCTGATGTTTTTATAAAAAGTAGGATAAAGTTGAAAGTTTAGTATTGATTGCAATTTCCTTTTGCCAGGCACAAGAAGAAAGACTGATATATAACCTCAGTAGCTACAGTGACTTTTGGCTCTGAGATGAGCAGCATCTTGACTTAAAGTGATTTGTATGCCCCTAGTTTGAAAATAGTCATGAGCTATAGGATGCAATTGTGAACAGATTTGAAGGGCTTTTTCTCTGAGAAATGTTATGGTCATAAAACAATAAACACAAGGTTAGTTTTGATATAGGAACTGAGGGAAGCAGAAGTGATCATAATGAAAGTTTGAGTAGAAAGCAAGACATGATGAGCTCATGTTGACAAACTGGTTGGTTCCAAAACCAGTTCAATCAAAATAGTAATCATTTTACACAGTTTTAATTAAATGTTTCAATGTCCTATTAAACTTTAGATAACAAAGTAATTATGTGAGCAGACAAACATAAGTATTAACCACTACAAGAGAGTTATTCAACAAGCTTATTTAAACCATTACCTGCTGGTAAAGGAAAAGAAGTTGATAAATCTTATGACATAACAACCAAAATTAAAAATCAAACCTTCTGGGAAGTAAAAATAATCCATGTTTTTATAGCTGCAACAAAACTGTTCTGAGTTCACAGTTCACAACAGGTATTTTCAATCATAATGAATTTCTTTTACAGTGCAAGTATATCATATGCATAGGGAGAACTATGCAGCAGCTCAGCTTTAAGTATTGCTTTGTCTGGAAGTATTTACCTTCAGCTTAATAATCAACAAGAAAAAATGATTAGGACATTTTCTTCTTGAGTGGATAATAAATAATCCTACCAAATGTGATCAGGCACAAAAACAAATTAACTTTGAAACCTCTAGAAGTTCCTAGAACAACATATAAGCAAATAATTATACAGTGAAGGCTTGTAATAGGTCTTAAAGGGCTTAAATCGGTAATTCAGTCACTACCAAAGGGGCTAGACATACTTGTGAAGCATCGGTACATTACAAATTTAGGCTCCAAGCTTTGCTTGAAATTTTTAATAGGAAACAGAGCTTCTGTAGGAGGAGGAAAGTAACAGTTTTCAGTGAGGACAAATAAGGAAAATATCAGCACCAGTGAGGTCTGGAGCAGTGTCAGGTTTTTCAAGAGATTCAGCTTTAAAAATAATGAGATTCACTGAACTATGCAACCTGCAACAAATCACCCAACATTTTTAACAACAGAAGAGAAGAAACTGATCTGGCTTTTTGGGTTCAAACTCAGACCATAATAATAATCAACAAAAATTTTAATATATGAATCTAATTCCTAGTCAAGGAGAAAAAAAACAACCCAAACATTGCTGCTAGGGATGTGTCATTGGATGTCACTATTATTTGCAATTATCTTCCAAATTCTTACAACAAAAGAAAGAGCAAATCTAAGAAGACATGCAAAAATATGTATAATATTGCTGATGAAAGTGAGGTGCTTTTCAGATAAACTTTAGACACAATAGAGGATTTTCATCTTTCCTTAGTCTCCAGTGAAGATCAGGTTTTGAAGTTCCCCAAAAGATGGGATGAAATTCCCAAGAGCCTTGTTGCACCAATGTTATCTTCTATTTCCACATGCAAGGCAACAATGCATAAAGTCAAAAGGGTCCATCAGGGAACTGTCAACTGACAGTCTCAGAGCCTCATGTTAGGTAGCCTGGATGTAATGGCACAAGTTTCATTTAGTCCTTTCATACCATGCATTAATGTAGTTCTGCTTTGCAGAGCATGGGTTACTAAAGTGGAAAGGGCAGAAAGGAGTCACAGCACTTCACAGCGTAAGAATGGCTTAACATTACAGAGTAAAGCATAAGATGGCATCGTCTAGGGCAATAACACAGAGTAGAGGAGTCTGATAACACAAAATGAATTAGATTTGCTACTAATCTATATGACTGATAATTTTATTTTGTTCCCATGGAAAGCAAACCTAAAGTCTCATATATGTCTTCTGAAACTCTAACAGAGTGCTGGCAGTCCAATGATCCAATATTACTCTTATTTTTTTCTCATTCAGCTCATGAATTCCCATAGATTATGCTAGTGCTAATTTTACCATGTAGAGAACTCTACTGGCATGGAGATCATGCTGTATTCCCTTCTATTTTTATTTTTTTTAAATTTAATTATTAAGAATTACTCTAAGGTAGACTAATGCCTAAATATATGTCTACTTTTCATTGTATCCTTTCTAAATCTGGAGTGAGATTCTAATTCCACTCAATGAAGAATTTATTTTTGTTTTGTAATTAAAACCTGAGAAACTGCACTCTCAGAGTGAAAAATGTTTATTAATTTTCACTTTACCAGTAACTGCGGAGTTGCAGTCCTTCACCTTTTGCAGCTTTCTTAGTTCTGACCTTCACTTGTTTAAAACTTATGAAAGGCTTTTCTGATGTAAGTAGGTTTGAAATGTTGAATTTTTTTTTCTGATTAGCAAGCAGACAAATATCAAAGAATGCATGCAAAAAGATGTACTAGTATTGAGAACTTAACATTTTTTGTGTTTCATGAAGTTATTTCCCTTCTTTAAAGAATAATTGTGAAATCACATATCAAAAATTCTAATACTTATATTTTTCAAATGCCAAACCCCAAGATCTGTGTTGTAAGCTTTGGGCTTGGGCTGCATCTGTTGGTGTTTGGCATAGAGTTCTTTTTTTTGTGCCTCATATATATATATATACATACATATATATATGATGCAATATATATACTGTTTGTATATATAGTCATGGGATTTTACAGATTTGTTATTCTTATTAAACGAGTCACAAATCCCTTATTTACAACACACTGAAAATTTTGACAAGACAGAAACACCATAAAGTGCTTGATTTCAAGGTTTTCAGTGTAACAACATGAAAGATACCTCTGCAAAGGTCCATCACCTAACCTACATCTATTGACTTAAAACTGCATTAGAAAAGTAACTTATCTTGCAGACATATCTGAAAGTGTTAACAGCTGTTATCTGCTGATCTGTCTGTTCAAATAGCCTTTTACATGAACTTGTGTTGTTTGTACTTCTTCAATTGAAACTGTGTAAACACCAACTTTAATCACAGCATAGCAAAGTGATAGCACATTTAAAATATGACTAAATGACTAAATATATATATATATATATATATATAACTTTGGAATGTTACATAGAAGCTGAATTAAAAGATTGCATAAATCATGATGCATATATAATATGAGATGCGTTCATTCGGTTATAAATAGCCATAAATCATCCTGAGAAACAGTGAAATGATTTAATAAGAGAAAACATTACATCTCAGGTTTTCTTTCACTCACTAGTCCTGATTCTTCTATCAGTTGTTATTTACCAGGTGAAAAAACATTCAAATTATTTTAAGAGCTATGGTATATCATTGGCCCTTTGAAAAGGTAATGGAAGTATTATAGGGAAGATATACAATGAAAAGCTAGTTCATTGATCCAGAAATAATGGAGATCAGTGGTCTATTTATGCTTGTTCTGGTTGTAGGAGGAGATATCAAGTACTAACATCCTTATGGTTTCATATGATTCTGTTCTGAAATACCTATTATGAATGACAGTTATTTATGTAAAAATAAATATGTTAACTTGAGTTGCATATTGTAATGGAAAGACAAAATGGCAAGAAAAGAGAGATGCCCTATATCTGCACTGCTGATTATTCTTAAAATTTTTTCCCCTATGACTTTTGTGTGTATGACCCATTTCTAATGGGAGGTTCCTGATCTTTTTTTTATCTCAACTAAAGATTGTACCACACTAGATAATTGTCTTCTCCTCAGAAAAGCTAAGCTCTCTCTAAGACTGTGAAGTAAAAGAATGAAATACAGTTAATTCTACTAGTTTTTATAACAGTTTTAAATTCTATTATCTTATTTCACAATGAGATCAGAGTAAGGACCCTGAGGTACTTATTTGGCAAAGTGAGATATGATCCTGTTATTGAACCTATTTCTCTAAGTAGCTGTGGAGCTCAGTAAATTCACAGGTTTAACTAACATTAAGGAGAAAAAGGATCACTAGGTTAGATTAAGCCTGTATAGCACTAACCATTAGAGTTCATCAAGTTGACCTTCTGATTTCTAATTATATTTTACTACATGTTGCTTGTATTAAATGACTCCAGAAAGCGTTAATCACAACAATATAGAAGTCTACATACTACATTTAAATTATCACTGTGATGGTGCTAGAACTGAGACCTCAGGACGCAAAGTGTCATGCTCATATTAGCTCTGCAGAACAGAGTATTTGGTCTCAAGAAAAAGTCACCACCAGGCTATCAGCAGCTATTTTTCTCTTGATAAATATTAACAGGTTTGGGGGCTCTATTCTTAAAATATACAGCCTTTATCCCTGTGGAGTTTCATCCTAGAGTGGAAAAGGAACCAGGTGTAGAGAAATGGGATGCTGCAAGATAAGCATGACTTGATATATTTATGTATTTAATTAATTTTTTGTCTTGTTCAGCTTAACTGAAACAAAATTGCCTTGTGTTTGTGAAGCTATTTTTTATCCATTGGCATAGAAATTTCCATTTCAGTTAAAAGAGAAATCCAAGCTAACATTCACTGAGGTGGATACAAGAAAGCATTAATTAGTGTGTATTAATGCTGGGGAAAATTTAGAATTGTACTGAGTTTTAATGAGGGATTTGCAAACACCTCGTATGTGGCAAGCCTACTGACTAGGTCATCCTTAAAAAAACCCAAAACAAAACCAAAGGAAAAAAACAACAAAAACCAGTTCAAAATACAAATCCTACTAAAGGCTCAAATCCCAGGATTTATATGCATCAAATAGTTTTATTTCATACCATTTACTATATATGTAAGAGATGATTTGGTCGTAATTATGAAAAAATTTCCTGCCATTGATTATTGGGTTTTTTAAGGATGATGACTGACTGAACTTACATTCTTTGAACACTGTTTAAAATCAAAGTTCAGTCTCAACTTTTACCCCTAAAATGCATCCTCACTGCAGTCCTTTAAAGTCTATCTGTGCAGTCTAACAATAGGTATACTCTTTCCTCTCTTTAGAAGTGGTAAATGCCATTACTTTGTTTCAAATAATTTAGAGATGAAGACAGCATCCTGAAAGAAATACTCTCATAAAGCTGCTTCTCATCCTTTTGCCTAGATACAACCATGAAAACTGTCATTCCACCCAAATTCCTTAAAGATAACATTCAGGAAAATGAAATATTAAAATTCAGGTTATAGTTTGTCTTCCCTAAATCAAATAAATACTGATTAAGTAACATGGATGATTAAGTGTAAGTGCAAAAAATGAACTAATCCTTTGACAAGAAGGTTTCAGCCATCACAAAATATAATAACATAAGACAAGAAGTAAAAAGCATTTATGAATAATCCTGAAATAAGTTATTCAAGTATGGGAAGATAATAAGCTCCATGTGAATCAAGTGAACCTTTCCAAAAAATATCCTTACTTGACACAAAGTTAGCCTACCAAACCTGAAATGAACAAGTGCTAGTTAATTTCTCATATTTATCTTAAACAAGTCACACTCAGTCTTTCTAGAAGGGAAAGCTGCATACTGAGGAAACAGAGCTCTCCTACAACTTGCTGTCAGCACAAATTTACTCTGTATACACCAAGGAGTAATTCTGAGTACTCATATTGTTACCAGTATTTCCAGATACTCCACAAGTAGTGCTGTTAAAAAAAGAAAAAAATAAAAAAGTCTCTCACAAGGAGAGGTTCTATGAATCAGTTCTAAGAGCTCCTCTGGGAGGACTCACCTAGAGTAAATCTTGGGATAGTTTCAATTGCTGCAGTGCCCACAGGATGCACACATTAATAAGAGTTATTAAAGTGCTGTTCACTTTCTGTAACTGAAATACTAGCAATTTTGTACTCAGAATCTTTATTGAATTTTATAAATTAAATTAGAATAAGAAGATAAATGTGTTTTCAATATCCACAATCAGGTAATATGAAAATGGAAGTTCTAGTTAATTTTCCACTTCAATTATAAATTTTTTCATGTGTTTTCTCATGTTTTGCATTTTTAATAAGAGAAGAGGGTTATTAATAGAAGATGTCTGTTTGTGTGTGTGTTTGTGAGGGAATGTGTGCTGAAAAAAAGCAGTTATTATTTTTACCTTTCACTTAATTACAATGAAGATAATTCAGCCAGGCAGAGTTTAGATTGAAGTGTATGAGTATTTGATACATTTAGTATTTTGCTTCTTTTAATATTAAGTTCCACAGTTAATATCTGGTACCTCAGATTATGTCCTCAACAGACCTGAGTTCTTTATTTGCGTGTTTTACTTTATTTATTTATGTGATCGGTTAAAAGGTGAGCAAAGTTTTTAAAATCAAATGTACTTACACAAATCCTGTCCCATCAATCCTGATTCCTAGAAATAGGAAAGGACAGCCTCAACAATGAAACCTAAGTGTGAGAGACAAAAAGGTGAACAAAGAAATTCTCTATTCTGTTTGTTGCACAGTTATGTCCCACAGAAGTAATAGAGCTCACTTACAGCACAAAATATTCCATTTTATGTATGTATGGGGGTTTTCTTGCCTAACATATGCAATGTAGTTATCAAAGTTGTTTTGCTGAATTATGAATTAGAACTAATAAGAGGGTCTTAGCATGTCCACCTTCATGAAAAAGCCCTGATGTTTATTACCTTGGATAAGGTCAGTACTGTAGGAATGCATCAAATTGGAAAATTAAATCCCCATTTTTATGATGACATTATAGTAGAATAAAAAGTTCAGTGTATTATACATATTAATAATTATTTTATATATTATTATATATACACATACATAACTTAGTATGAATTCTCTTTATTATAGTCAAAAACATCAACCAACTTCTACAGAAACAAAGAAATTCAGCTATCCACCCTCTAGTTGCAAATAGGTAAAGCTCCTTCATACACCTGTTTTGGAAAAAGGCAGACACATGTTTATCACCAGGTTGCTTCAATGGATATCTTTACTCAAGTTTATGATAGCTCCTATGTTGCCAGTATTAATTGTCACTCAGAGATTATGTCATTCAAAAGTGAATCTATATCACACATTCTTGAAGTGTTCACATAAGATCTTAGGCAACATATTCCTAATCTTGTATAATAGACTCAGATATGCCAATCCTAGTTTTTGGAGTTGGTACTTTGAGATAATTCACCTTTTATCATTTTTACTTCAGAAGGCTGGAGTCTTGAGTTTTCATATCCTTTGTGAAGTTCATTGTGCTCCTCAATTTTGAACAATATTTTTCTTAACTTCATTATTCATTTCAAGAAACAGGATAAATTCGATGATCTTAATTCAGTATACTACTGTTAGCCTGCTCTGCCAAGCTATATTACATAACCACACATTTAGAGCAATCTACTGAGATGTCCATTTTAATCTGAAAGAATAACAGTCAATCCCAAAGAAATGCATATGATACTTTTTGGTTCTTTCCTTTGACCTCTGCTGTATTTCACATAACTGAAAATCCCACAAAGGGGATTCTGTAAGAAGGCAAAGATCGAAGAACATGGTCAACTCAAGATCTCTGATCTTATTCCAGATTTCTATCTGGTGTTTGAAGTCATCTTGTAAAATTAAGCCTTTTAGTATTTTTTGCTTCAAATTTATTTTAAATCCATTAAACCAGCCAAACTTCAGTCCTTTCTTTCTCTAAACGTGCTTACACTTCCCTGAGTTTCCTGTCCCATCTGTTTTCCTTCCATTCAGCAGAACAAAGGAAATATGTTAAGAGCATGGTAACATTGTTTCCATGAGAGGTAGAATAAAAGCAGCTTTGTTTACAGAAGGTGGTGGAGATCATTCATGAGCTACAAAGGAAACTTTGAACAGCACTGAGATAATTATCTCTATTCCTTCCCAGCAGAATACTTTGGAAAGAATTTTTTTAAAATATTTTTTTAAATGAATACTCACAGAAGACATTTTTCATGGATATAAAAATGAATAACACAAGAAGTTCAGTGTAATTCAGAGCCTGAATTAATTACATTTCCATATGCTAAAGTCCTTCTCCAAAGTCAGGAATAATACTCCCTCATTATAGCAAAGCTTTTAAACAACAAAAGACAGTTCTCTTTGTGTTTAGTTTCAGATGAGTCTGTAGGACTATCTGTGGGCTTGAATCAGAGTGGAGCTAGTGGTTAGCTAGGTTACCTTGTGTGTTGTGAAACTCGCTGATATATTGAAACTGGTTTGGATATTTATGATAACATATGCAGAGTCTGTGTCCTCTTTATCTATCTTAGTTGTAAGCTTATTTTAGATCAAGGAGAGAAGAAATTATTTTCATCTCTGATCTCTATATTGGTGTCTATATGGTTCATGGAATGATTTCTAATGTAGGAATTTTTGGCATGAGTGTATTAAGACAGTGTGTCACCTTCTGAGCTAATGCTCATCGCTATTGTCCTAGTCACTTACTAGGTTTCTGGCACAAGGTTACCTTTCTAGAAATATTCATTTAACACTGCCCATGGTTTGCAAGTGTGCTCTCCAGTAAGCCACATTGTTTAAAATCCTCAGGATTTTCTTTAATAAATTTTGCTAAAAAAATTTCCTTTCATAGCAACTTGAATATATTTTTCTATACATGTTTCCAATTTCAAAGACAACATATTTTAGCTATTGAACCTCCTCACCTGTGAGCATATTAAAGAATCTCTCAAATTCAGTAAGTAAAAATGTAACACTTCCCACTATTGATACACAATCAGTAATCACATAGATTGCCTTGTGAGAACTGAGCAATATCCCTTCTATATCTATTTCTATGAACCCTGATTAAATAGTGGGACATTAATGTACACCAATGTAATCATCAATGTAAACTAATGAAGATAAATATCATTGGTTTTGGTATCTTCAGTAACTTTTTCCCTGTTTACTAAATTCTTTTGTGTTGTTTCACATTAAGTCAAACAAAATAATGCAGAAATTATCATAAGTTATTACTTTCCTTGGAAGTAATTTTCTTTACATTTTTTCTCTTAATTATCTGCTAAAAATTCTGATTAAATTCTATAAAAGTGATTTTAACTAAATAAGAATAATTAAAGGGACAAGTAGATTCCTAAATTTTTTGAAATGTAAATCTCCTCCTCACATGAGAAAGAAAAAAATGAAAGCACAGCAAAATTTGTGCTAGATTTTTCTGCTGTTAATATTTATCCATATTTGATCATTCTATAATTAAGTTCAAAATCAAGGATGCAAATTCAGTTAGCTTGATGCTGACATGAAGAAAATAATTCTTCCATATCTTAGTAATAATGTACACACAAACCCCTATATTGGTCCTGGTAATAATGATAATTATCATCATCATCATAATAACAAAAAAAAGCCAACAGTGAACTTGATATTGCAATTAAAACATTTATTTTTCTAAAACATATTTGGTTGCTAGGAATGTAGATAATATCCATTAACACTGTTTCTAAAGACTACTACCATGTTTAATTCCTGGTTCCTGTTCAACACGGTCCAGTTTGACTTCTTTTACTTGAAGACAGAATGTACTTATCCTGATATATTTTGGGATAAGCAAAAGTAAATATTGGCTTTATTGTTTTCTTTTGCACTTCCCAGTTCAGTAACTGCATTTTAAAGCATGGACCTTCATGCCAACATATATGCCACATTAAAATATCAAGAGAATGCTGTAGGGGCTCACAGGCCATTCTCCCTTTCTTGGAAGATGATAGATTTTCCTTTTTTATTTGAAATACACAATTACCATAAAAAGAGACAGAGAGCTGCCATTTTAAAACTCCGGTGTTTGAGACTTTTGGAATCATGCAAAAAATTAATCTCATTACTGCCATTTTTGTTCTGTTCCTACTGCTATGGAAGGGTTGTGATACAAGCAAGGTGTTTTATTCAATAGGTCTTGATATATATCTTTTCAATTTTACGGATTCCTCAAGTGCCTCTTCCGAAATGTGTCAGCTAATCCCAGATTCTGATTATGACTTTAAGATATGCTATCTATGAGACTCAGACGTTTTAAATGAATGTCATTTAATATAACACTTTTTCATTAGCAGAGATAAATATGTATGACCCTAAGTGTTTTGTATGGAGGTTATATACTCAAAACTTGTCCATAAAGGCTGCCTTTGATGACCTTTAATACTGTTTGTATCAACAGTGTTACAGAGGAAAACAAGATAATAAATTGACTTTTGTACCTTTTTTTTGTCTTCTCAGTCTGTACCATATCTGACCAAAAAGGTCTTGCTTATTTTATTTCTTTTTCAGATTTGAGCACTACTGTGCAGCAACTGGTAGAAGTCTGTTAAATTAAAAGGGAATAGAATCTAGTTCTTAGGAATGATCTGTTCAGTATATCAATATGGTTTTCAATACTGCTCACTACCACAGCAGGTAGTATGGATTTCTCACAAGAAATTTAATGCCTGTATTTGAGATTTTGAAGTTTCTATGTGTAATATTATTCTGCTGATCATTTATTCTGTGTCACAATAGTAGTTATTATCTATCTTTTATAATAAAGAACTAGGCAACGTGTCTTAGTGAAGTAAACTTACAGTCCTGTGTAACGACCCGGAATAAAAGTATATAGAAAGGCAATTTTTTCCACCTAATCTGTTAATGCTTTCTCCAGTACAGAAATGAAATATGGATTGGAAGAGACCAACTCCTTTGGTTGGCTAGTTGTTTTGTGTCCCCTCTTAACCAGGGAATCAGGCCCAGCCACAGTGGATTCATGAAAGGCAGGTTCTGCTTGACAAGCCTGATTTCCTTTTATCAAAAGGTGACCTGCCTAGTGGGTGAGCGCAAGGCTGTGGATATTGTCTATCCAGACTTCAGCAAAGTATTTGAGACTTCTCTTGGAGAAGCTGGCAACCAATGGTTTAGACAGCTGTATCCTTTTTTTGGGTAGGGAACTGACTGGATGGCTGAGCCCAAAGGGTGGTAGTGAATGGAGTTACATCCAGGTGGTGACTGGTCACTAGTCAGGTTCCCCAAGACTCCGTATTGGGTTCAGTCCTGTTTAATACCAATGATCTGTATGATGGTATTGAGTGCAGTTTCAGTCAGTTTGCAGATGACACCAAGTTGGGTGGGAGTGGGGATCTGCTGGAACATAGAAAGGCTCTGCAGAGGGATCTGGACAGGCTGAATCGATGGACCAAGGCCAATTGTATGACATTTAACAAGAGCAAGTGCAAGGTCCTGCACTTTAGCCACATCAACACCCTGCAGTGCTATAGGCTGGGGGAAGAGTGTCTGGAAAACTTCCCAGTGGAAAGAACCTGAGAGTGCTGGTTGACAGCTGCTGAACATGAGCCAGGAGTGTGCCCAGGTGGTCAAGAAGACCAATGGCATCCTGACCTGTGTCCAGCATGACCAGGGAAGTGTTCATCCCCCATTACCCAGCACTGGTGAGGCCACACTTCAAATCCTGTGTTCAGTTCTGGGCCCCTCACTTCAAGAAAGACATTGAGGTACTTAAGCATGTCCAGAGAAGAACAAAGCTGGTGGAGGGTCTGGAGAACAAGTCTAATGAAGAGTGACTGAGAGAGCTGGGGTTGCTTAGCCTGGAGAAAAGAAGTCTCAGGGGAGACTTTATCCCTCTTTAGAACTACCTTCAAGGAGGTTATAGTGAGGTGAGGGTTGGTCTCTTCTCTCAAGCAACTGGCCATAGGACAAGGGGACATGGTCTCAGGTGACATCAAGGTAGGTTCAGGTTGGATATTAGGAAAAACTTCTTCAATGAAAGGATTTTAAAGCATGAGAACAGGCTCCCCAGGGAAGTGGTGGAATTACCATCCCCGGAAATATTCCAAAGACAAGAAGATGTGGCTATTCATGGGATCATTTACTGGGCATGGTGGTAATCCGTTGAAGGTTGGACTCAATGATCTTAGAGGTCTTTTCCAACATTAATGATTCAATGATTCTATGATTCATAGCTGCTACGTTTCAACTCCTTTACTACTTTTGTTTCTCCTTGTAAGAGACCTTGTGAATGTTTTCCCCACCGGCGCTTGTACAGTTACCTGCACTATGCATGGAATTCAGCATCATAGAGATGCCAACACAGGGAACTCTACAGGTTCAAGGTTATCACAGATGTAAGAGCAGCCCTGGCTTCCCAAATGTTGTGCAAAGTTTAAATTCTCTTCTGGTAGGATTTAACACTTCTGCTACCCCTTTTTTTCTTTCAGAGTTTTTTTCTTTGGCATCTATCTCAGACGCCTGACACCTATTTCATCCTTGATTTTGCATTTGATTAACAGCAAACTGCATGACGCTGGGTACTGTTATTTTTGAATAGTGCCAAGAAACAGTCTATAGATGCTTTCTATGAGTAAGCATAAACGAGATTTAAACAAACAGTAAGATACCAGAAAACTGATTTTCAGTCTGGAAACTCCATCAGTTTTTACTCTCTATCTACAACTTGGACTTCTTCCTGCATTAAAAATAACAGGAGTTCTGTTATTTTTAAAGAGGCATGTAACTGATCATCCTTTCAGGTTTTTATGATAGCATTTTCTTTTTTACTTTTTCATAAACACAGGAAAGTAAAAATTTTTTGGTAAAATGTCTTTTTATTAAAACATGTCTGGAATAATATTTGATTTCTAGTCAGGAATACATAAGAAAGGTCAGTAAGAAAGACAATAGAACCGCAGAGTTACTGTAAGAATAGAGCTAACTTTGGAGCTCTCTTGTTTTGTGCACTGTTAGTGCTTGCTATTCAATCAAACCTAATATTCATTAAGAAACTTCAGTAGATTATTTTAAATGGTAAACCTTGATAATAACTCCTAGTTCTTCCATCTGTCTCATCCACTTACATTTTTTTTCTTTGGAAGAAAAGAGTTCTAGTCAAAACTGACTGCTCCAGGTACACTTGGCAAATGTTCAAAATGTTTGTTTATTACATCCTAAAATACACTTTCTATGGCAACAAAAACACTGTTTGTAAATTATCATCCAGTAATTAAGATGTTCTTTCTCCCTCAATGACTGATTCTGAAAATTTTCTTGAGAAATCAGAGCAGCAGAGAGGTGCCACTCCATGTAAACTAGCAATCACCAAAGTTCAACGTACAGTGTTCAGCCTGTTGAACAAGACTAAATATGTTTATTTGCTAAATAGCCAACAATGCTTCATTTTGGGCAGGGGAAAAAAGGGAATGAATGCAGACTTCATTAAGTGTTCAGAAAGGTTAATTACACCTTTTCCAAAACTGAGATCTACCTTTAACAAACTATAAAATACTGAGCCGGTCAGTTCTCTCTCCAGCATCAGCTTCTGTGCTGCTACATTTCATACCCTTTCTTCCCTTCCTTATGTGACAATGAAAATAAAATAATCACATCACTAAGAAGGACATTATCTAGGAAAAAAAAACCTCACCAAAATCAAACCAATCAATAAAACAAAACCCAAAACCAAATAAACAAACAAAATGAAGGGAGAAAAAAAGGAAACACTATAAAGTCTGTCAGTATTATGGCCAACTATAATGGGTCAGATAATTTGAACATAAGGTCCCAAGTCCACATTTCATGAGTGTTAATCACAAAACAATTTACACTGACTGTGATTTCATCCCTCTAGATAAATTCAGCCTTGATTATCCTTTATTAGTCCGCTCTGATAATCCTCCAGACAATGCCAAATCCATGGGCTTTGTTTGAACTGTGTGCACACCAGCTCTCCCATACTTTAAGAACAGTTCACAAGTGTAAGAAAAAAAGGAAAGAAAAGAAAGGTAATAAAGAGGACTGCCCGTCACTGAGAATGGATTTGCATTCAGGGGGGTTACAAAGAGTGGTACTGACTGTGAGAGTGTAAGGTGGTGTAAAAAAAGACTATGAATTTTGCTAGGCTTCTTACCATCTTATTAGTTCTTCTGAGGAAGAGAGCAAAATCTTTTTATCAGTCCTGGCACATGAACATATCTAATTGCTACTTGTGACTTTCTACCTGTCAGGTTTAACCTTTTCAGTACCAGTTTATTGTGGATGTGCAAGCAGTGTCAATAGATGTTATCACCATCACATTAAAATCACTAACATACCTACCGTACTGTGGGGATTGATTTACAATATCTGGAATGGAGAAAGTCCTGCCAGAAATGGATTTGTGAAGATGAACAAGCCATGGATAATGTTTTAACAACTGATGTTTTTAATGTTGTTTAAAAGTACAAAATGGTTTCAATTGTGTTTTTTGCAAAGTCACTGCTTCTCCTTCCCAGGAGGCCTTGGGATACTTGTTATCTCAGGGGTCTGGAGGGAGGTTGCGACATGCATGTTACCTGACCCCCTTCCTATTGAATGTAAATCCCCTTATTCCCATTGGCCCAAAGCCAAACCCCCTCGTTTCCTGTTGGTGGGTTTTGGATCCCTCCAAGGTCCGTAAAACCCCTGACCAGCATCAATAGACTCTCTCTCTTCTCCTCCCTCTCTGGTGGTCTCTGTCTGTCTTTCTCAAGCTCTCTGGGGACCATGTGGTCAGGGACAGTGGGGAGCACATTTTCTCCTAGGTAATGGAATAAACTCCAGGACCAGAAGAATCACCATACCTTTGCAGATTGCATCCCCAGATGCAGAAGGTACCCAGCAGAAACACCGTACAGCTGCAAATCCTATTTCAGGATTCAAAATTAGAGTGTTAATGCTAAAATTTGTATGTACTGCATGTTATTATGCCATGCTCTTGGGGCACAGACAACATGTGGGTACATATAACACAGCTCCCAGTGAAGTAACCTGAAAATGCGCAGATATAGGAGGCAGAAATAATAGCTCTTCAAGATTTTTCTCTACATGGCAAATGTTTTCAGCTTCCTATTAAAATTCCAGAAAAATATATTTTATTAGAGCTTAGTTGAAGAGATTAAAAAATCATATGTTATATACATATACATATATATATATATGCAATTTTGTTGTTATTAAATGTTGTATGTGTGTGTGTGTCTGCTCTGAAATATTTTTATGTATAAGTCCTCAGTGAATGATGGCAAAAAATAGAATAATGTTCCTGATTCTTCTTTGGTTTTAATTCTCAATTGCTTTATAAATAATAAATAATTTTTACATTGGGAAATATTATCATCAGTGCTCTATTCATTTATTTATAGTTCTCCCATGTGTTTTGTTGCAGTGACATATTTTGGTTACTTCTGCTTTGCTGCTGTGAGCACCTGGGGAGAAAACCCACCATATTTAAAAAAAAAACCAAAACACCAGAGGAAGGAATGTTTAATTCCATAATACTAAAATTTAACAAGCATTGGTTCTTAAACTAAAGATCGCTAGTGATGAGGGAGATGGAATAGAAAATAAAGTTGAAATAGCCTTTGAATTATTATATCATGAAATTTCACATTATTTTCACCTCCTGCACTATGAAGAGTCTTGAAAATTGTAAAACCTGTATGAAATAAGTATTTAGAAAGATTACTTTACCTGTCCATGGCAGAGAGCCAAGATTTGCTTCTACTTTAGTACTTCACTTTCTGCTAACGATAGATTTTACGGTAGAATTATTTTTTCTTTTGAGAAAGGAAGCTTGATTTAAAATAATTTTAGAATGCTCCATCTCAAATTAACTACCTTTTCCTTGAGAACCACCCTACATTATTTTAAAAATCTCTTTATTTATTGAGAAGGAGAAAGAAACAAGTGAATACTTGACTTTCCAAGGACAAAGACTTGCTGAATGAAGCATTTGGCCAGAAAATGCCTTATTAGACATAAGTTAGAGTGTAAATGGCAGCAAAGTGACCTTTTGTAGCACAAAGAAAATCAAACTTGAACTGACTCATAGTGAATCTCACGTCATCCATACACATATAAGTATTTATGAAAGCAGCAGTTATCGTTATATAAGTGGATAATTCTTGCAAGCTGTAAAATTGCAGAAATCAGCCTTTGGCATCAAAGGCATTATTTGTTTTGTGTAGTGACATTATTCCTTGTTCCCATGTACATGAAACACATTGAAGTCTTTCCTCTGTGAGACCGCTAACTGTTAATCCCACTAGCTCTGGTAACAACAATAGTTTAGGATAGACTAATATGCCTTAACTTTGTCAAGAGTTTTGTAATGAACCAAAGCTAGTGGGATTAGTTATTTTTACCAGCTGGTATGTCAAAATGCCAATATCAGAAAAAGACATTTATAATGTTTGATGAAATATCATTAATGTCTGCAAGATTTGACTCTTTTGAATCTTTTAGAACTGTATTTTAAAGTAAGTACATATCAAGTGATTGGTGGCATTAATAATTGTGTTTAGGTGCAGATTTTTCAAGAGGAGAAGAAGAATGGGAGGAGTTTGAGAAAGAATTTTAGTATTCCTGTTAGGATCACATGAAGCAACATATGCTCATAAGTACACTTCTCTCCAATTTGAACACTCTGTATTCTTAGAGTCAACCAGTAGCAAAATTCCACAAGAAGCTTGATACTTGTCAGACTCCATGGACTTAACCGACATTCACTAAGCATTTGGCACATTAAAGACACCATCAGATATTTTTTAAAAAGTGGGTACAGGTAAAAGAAATTCAGCTGCTACTGCCTCAAGGCTGTATTTATTGAGTCCAATGTTGAATTGTGTGACATCTCTGAACAAAATAAGTAGAAGTGATTTTATATAAAGATCCCAGCGGCTAACTTGGTTTAATTAAAGATGTTTCAAAAGATTGAAGAATCAGTAACAAAGACAAGAATTGTGCTATGGGAATTATCAGGTAATTACTTCAAAGGTAAACTTGTAAATTTTTCAAGTAGCCTGACTAAAGCCAAATAAAAGTTTATTTATTGGATCTTATTTGATCTCAATTTTTATTACTTCTGTGACTATGGTTTGGGAAAATATGAAGGTTTTTTCCTAGACTGTTATTTGCAATTATTTCAATCTGAATTAAAGATATGCAAAAGTGTCCAAGATCACTCTTTTACATTTTTTAGATGAAACTAAACCTCCTAACATCAACAAACAACTTCTAAAACTAGTATTTTTGTGCTTGTTTTCCTCTGGTTGTAAAAGGTTGAACAAACATCCAAAAATCTAGCAAAAGCAAGAATAAGTATAATAAATATCTTGATGTTTAGATTATGGTTCTAGAAATGGCTGCAAGGCTGAAACAAAATGCCAGTCTTGAAATGCTGAAGAGCTTCATAGAAGAGATCATGTGCACATGAACTGTTGTTATTCTAGATGTAGCAGTTTGAGATGCTGCTCTACACTGTGTGTGCATTCCTCTGCTGGAGGTTCTTGCCTGTATCAGTATCAGAAAAGAGGAATTCATGTCCTTGCCATTCCTTGCTATTCTGGTAAAGGCAATTAGTGATTTTTTTAAAATTCTCTGGAACACTAGAAAGAGGAATATTTAAATACATGTAATCCACAATTCTGAGTGTTTAGGATATGGCAAGAGACAAATAAGCTGGATGGGGTGGTGGGGGAAGTCAAGAATTAAATGAAGTTGGTTCATTTTCCCTTGAAGTCTATGTGTGAATATAGACTGCCCTAGTGGTATACTAAGGAGAAAGGCACCAAGACTAAATCATATAAGCCACATATTTTATCATGCCATGCACAAGTGATTGTACTGAAAGCAAAGGAAGATCAAAACCACCAGAAAAGTCCACAAGGTTACAAAAGTGTTTATGTTTGATGGTATGAAAATCTAAGACTCATAACAAAGCACAACAGATGAACCAGAGAAAACAGAGAAAAAAAAATCTTATTTATAAATAGCTTAAAAGTAGAGTCATGAAAAGGTAAATACTCTGATTATTAGCAGAGACAGAAAACTGACAGCAAGAGGTCCAATGGCTGTAAGGTTTTTTGGTTCAAGCCACTATTTGGTGTTGGAGTATCAGACTATAACACTGTGAGGAAGTGTATATGAACTTAAGGTGAGATTAAAAGTTTTAAAAGCAGTCCAGCTTAAGGAAATTTTCCTCAGGTTGCTCTGAGAATTGACTTAAACTATGGAGCCTTCAGAAGTTCCCTTGGAGCCCCTGTAAGGCAAGTAAAGTTCTAGAAGACTAAAGCCTGAGTAAGCCTAGTACCACTCATGAGAAAGATTCCTGGGATCATAAACTTGTTAGATTAACTTTTGTTCCTAAAAAATTAGCAAAACTAATGTTAAGTTTCCACCATGAAAGATCAACCAAAAAGGATTGATAAGTCCTATTAAATTAAAAAAAAGATGTTTAGTATACTACATCTCAGTATATTTGAACTACCTGTGATATTTTTGTCTGTTACAATTGTGTGACATCACTATCAAGTGATTTGTCCAGGTGATAGGAAAGACCAAATTCAGAGAATAACTAGCAAGGCTCAATTATCAAAGTGGGAACATGTATCAGATCCAATGATACAAACAAACCCCAAACCCTCCCTTTTCCTTCATGATTAAGAAAAGTTGCCAGCTTAAGCAACAGAACACAGGTCCTGGCTGTATTATGGATTGCTTAGTTCTGGTATCATTCAATGTTGCATTTACCCTTAATTGTCAAGATAAAAAGTAGAAAGTTGTAAGCACACTGAGGGTCAGAATAAGAGTGTAAATAAACTTTTCTATTGGTGTGCTTCCAGAGGAACTTAATACTTAGTGAATATCGATTATATGGACAACTGTGTTTGGGCATAAGACTGTATGAGTAGAGGTATATTTTCATGCATCCTGCTGCTGAAGATTCTTTTATAGCACTTTAATGTTTCATGTTGAAAACACTGCCATTTCAGGATTGTTTATCTTGAAACATTTTCTTTGTATCTTAATTTAGCCTAATTAAAACTACTTCACCAAAGATTCAAGTGATTAAAAAAACTTATCTAGCAAGTTTTGCAGTAACTTATAATTACAAAAGAGGTTTGAAGATTGTATCTACTCTTTTTAAGATTCCTGCATCCAGGAACACATTTTTTATACATTCTTATTAAATATTTGAAAAATGCTTCAAATCAGAGTTCTGTAAAAATATTTTTCCTGGGAATGTAAAAGCTGTTGTACCTTGCAAAAGGAGACCAGACACCAAAGTGGCATTTTCAAGTTAAATATGAATCAGATAGGACATTAGGTTTTAATTTTGTCTTTACAGTAAAGGTTTTGAATTCTTAAATATGACCATTAAAAAATATTTAAAGGCAGCAGCTGTTATATTTCACCACCTTTTTTTTTTTTTTTTTTTTTTTTAATGACAGCAGGTAAAAAAACATTCCCATCAGTCAATGCTAAATAGTCACTCTTGTTTGGGTGAACACTTTTGGACAAAATATCTAACTGCAAGGTACTAAATATTTGTCAACACCTTCACCTTTTTGAACTTAAATGCACGTCTGACAATTCCAATAACGTTTTGATGTTTTTTATTTATTTTTATTAGTTCTTATCTTTTATATGGCAGTTAGCTATTGCCATCTCTTGTCTGATATTTCCAATATATATGTGTGATCTTTCCATCCTTGTAAGGAACAGACCTTTCTCTTTCAGATAACAGAATTAGTTAGGATTTTCACAAATGCAAGATAGATATTTCTCAGTTTCAGAATCTTTATCCGCAGATCCTTTCTAAATCCCTTGGGGTTAAATACAAAGCCTATACTCTTTTTCAGATGTCTTGTCATAGAGGTCAAGATAAGTGGCAGGAGAATATTTTACCTATTATCTTTCATGAACTCTGGATTTTCTTCCTTCCTTCATTACTTAGCAGACTATTTTCATCCCATTGTGCCTTTTTATCATAATTTAAAATCTCAACAGCTCCTCCTTTGACTGCTCTTGATATAGTCTGTTACAGCAGTTGTTTCTAATTGTCTTTGTCATATCAAGAATTGACAATTAGAGTTTTCATTAACCTTCTCTAGGCTGCTGCCAGGTGGGTTGTACATGTCATCACAGTGTGCTTTCTGAGACTGTGTTTCTCTTCCCTGGTAGCCCCTGTGAAAAATGACAGCCACAATTAGTTATGCCAAAAGTTGTCCAGAGCGAAAAAGGATCTCTAAAATAAAAGATAGGAAAGCTTTTATGCCAAGAATAGGAAGAAATAAACTTCAGAGAAGCTTAGTCCTTTCCTGTTTCCTCCTTGCTTTGAAAAGGAAGGAGGAATTTACTCCTTCCCACTAGGACAAGTCATTACAGATTTTTCTTACTTAAACAGGCCATATCACAGACTATGATACCAGAGATACCAAGGAAAAGTAATACTATGTCTCATTCTCAATATTCTTTGCCTGGTCATAGAGTAGTGGTCAGCACACTACACCAATTTATTTCCATACCAAATTCAGAAGTCTGAGTGGATTAAATAAAGGCATACAATGTGTAGAGTATGAATACTACAGATTTAAACCTATGTCTATATTTTGTCCTGTTTTTATAGCTAACTGTTTTTATAGCTTAGTCCTGACTGTTGGAGAACCAATGCAGTGAACGTGTTGAATCTTCTACCCGTACTACCATACTTCACACATATATCCTCTTACAGTTAAATTCTAAGTTAGATAATATGACTGAAACATAGGTTTCCATTTATGGTTGTTCAGTCAGTTCAGATATAGTTTCATCCCTAAAAGTCTAATGCTGCAGAGACTGGAATCACTGATACAATATGAGAGATTATAGTCTCTGTCAAGGAAAGAGTTACACTTTAGCCCAAAATGGTCAGACCTTTTCTGAAGCTCAGTGCCTACTGTATTTACTGCAACAAAGAGAATGGCTTTTCAGAAACAGAATGGATTTTCAGAATCACTGAACTCAGTGGGAAAACTGAGTGTCTGCTCCTCTAATGATAATGTCACTGATTGCATGCCTTAAGTATAGTGCTGGCTTTAGGATGTAACTAGTTTCCATTCCTAGAGTAGCAATTACTAGGTTTAGTGACTACAAAAACAGAAGAGAAAATCTCCTTTTAGGGAAAACAAGAAATTATCCTTGAGAATGCTTCAAACTTCCATAGCATCTTGAAGAAGTGGATAATAGTCTCTAACAATTCTCTTACAATCTAATAGGTCTTCCTAACAACCTCATTTTTCTGTTACAAGCTGAAAGTAATTCTAATTTTTGCATAGCTACCATCAGCAGCATAGCAAATATAACTGTGTTCTTGTAGATATTTATGAATATAATTTTCATTCTGGCTGTATTATTTGACAAATTGTTTATAAGATAGTCAAGGTTTTAAAAAAGCTGAATTAAAACAGTGCAGCAATTTATACTAACTCATGCTGTGATTTCTGGTATCATTAAATCATGAAATGATTTTTGTAAGTCTCTATGGTTTTCTTTATTAAGAATGTCAGAAACATTTGGAATGATGTTAATTAGACTGTGTAGCTTTCTCTCACTAGATTCAACTCTATTCTGCACTGTATCATATAATCGACTATGACTTATGATGCCACTTTGAGAAAATTATATTTGCTACGTTAAACTTGATGTCTCCATGTAATCCATTCTAAAATCTATTTATCATAACAACATATTAGTTCAGAACAGTGACTGAAGAATAAGTACATAGATGTTTCTGCTGCTGGCTTCTCAGTGTAAGATATATTGAATATAATTTTCAAAAAATGAAACACATGATCAATGCTATCAGTTGAAATATAGACAGACTGTGAATACCACATTTACACACAACTGAACTTGAGCAGATTGCATTATTCAACACACTCTGAATGGAAACCATGTTGCAGCCAACTCTTTTTGACACCCTGCAACAACACTTACATTCCAGCTTTCAAACCACCCAGTTAATGGGAGAGAAAGTGGTTTTCAATATCCTGAAGTTTCACCTGATTGTAACTTGTGCATAATTTCAGCTGCCATTATCATTTAACCTAATTGCTTCATTACCTTGGCCTAGCAGTGTTCAGCAGTTTTATCTTTTATCTTATTTTATATTACTTTTATTTTTTTATTTGGTCAGAATGACTAGCTTGTAGTGTTAACTGAGTACCTTCTCAGTTTTTCAATAATAAGAAACAAGATGTTGGTCATTGTCAATATTAACTTTCTACTGACTCCTCAGTTTATATTAAAACAGATACACATAGATTGATATGAAGAGGACAAAATAAACCAAAATAAATTTACATGCAAGTTAAACCTCTCCCCCTAAAATACGTAATCAAACCAAAACCAGAAGCACAGGTAATCCAAAGTGTTTCTTAGTCTGAACTGTTTCAGTAAGTTCACACATCTCGAATGCCACTATAACTTAGTGATCTTTCACTTCATTTGGGTTTTGCTTTTGGTTTAAGAGCAACCATGAGTTAACATGGTATTTTATGTGTAGTCTTAAAAAATTTGCTTCTTGATGTAAAATAAAGAAAAAATTTTAAGTAAAGGAAAACTGATTACCCCATCTTTATCAGTGTGGTGGGTTAGCCTTGATTAAGGCCAAACTCAACCATCTGCTTGCTCACTCCCACTCCTCAGTGGGACAAATGAATGGAAGAGGAAGTAGAGATTGTTTACTAATTACTGTCACAGACAAAACTTACTTGATTCTGGGAAAATTAATTTATTCCCAATTAAAATACATTCAAGTAGAGACAAATGTAAAGAACATTAAAGCAAAACCTGACCTCCCCAGACTCCCAAGATCAGTTTCACTTCAGACTCCTATACCTCTCCCCCAACCAAATGGCGTGCGGTCAGGTGGGTTGTAGTCAGTAGAGAGAAGTTTCTCTCTCCTAGTCCTTCCTCTGACACTTTACACCTGCTCCAGTGGATGCCTCACCTTATTTTCTCACCTTCTCTCACAAGCTTTTTTTCTTCTAGTTGTAAATGAATGTTTTAGGTCACTCAAAAAATCACCAGCAAAGATATTGGTAAAAGTACATTTAATGTTAAAGTGAACACGCAACAAAGTTCATTGGCAAGGTTCACTCCACTACTTAGTACATGTTTAAAGCACAGAGAAAAGGCAGACTAAAATCTCAAATCTGTGTGGAGGATGGGAATGGAAAAAGAGTAAGGATAGGAAAGGGTAAGGATTAAGGGGAATAAGGGAGAACCTCTGTTAAGTCACAAGTTTCAGAGTGGACTCCCTTGTCAAATTTGACCAATGATTGAGGCCTAAAGGTTTTAGCAGCACTTTAACAGCACTTAATCAATTGCCTAATTTAAACAATTTAACAAAAGATTCTATAGAATTTACCATAAGCACAACAGTAGCTCATTTATAGGCCTAACTTAGAAATCTAACATACTTAAGAATCTAAGAGCACAACATTCATAGTATATTTGCTATAGCATATTCACACTCACATGCACACAGACCTAAAGAAGTATGTCCAAGGTATAGACCTGTGAAATACTTCCCTTAAGTTCAGGGAAACACGCATGCTGGATGCCTTAGCATCTTCTCAATCAATGAGTGAAAGGATGAGCCCCAAGCAGTGGTGACATCAGCCCAAGTTCTGTTGTCATTGTTTCATGGTTTTCCTCCAAGTACAGCCAACTTTAGAGTTTACTGGCTCCGAGAGGCTGCATTCAGAGGGACATTGCTGGTCACAGCCTTCTGTGGCCCAGGAGGGCTCAAAGGCTCCCACTCAGGACTGCCATTTATAGGGTTGCAAAAGAGTTGGCTTCAGTCAAAGCAAATACTATCCTGGCCACAATTTGGGATGGTAACTTTCTTTGAAAGTTCAATAACAAAAATGTAGTTCCACTTGGGTTGTTATTCAGGAAAGAAAAATAAGTTTCCTAGGCTGTTCATTAAAAAACATATAAAAATATATATGCATAATGAAAGCATATAAAGTATATAAAACATAATTTCCTAGAAGCAGACAGTGTTTCTGATAAGCTCAAAAGGAGCTTAGCCCAGATGCTGTTCATCAAGGCCAAGGCCTAAAACTATTTCTGAGATCATAGTTTAGCCTAAGGGAAAGGGAGAAGTGTTGTACCAGCACATTCCCTTCACCTCCTCCAGCATTTCCTGACTTTTCTTAAATACTGCTCTTCCTAGAAGTGCTGCCATGGTGGCTGCTGGGTTCAGCTGTGCCCTGTAGTGTGTCTGTTGGAAGCAGCTGTGTCAGGCTTGGGGAAGTTGTGGCTTCTCCTCATGGGGGCCACCCTTGCAGCAGCCTACTGCCAGCTTCTGGGCATCTGCACCCAGCACAGTCAGAAAATCTCCACTTTTTAAAAGCCTCTGACTCTTGAAAAACTGGTTTTGGGGTATGTTTGTGCACAGTGTTTCTGTTCCATATCTTGTCTGAACAGAGATTATGCTTTATAAGCTATATTTTACAAAAATTAATTACAGGCAAATAAAATAATCAATAAATCCTTTTCTGTTTGCTGTTGTCAAGTATCATGCCAGTACATCTCATTTTTGTATCAAACACATTCTGATATTAATCTTTTTCAAATAGACATGTATAATTTAACCACTTTTCCTATCTGCAACAAAAATCTAATTATTTTTTATTTCACAGTAATATTTTTCCATGAATAATAGCATCCTTTTGGACTGGTAATGCTCTTAATCTCCATTTTTCATGATAGCAAATGCTGAGAGCCTCCTGAGAAGTAGATGATGCAATTAATGTTATATTTCTTTACTACTGTCTGTGGTTTTGTTCATAGCAGACACGCACATTTTATGTCACTGAAGATTAAGTATTATAGTCTTTTTCAATGACATTTGTAGCTAAGCACATTAATATTAAAGGTCAATGTCACTTTAAATGGATCAATAAGAACTTGACAGTACAATATATAATCATAATTTCTTATCATAGCAGGTTTTTTAGGGTTTGATTATGCTGTCTTCCTCTTTTTCATTCTCCTATATAGTAAAGAGGGCAGAAAGTAAGAAGACTATTCTCAGCAGAGGAATTCAGAATCATAGTCATTGTTCTCCATGGAGTGAATACGTATGAATATGTATATATGTATGGTATGTAGATATCTGGAAATGTAGAGACAAAATAAATGTAATTCCTTGACTAAAGCATCAAAAATAGCACTATCAGTAATAAAGGAGGAGGAAATAAGGGAAGTTTTCATTAAATATTACAATTTTTTTTCTAACCATGAGGATTCTCAGAGTGACTATGGAACCTCCATCCTTGGAGGTACCCATAATATGATTTAAAAAGGCCTTGAGGAACCCAATCTAACTTTAAAGTTAATTCTAACTTTGAAGTCAATCTTAGTTTGACAAGAGGATTGCACCAGAGGACCTCCAGTGATTTCTGCCAGTGTGAATTAATCTGTGAGACTATGATTTTAAACAGATTATATCCTGAAGATTGTTGTGTTAACATATGTTACTACCATGTCACTTAAGAAAAAATTCGAGTAATATCAAAAGAACATTAGTTTTGTAAGAAAAATCAAACAAACATGGTGAGCAAAACAGTCCAAAAGCTTTATGGTAGAATGTTTCATTGTGTTGGTTTTATATCATAGCAAAATATAATGGTTTTCTAACATTACTCTACACCTTTGAAAGGCTTCTCCAAAACAGAACTTTATTTTGTGTTCAATGTTACTTCCTCTGTAATTAAGGATTCAGTAGAGGAGTTCAGTTAACCTGAAACTTTTTGCCTTTAGTCTGAAAAAGAAAGTTCCTGATAATAACTAGAGAGCATCTTCTTTAAACAACTTGGAAGGTCCAGTGTATTTTCTTTTAATAGTCAAAGGCACAAAAAATATTTTAACAAACTGCTGACATTAGTTATTACCAAAAAATTTGTTTGCTTCTCTGTAGTGGGGTAAAATGTCTTGAACACAATCAGTGGAAGTGCCTATTATTCTATCAACATAAAGAAGACCTGAACCACTTAATAAGATCATTATCTGGGTTTCAGAAGTCTATTGGACTGTGTGGATTCGATGGCCTGGTACGTCAGACCCACAAAAGTACAAAGCTTTGGTCGATATCGGCGCTCAATGCACATTAATGCCATCAGGACATGTGGGCTCAGAAACTATTTCTATTTCTGGGGTGACAGGGGGAT
>JAOXXN010000395.1:111464673-111474949 GCA_026770055.1 Myrmophylax atrothorax
GGTTAATATGGACTATAACAGGGATTTACATGGGGGGAAGAGAACAAAGGGCTTCAACATGGTTTGATAACATTATCCTAAAGTCCATTTTTATCTTAGAACTGGAGACACGCTAATCTTCATGGTGGAACATCAACAGGTCTTATGAGGGGACTTCGGTTTCTTAGGTGATAGCAACCCCTTTTCTCCAAGGCCTGCTGCTTAAGCCCATCAAGCTCCTCACTGCTGGCAGCTGAACTTCAGCCCCAACAAGAGGTTAAGGGCTGAATTAGTTTTACTGCAGGGATAAATTGAGAAGCAATCACTTGCAAAAAATATTAATTGAAACCAACATTTCTGTGCAGCCAACTTCTATGAAGAATTATCTATTAATCTTAAAGAATTCCACATTAATTCATCAGGTAATTTATTTTAACTCAATTATAACAAAAGTGGAGTTTCACATAATGTGGTCTAAAGTTACATTTTCTGTCTCGTCCATCCATTGTGTTTCAACTGGAATACATTATGACCAATTTACTTACATCCAGTGTAGGTAAGTATGCTTGACTTATTGCTTCAAGGTAAGGTGCTTCTGTGATTTTTTCAAGATAAACAGGTAATCTCTGAAGGAACAGAAACCATACTTCCAAAATTACTTTCTGTACTTTTTAAGTTCAAACCCAACCAGTATTCTTTTAGTATTAACTACCTTGCTTATTCTCAACATAATTTCCATTACTAGAATAAAAAATAAATAAAAATAGTGGCCCAAATCCTAAATATATGTGGAAATACACAAGTTATCTAACCTGCTAGTGCCTTCTAGAATATCAACATAGATGATACTTTCTTGTATATCTGAAAAGAAGAATGATGTACTCAAATCTTCCTAACTGGAAGCTTCTTACTCAAAATTTACAGACAATATACTGTATTTTCAGTGCCATACAAACTAGAGATAGAAGAATATCTTCTTGATCATCTAGTCAATTTCAGGTAGACATAATTTTTCAGATCTTAAAAAATTATTTTATTTAGCAACAATGGATACTGTTATACTGAACAAATTTCAGGAGCTACGTATTTCATCTTCCACAAGCCACACCTTCTTCAGTTGACAGGGTATATCCTATCTGCTTTTCTTCAACTGTTCATAAGTTTTACAGGTAGTCTTGACTGATAAACTCACTGTTTATGCTCTCAGGAATGGGGCATTCCTCCGTTATATTACTATACTTCTAAATGCTATAGAATTCAGATATAATTTCATTTTGGCATTTAGCTAAGGCTTACCTATACATGTAATTTCTTATTGTTCTGTCTTTTCAGAAATTCTTATTCTTCTATTATTCTCCAGGAAATCTAGCACTTTACATTATATGTACTAGCAGAGGCCTGGAAACCTTTCAGAAACTCCACTGTTTTTCAGAACAGCAATGCTGCATGATCTCTTGGCTTCTTGGATTTGAACTTCATTTTGCTAGAATTTAGATTCGTGTTCGCTTATCATGGTAACCATAAAGTTTATAAAATATAAATGAATGGATTATAAATTTTATGCATGATAGTACTGAAATTTCATCATGTAATTATTATATCAATACAATGCTTATATTGTCACTAATTTTATATTAAAGGAAGAGTATGAATATAAATAAGAACAAGATTTAATTCCTCAGTCACACACTACTGAGAATCATCTCAGACAGAATCATAGAGTCATTAAAGTTGGAAAAGACCTCCAAGGTCATTGTCCAACCTTTGATTAATACCACCATGCCCACTATACCACTTCATGAAGTACCCAGTCTACTTATTTTTTGAACACTTCAAGGGATGGTAACTCCACTACTTCCCTGGAAGGCCTGTTCAAATGCTTAACCACCCTTTCTGTGAAGAAGTTTGTCCTAATATCTAATTTGAATGTCCCTTGATGCAACTTGAGGCTATTTTCCGTTGTCCTATCACTGGCTGCCTGGGAGAAGAGGCAACCCCTACCTTGCCACAACCTCCTTTTAGGTAGTTATAGAAAGTGATAATATCTCCCCTGAACCTCCTTTCTCCAGGTTAAACAATCCAAGCTCCCTTAGCCACTCCTGATACGATTTATGTTCCAGTCCATTTCACAGCCCTGTTGACCTTTCCTGAACACGGTTTAGCACCACAATGTCCTTCTTGAATGGAAGATAGTCTAAAATAAAATATTCTCATAATAAAGACATGTATTTTATATTACTTAGTTTAACTGAAAAAATGTTGATACAAGAATTGTTCCAAAGGTATGTTCCAATTCAAAACACTTGTAAAATTTTAGTGTTTGTTGAATCAGCACCACTGACAAATACATTCAGCCTGAATAGACTATTTTTCCAGGAAACAAAGGCTTCAACATCTAATAATCACATTACAATCAATTTTAATTCTCACCTTCTGTGGTCTTAATTCACTAAACAAAGCAAGAAATGTATGTTCAAGGTGATGAATATTTATAGTACAGTTAAAGTTAGTTGACCAATTAGAGGGTTGCAATGATCATGTTACTATTTAAAGAATAATAAACTAAGCTCCAACTCAGGTGTAGTTTATTAATCATGTCCAAATTAACAGATACTAAATTCAACCAAAAGTTATATCTCTCCTATATAGAGACATAAATGTCAAAACTTCTATAGCTACAGACTATAAAACTGCCTAACCAAAACTGTCAGTAGCAGTTTCTAACTATAAAATATACTGTAGTTAATCAAGATAATAAAGGTCTTGTTTAAAGAAAAGAGTAAGCAGCATTAGTGAAAATTAACACTGTAGTAGTATAAATTTAACTATTAGAAAAATGCAATAAGAAGCTCAACATATTCCTCCTCAGATTTTTTCATAAAGAGCAATATTCATTTGCTGTTTTTCTGATCTATTTGAAAAATATTGAACTATGGCATTATAGGCGTAGAATTCTAAGGTCTATAGATGTTGAAAATGGGCAATATTTACTTAAGAAAATGCATTTATTCTTATGCATCATATTTTTGCAATATTTTCATAGTCATGAGAAATAGCAGAATTTTCAAAATTCTCAAACTTCTCCTTTAAAAATATGAAATCATGGGATTATAATAGTAATTCTGATAATATACCATATTTCATTTGCATATTAGTGGATAAAGTGTAATGAATAGAAGATAATATTTTGAAGTTTTCAAGTGCAGCATGTTGATGGCTAAGGATAAATGTGTTGTGACAAAGCACACGGATCAACGCAGATAATCAAAATGACAGATTCTAACCTCATATGTGATATTCTGACTCAGATTGTAAACTTCAGTCAGTCTTGCTGAGTTCTGTGCTCTTGGAGTAAGATATTTCACAGAAGCAAAGCATCACAAAATAGCTAATTTTGTGGTGACAAATTGTCAGGTTTCACACTGTACCTCTGGCATTAATTATTGCAAGTATCCCAGACAGAAAATGACTTTATCACCCCAACTGGGACTGGGCAAGGATTAGACATGTCACATTCTGAGGTCACAATTAGTGTGGTTATTAGCAGGGTAACACCTCCAGGAGCTGAGGTGGGTAATATAGCATTACTGAAGAGAAGCAGAAGATTTCCTACTGTGGAATCACACTGTCTTGCACAACACTAGCCAAAAAATTTTAATAAGACATTTTTTTAATAGTGACAATTTGCATATCAAATATTCAAAGTTCCCTAGTCCAAAGCCTTTGCTTCATTATAAACCTATCTCCTTTCAACAGTGATTACTGTGATTCTCAGTTGCAATGGCATGGCCATATCATACAGAGTGAATAGCTCATGATTGGATGTTATAGGAAAATGTAATTAGTTATGAAATTTTAATATTACCATATATATGTTTCAAGTATATATTTCTGGGTTCATATATTGTCTATTATTTAGCTGGGTTTTTTCAGGATTCAAAATTCTTTAATGTTTTTGAAGGTTAAACTCAATCATCAATTCCCTGTCTAAAGGAATTCTCTAATTGCTTTTAGTTTCCAAATATTAAATGGTTTAGAAGTTGAAGGGTACTTTGCCAGTTTAAAACGCCTGAAGTAACTAACAATGTGGAAGAGAATATATTCTGAGGCTCCAGCTCAACTTACAAAGATGGAATCTGAAAAAGAATTTGAGATGGTAAAAGTGTTTTTCTGTCTTGCAAAACTACTGTTTGGAAAACAACAGTGGAGCTATGACCCACAAGGGACAGGGAGATATCAGTGAGTTTCACACACAAGACCATACAGTTTCCACTATGGTTTCAAGAGCTAATCAAGATCTTTAAACATGACAGCAGAGGAGATGAGGTGGAGATTTTTATATGAATATCATTCATTATCTAAACTTACATGATTAGAACTGACACAGAGAGGAAGAAATTGGAACACACCTTGATCTCTCTTCCCAACACCACATATATACAGCAGAACACAAAATATTTTCTGGGTTTTTTATTAGCTTCTGCTATTGCCAAATCAAAGCACAGCTAACTACTATGAGTTGCAATTAAAATAAACTCCTGAATAAAGTTTTCTAAGAAGTTAAAATTCAAATTCCCTGTATGCAATACTAATGAAAAGAAGATAGTATGGTGAAGATTCTGCTTGTAAAATTAGGAAAGTATGCCCAATTCAACGTGATGTTTTCCAAAATCTATTACACCTTATATAGTTCATAGAAAAATAGAATTTTTAAGGGTGGCAAAGACCTTTAAGATCATCAAGTCCAGTCATCAACATAGCACCACTACCATATTCTTTTTTAAACCGTGTCCTTAAGTGCCATACCCACACATTTTTGAACATTTCCAGGGATGATGACTCCACGACTCCCCTGGGAAGTCTGTTCCAATGCTTTACAACCCTTTCCATGATTTTTTTTTTCATGATATCCAATTTAAACCTCCCCTGGCACAACTTGAGGCCATTTGCTCTCACCTTCTCACTTGCTACCTCGGAAAAGAGACTGACATTCACCTCACTGAGTCTTTTCAGGTAGTTGTGGAAAGTGATAAGGTCTATCCTCAGCCTCCTTTTCTCCAGGCTAAACAATCCTAGGCCCCTCAGCTGCTCCTTATAAAACTTGTGCTCCCAACTCTTCACATCTCCATTGCCCTTCTCTGGATAGGTTCCAGCATCTTAATGTCTTTCATGGAGTGAGGGGCCCAAAAGTGAAAAAAGGATTTGGAGGTGTGGCCTCACCGGTGCTGAGTACAGAAGAATGAACACTTCCCTGGTCCTGTTGGACATACTATTCCTGATAAAAGCCAGGATGGTTTGAATCCCTTGTTCCCTGTAGTCTTTCTCAACTGATTTTATGAGAATGACACCTTTTCTCTCCCACACACATTAAGTTTAAAATGAAATATTAATGTTAAACAACAACAAAAAAGAAATTATAGTTAAAATAATATTTGGACTACTTCTTATGTAATAGCATTATTTCACTCTTTACAGAATGTGTTTATTTTCAGTTATTAGGTAGTTTTTGCATTGGATCAGCAGGTAAGAAATCTAAGACTACTACACTATTTTCTCTTATTCTTTTGTTTTTCTAGGCATATAAATCAGGGGAGAAGAAAGGTTTTATGTTTAAAAATACTACTAAATTTGTTCACAACCAGTAGTCTTGTAGCAGATACATTATTCAGAGAAAAGTTTACTTTTTCAAGTAACTGTTTTTTTGGTGAGCAGTTTGTTTGCTGGTTTTGTTGCCTTGTGTGTTGTTGGTTTGTTGTTTTTTTTTTTAATTTCAAAGATTAATAACATGGTGGGAATTTGCAACATTAATTTTGCAGTAAACTGTAGTTATTAAGAAGATAATGTGGATCACTAAAAATCAAATATGTCTAATTATCATAAGATTATTACCAAGTTTTTTGAAAAGGTAATTGTAATGTCTGGAATATTGTTTACACCCTGACACCCAATCCCATCAGATCTCAGAAGCTAAGCAGAGTCAGCCCCAGTTAGTACTTGGATGGGAGATCTCCTGGGAATACCGGGGGCTGTAGTTTTTAGTCCTGAGGACTTCAATGTCACCGTCCAAGCTTGCTCGGCTGTGGCAGTTGAACTTTAGGAGTTAAAGGGTGGGGCCAGTTCTGCACACGCTGTGCCTCACCTAAAAGATCCACTGCACAGGCTTGAAGGACACACCCAAATCGTTGTTTGAGAAGCCTTGCCATACATACATACATTGTTTGCATTAGACTGAGTGTGCTGGTATAAGCTGGGATAGAGTTAACTTTCCTCACAATACAATTCATTTATTTATTTTTTCTCATTTTTTGATAAACCGAAGTCTTCAAAAAGTACTTTAATGCTTTGTCAATTTTGTGAAATTACTACAAAGTCTGGAATTTTCTCATAGCTATGACTTAAATATGTTAGTTTTCTCCTCAAAATATTACATATTTATACATAGACCATGTATATTTCCAACTTCAACAGTAATCTAACTACCAACCTGTATCAGCTTATTTAATTTATTTCTGATTTATAGGATGGTTAATAGTGAAATCTAAATTTGCGTTCAAATGTAGAACTGAAGATTTGTTTCATTTTTTATCTCTGAAGCTGGAAAGGATGATGCCAATATTTGGGTTATGATCCATTGAAACAAACTCTTGTGTACTAAAATTGCTTGAGCTTATGGACTGCATAAAAGATGAATTCTGAACCTACCTGTATAATAGAATATTATTTGTAGCAGACAGGAACTTAAAATGACTTTTGAATTATTAATTTTTGAAACCAGAATTGAACTAAAACTGCACTGTAGAAGATATTTCAACATCCTTGCTGATTATATGGGAAATACTGGCTATGCTTACTAATGCTGGCATACATTTAGGTAGACATTCTTTTAAATTTTATATTGCTGTAAGAGATAGAGATGTGCTCACTTTTTAACAATCATAATTCTTGAGAACATGCTTCCCTCGTCTCGCTTGTCACAGTTATTACTGTTAAACTATCAAATAGAGGCTTCTATTCTCTATCAGATTTATTTCATCACACTCAAGAAACTATGACCAAGAAAGCTTAGTCAAGGTGCCTACACTCCCCACAAAATGAGTCTTTATATTTATGTAAATGTCATGAAATACCTCAGTTCAGAACAGGATATAATGACACAGAGTAGTTAAATTATGAAAAATTCTTCTCATTCAGCAGCTGCTGAGATATGTTTTATGATACTCATTATTTTTCTTCCCAACAGGGTAAGAATTTATTAATTTACTTATTTATAGTTTATGTTTTAGCAGCATGTTTATTGGAAACCTAATTTGTTTCCAACAAGGAAGAGAAGAGGACAGAGATCTATTTTTAATGGTCTTCAGGAAAGTAAATCTATTGCTCATGGTAGCTGCCTTCTTTGTAGGAACTACTGACAAAATATATCCAACCTGTGCTCTGACCAGTATTTTGAGTCAGGTACACATCCTTTATGTCCTAAGATCTCGCAACTTGTTATGTCATGCCACCTTAATGGACACCAGGTGAGATTCTGATGACTACAGATTAATGTGTGGAGACATCAACATGGCATTTTACATGAAGAGTACTTAGTCCTAGAACCTACTGATACTAACAAAGATACACCTGGATATTGCAAATCTTAAACAGTATCACTTCTATGCATTATATATTGCACCATACGCAACGTAAGTGTACTCTACTATGTGCTTCTGTCTGTTGGACTTTCAAGCAACTCAAATACCTGCCAATGTTGGTTCCCTTTAGAATTATGCATCCAGCAGGTCCTCCTTGATGTGCTGGACTGAGAAGTGTGACACTTTCAGACATTCCCTGATCCACTGATTTCTCCTTCAGCCTCTGCTGCCCTGTTCAAGCAAGACAGACCATCCCATACAAATGATTGCAATACAGACTTTTAAAAGTATTGCTTTAGGCTTCCCAGCATGACCTTCTTTACTCTCTGTCTCTCCTGAAGAAAAACATGGACTATCAAGACTTTTCTTCCCAGCCTTTTTCTGTCTCTTAAAAATCATTAAATGTGTTTCCAAAACAGAGCTTCTGAGGGGTCTAATATGATCCTTCTTTTTGGGCTCTATTATCAGCCCCTACCAGCTTGACGCTTAGCAGGAAAGAGAGTACTTGGCTGGCCCTTCATGAAAAACCCTATGCTCAACAACCACTATCTTAAAGATGTGCTTTTGTTCTTTGAATTTAAAGGGTTGCTCCATCTTGGGAGATAGTTTAGGCTTTAAATGCCTATTACAACATATACAGCTGAAACACAGCTGGTGCTTCCCTGCACAAAGTTTTAGGTAATAAACAAATGTAATTTCCTAGAACCATGGGGAACTGCTGTTCATTTCAATTCACAGTAAATGTACTATAGGCCAGAAATGACAGGATCTATATTCTTAAGTATAAATAAATGGAATAATAAAAAATATAGTTATATCCTACAGAATAAAGTTAACTCTGCTGCATCTTGAATCACTGAGGACTGATTAACACTGCATAAATGTAAGCACGTATTAGTTCATGGTGTCTAAATCAAGAAGAATCTTGGCTGTGTTAAACCACTGTTCCTTAAATCACATAAAATATCCCAATGTTAATATCATTGCAATGATCACTGTTTTCCTAAATTTAAGTTACTACTATACTTAAGCTACTTAAACTATTGTAGCTCATTCAATATGGTCATCAGACTAGCTGAAAAACTGATTTAGTTACATGATCTTTCATACATTCCTTGGTGTGTGTTAGTAAGTAATTAATAAAAAAGCATAATTTGTCTAATGGGAAGTATTTACTTTGGGATGTAGATTCACACTCCTGAATCAAACATAAGAAAAAAAGCCAAACAAAAAACCCAGGAATTTTTATTTTACAGGATTTAAAGTTGTAGCATAAATGACAATAAAATAATCCAGTAATTACTTATTAGCAGGAATATATCTTCTCTTTTCTGTTTATATTATTATACATAGAAAGGAAAATTTTAGAGAAGGGAAAAAGAAGTATTTTGCAGGATAGAGAAGTTGATAAAAATACTTATTTTTCATATAGTCTAGATGGTGTGAATAAGTCTAGATAAATTATGGACCCTGTAAAACTGATGTGTGCTTTACCATTGACTTTGGTATAACTGAGATTTAACTTAGAGATTAAAAGAATAAATAAAACCTTTTCTTCAGAAGCTGGAATATGATCTCCTTAAAAAGAAGATTAGTAAAAACTTATAGAGTGCATAATACAGTCCAAAGCAGTCATGAAGCAAATATTTACATGAGATTTTAGACTCTGGTAGCAAGAACACTGAAGAAGGGTCTCCAAAGTCTCAAATTTCTGAAGAAGTAAAGATTGATGGTTCCCATGCTAAGGAATGAACTTGCTCACAGGGAACTGTAAGAAAATAATTTAGGACTTGAATATCAGTTGGGAGATGGTAACATGCAGCAGAATTATATAACAACATACAAGTTTACAAATAACATAAATAGAGAACTCCCCTCTCCTCAAAGAGCATATTACAGCTAATAGATGAAGAAAATTTTAATTATTGAATAAGAAAGATGGACTGAAATAAACTTTCCTTCTACATGTTTTCTGGGTCAGGGAAATGTAAGAGGTCTCTTTGTTTTCTTACATCATTATTGGGGCTCTCTTCCTTTCACTAAGAAGGAAATAGCTTTATCAATTCCCTCCAGCAGAATATGACTAATTCCAGAATTAGATAACAAGAATTATTATTATTCAGGAGTTATCAAGCTCTCCACAGAAGCCAGGGGAGTTTTTCTGATGGTATATCAGTATATACTAACCTCATTTAAGATTGCTTAGTCAATCCTGGCAGCTGGAGCATAGACACAGGCTTGAAGAAGGCAAGCCTTTTGTTTTCACTGTGTGTGCATATCTAGTTCTCATATTTTAAAGCAAATCAAATGCAATTTTATTCTCCTTTCAGTAATCTGTGAACAATCCGATTCATCTTGTAAGAAAATCCTATGAGAACTTGAATGACCAGAGCGGACTAATTCTTCCTGCCAATGAGATTTCTCATCACGCTGCACGGATGGGAGGCCGCTCTGGTGCTGCACAACGCAGGGTTCCAAGCATCTGGATTAGGAGCTGGCTGGAGGGTCGGGCCCAGAGAGTGCTGGTAAATGGAGCTGCATCCAGCTGGCGGCCAGTCACTAGTGGTGTGCCCCAGGGGTCAGTGCTGGGTCCAGTCCTGTTTAACATCTTTATTGATGATTTAGATGAGGGGATTGAGTCCATCATCAGCAAATTTGCTGCT
>JAOXXN010000395.1:111475049-111496151 GCA_026770055.1 Myrmophylax atrothorax
TAGTAAATGGAATAGAGATGGACCAAGGGTTGGACTCGATGATCTCGTAGGTCTTTTCCAACCCAATCAATTCTGTGTGATTCTGTGTGTGTGATCATTTTCTCTTCTCAGCAGTAGTGAAGGATTACCAAGACATTATGAAGAATTTTAGAAGGCAAATTTTGTTTTTTATTCTTGCTCAATGTATTTTAAAGTCTCCAGTAAATGCCTTTGGTAATTTGAAGTTAAATTTGAAACATGTAGAGCTCTGCTACCTTTAGCCCTTTCTGAAACTGAAATTTATGTGTTTTAAAACACATAAGAGAAATTCTTGAAGTCAAGGTAATGCTGAGTTTGGGTATAGCATAAATAGATATTTAGGGGATTTGTATTTTTGCACAGCCGCTTCATAATTTCTGAACACATCAGTATAACTGTGGAACTATTTATAGAGTAGGCCCATAGGCTGTCAGAGAATTGCAGAGAAGATTCAGGGACTGTGGGAAGCCCATCCATACTGCCCCTCAGCCTATTAGTAAAGGCTTCCAGCTAAGAAACACTAATTGACTGGCTGAGCAGTTGTAGTCTGAAAATAAATCTGAATGTTTTAGCTGAAGTTACCAAAAACAGAGGACCTAGAAATGCTAATGTGGTCATTCAAAGCACGTGGTTCTCACTTTCCAACTAGGCACTAGGTGCATACCAAAAGGAGCTCTACTTCATTGCCATCTTTTTTTCTAGTCTATGTAACATTTATACTGGAAAACAGTGCTGTTAATTAGGTTGGAAAATGGATCTTAAATGTGTTGGAATATGCAATCAATATTGTCTTCTTATTTCAGGGAAGGGTATCTGAGCTTTGCCTGCTCTTTATTATCTTCCCAAGCAGAAACATTGACAGAACCTTACATTTAGATTATTTTCAATTCTGCTCTATAATTAGTGTTAATCACCCATTTCAGAGCTTCTGTGGGAAGAATTGAAAAAAAAGGATATAAAAGAAAAGATAAATTTGACACTTTCCTTCTTCCTATTTCTCTTCATCTTCCCCTAGACAGGTAAACAAAACAAACACATGCTGTATGTTTGCAATAGAGTAGGGTGAAAACAGATAGGCAATATGAAGAGAGAGAAAGAAAAAAAAGCCTTAAATATTTTGTAAATACAGAAAAAGATATATAAAAAAATAAATGTAAGAAAATCACACAACAGCAGGATCATCACTGAACTCACTTTATTTTAAAATTTGCTGTCCTATACTGTAACTAATGCATCTCAACACTTCAAACTTATTTGACACACACAGTTTTGGGGAAACAATACTAACTGTAAATGAAGATGTAAATATTAGGCAATCTGAAACTGTTACAGGGCTACAGTTTCCAAACATTGTGAAGCCCTACTAATCATACAAATAATTGTGATTTCTTCAATTAATTTCCAGTGTTCATTGTATTTGCTTAAATCAGCTTTACTAGATAAAGCAGCTAGGTAAATTAAGTGAATTAGTTTAGGGGTGGAGTAGGACATCCACCCTTGAAGAAAAACAACATACAGTTCCAGAGTGGAAGAGATGCCTATTTTTATTAGGATATCAACATGTGCTACACGCACATTCTCAAAATGAAGGAGGAAGTGTTCTTTTATAACAATTAACTTTTTATGGAGGTGTTTATATGGCAAGACACTCATCCTTTTTACTGTGGCAAACTATCTAAGAAATACTCATGTAGATCATCTTAGTTCCTCCAACTGAAGTTCTATAATGAAAGGAATAATATAAACACTTGTAGAGGTAGAAGGAAAGAGGGACAGTGCACACACATCTGCAAGGGTTATTTTTTACACATGTGCATTAGCAAATGTAACAGTTCCTTCCTCCTCTTTCCTCTCATGACAGTGCCTTCTGTAATAATTTTGTGGTGCTTTATGCATGGAAATTCTTGAAATGCTAGATGGGATGGCACAACACAAAGTTAGCAGCTTCTCAGTCTTCATTACTTCTAACAAAAATTTGTTGTTATCTGAAAAGCAGATTGCTTTCTGCTTCACATTCTTTTTAAAAGGGAAAATAAAAATGCATTCTAATAAAATGATTATACAAAACCTGAAATTTTATTGCTAGTTTTCAAGCTAGATGAGGGAAGCTTTGGGGAAGAATAAGATCATTAACAGCCACATTGATTTCTAGGACCTTTGCTCTAAATTCTAATACTTGACTGCTTAAATTCTTAAAGTACTTTAGGAATTTGTATAAAATCACCCAAAGTTTTCACAAATTAAAGACAAAAAAAGAAAAAAAAACAAAAAAAACAACCAACAAACAAACACACCACCAAAAAATTGTACATGCCATATTCCTTGAGTGTTTCTACTTTAACACTTTGCTGAAAGAACTTTGAATAACCTAAAAAAAAGCCGGTAAGGATTTTCTATTCAAATTTCACCTCAAACTGTGCTCATTATGGCTAAAAAAATGTAACCAGATAAATTTACTTTGTGTTTTTTTAATCATCCCTTAGGTAGCTAGTAATGTCCTAGAAAAGATAAATTCATTTTCATTTGCTGCTGCTACAAATAAAGGAAGGAGAAGAGCAAGATAAACAAAAGAACAGAAAAAAACCTTCTCTTCTGAAAATATAAAGAAAAAGTAAGTAGATCAAACTAAACCCGAAATAGTTACCTACTGCAGGGGTTTGAGGCTTTTATCTCTTTGTTTTTTAAGGTTTTGTGGATTTTCTTCTAGTATTAACATTTGAAGCCAATGGAGAATTTCATTAAGTTTCTCGATTACTCTTTGAGAACAATAATTGAGCATGACATCAGAGAACTAACATATATATTCCTTTGGGATAATTTTAAACCAGAAAATGCTGCATAGTATTTTGGCCTGCAGCTTGCAGAAAGTGATTATGACTGCATTCTCCTGTCTGGCACATGGTGTTTTGCAAGGGGACACAGGGAAAAGAGAAGGGTATTGTGCAGGGCTCTTTTGCTTCCTAGTAGGAAAGACCTACTAGGTCTTTGGCATAAAGGCAGAATAAAAAGAGGAATATAGACAGAGAGTAAATCACATCTCTGTGGATAACACAAACCCAGCTTTTGTACAGCACTGGACAGACATGATGGATTTTTCCATGGCATGCTGCAGAGATCCCATTCATGCAGAAGTTGTCTCCTTACCATACTATGATGTATGTCATCTTGTATAAAATCCAAAACCATTTTTTCTGTTAACAGGGTGGAATGCTACCTCTGTCATAACATCCAGCAGGGTGCAGTGCAGGTTGAAACAAGGCACTTCAATACCATTTCCTTACAGCAGCTTCTCAAGCCAGCACATGAGTTTTGTAGTCCCAATAGAGCCAACATGTCTTGCCCAGGGTCACCAACTGCTTGAGTACAATGCCTTCTCCAAGGCTTCCTGTACATAGAATTGAAGGACTGCTTATTTTAAAAGGCATTGCAAACCCATTTGCATTAATTTGAGTATGCAATTGTCTGATCAGCAGTAGCAGATGGAAAAAAGAAAATCATCTAAATTATAATTTGAAGGTACAAATGCAACAGTCCTTAAAGGAAAAGAAAACCTCCAAGATAAGACAGGAACAGAATATTTAGTAGGTATATAAATACAAAAGAAAGCCTAAAAGGGCTCTGAAAAAATGAATGCTGTGTTGAAATGCATAAAAATCCAGAGCACTATTCTTAAAGAATTAGAATTCAAACACTACTGGCTGATCAAAGCTTCAGCAATGACTGAAAAAAAAACTTCATATAAAATTTCAATCAGCAAGGAAACAGCTTGAATTCATGCTGCAAGTTTTAGGAGATTAGAAGTATTTCTGTCTTCATTCTTTTTTCTTTCCCAGTACATTTATTGAATTGATGCCTGTACAAAGATAAGTGCATTCAAATCTATACCCATATACTTTGTATAAATGGTCATTTTCCTATTCCCTAAATATGCTGCAATGACATAACCAGGATTGAAGAAAAAAAAAAATCTTTCAAGGTTTCTGTGCATTGCACCATTTCACATCAACCTAACAACTGCTTTGCTGAAAAATGCTTCAGAGGAACTTCTGAAGGTTTGTGTAGGAATCAGAACTATTGCTCTGGAACTTATATATCCTAACAATTGTCATGTTTTTCCCTACCTCTACAGGAAGTAAAACAGCCATATTTTTTCATTTTGGATTTTGAAAGATTCTTATACTGCGTCTGTTTGGAATATCCTTATCTTGTATTCTATCACTGATGGCATTTATGTAAGAAAAACATTTAGAATAGTTGTGATACATTTTTCAATTTTAGTTGCACATGGCATCCCAATATACACAGAACCACCTACGTTAAAAGGCAAAGCAAAGCAAAACAAACCAAATCAAAAATTTTACTCATATTTACTTTGTTTGGGGGTTTTGCTACAAGAAAACATTCTCTGACTCATAATGTTAAAACATTATTTTTTTCACTATACATTCAATAAATCATGGATAAATGCATGTTTAGACACCCTTCAGAAAATATTCATAAGCATTTATCATGTTGTTAAAATCACAGATTTATTCCTGGCAGTTCCTGAATTACAAGTTCATAAAGGTTTCATGAAGGGGTTCATGGCCACTCATCTACTTAAAATGCCTCATTCTATTTTCATACTCTCACAATAAATATGTATGAATAGATCACATGGGGATATAGTGTCAGTTTAGCAGACAATGAGAGAAAGATTATTAGTGATAATGGTCACATGACCAATAGTACCTTGCAGAGTTGAAACATAATTACCTTTTGCTTCAACATACCACTGATGTTGTGTGTCTTGGTTCTGAACTGCAGTGAGTACTGGTGTTTTATCTTAAAATGCTTAGAATTGTTTATTGCATTATGTCTTGCTTTCTCATTGTCTTGCAACCAATTAAAATGACATTATATCTGATCATATAATTTATTGATAACAAATACTAAAGCACCGCTTTAAGTCTGTACCTTATATTACAGCTTGCACATACCTAATAGATAACAGAGATTCAGAAAAAAATAATGATGCTCAAAATGAAATAAATTAGTCAACTCCACTAACTTTACTCATCTGGGAATTATCAAGATGTTACATACAGATGAAGTCGATGAAAAATACATCCGTTAACACACCAGTTTAACCAACTGGGTCTTGTAGGCTTCAAGTTATTGTGTTCTAATATGACCTTACCTACATGCAGACCACTGGAAACACATGGAGACAAGGCCTCTGTTTGGCACCTTCAGCTGAGAGCAGCCTACATAAATCTGTTGCTCTGATCTCCAGACTTATCCACTGTTCCAACAGCTTTTTGGTCATCCTATGCTTATCCAAGTAGACACTCTTGACTCCAGATTCTTTCTCTTAGGAAGTTTAATGAACATCCAGTGGTGAGAAATAGTTGTAAACAAAAAAACCATGCACCCATAAACAAATTACTTATGTATAGGTTTCAAAAACTGCTATCAGTCTTAACAAGCAACATGAAGAATGGGACAAAAATAGTAACATTTTGCGTCTCCTGTTTCTTTGTTAGCTATAGGAATCTGTAAGTCTGAGAGACAAACTCAGAGCTCTGGTTCAGAAACCCTCTTGTGCTTGCTTTTGGAATCACAAGTTCTACCAATACTATTGGGGAGGCGGGTTTTGGAACGGCAAAAGACGATTTCACAGAAATTAGCTAATGCAGACCTTTATTAACGTGTGCGCAAAACTTATATAGACTTTTGAAACTGTATCACTCCGCGGTGCTGACACTGTGTTACTACACGTTTGCTAATAGCGCTGTTTACATGACAATGCCTCCTGTAATTGGCTAATTATGCACTTCTGCCAAAGTTGTCTGGTGGCAGTGTCTGATCTCAGCAGCTAGTCCTTAAAGCTATAGTACGCTAAATCATAGGCACACGTATATTATAACCACATAGCTTTGCCCTTAGTTCTAACAGCATGTGAAATTCCAACACAATACTACTTGTACCCTTTGGTCCCACTGCTAAAAAGAATCTTCCTCTGATAGTCTTATTTTCCTTCATTTTCCAGCAGAAGGTTTTTGAACATCTCCTTTATCTTTTGTCAGCTCTACCCTTTTTTTTGTTATTTAAGGAATGTTCATTCCCAAACAACACTTTGCAGGCTCATTCTCCTATCCATGACCAACTGTTTAATGAACTAACTTATTGCTCTGATCTCATAATTTAAGATTAAAAATCTCTCTCTGATCTTTAATGGCTTACAGAAGACATTTCCTGATGAATATGCATTGAACTTGGTTTTAGTAAAACAGATACAGAAAGGCACTTCACAAATCAGCAGCGTTCGTAAATTAGTTCCATAGTGCATTAATCAAAGACAAGAGAAAGTCTTACAATGTTCCTGTATTTGTCCAGCAATGTAACAATTTTCTCAGCAGTGGTCAAAATTGTGTATAGATTGGTTAGATGATATTTTAGGAAGTTATTTTTTCTCATTTCTGTAAATCTTCTTATTCATCTACCTGCAACTAAAGTGAACACTTAGACAACTGGCAGCAATTTTAATATAGCTACCCAGACTTCTAGAAATCATACTCCAGAGCTTTGAGTATTAATTAATTTCTCTATGCTTCCACGTGATTAATGACTAAATATTTTGATCGCTAAAGTCTACATGAGGAATGTACAGATGCATCATAGACATTTAAAAACAACTGGAAAATTTGCTTCACTGTCAAAAATCAGAATTGGAATTTGGATATTTTTGGATAGGAACTGTAGTGTAGTATTCAGTCACAAGTAAGAAATTTCCAGAACAGGTACTTCAGGTAAAAGCAATGTGAAACGAATTTTAACAGCAAATTAAGAAATAAAATATATTAAAAATTATCTGTCAATATTTTTCTTTTAGTTCACATGGTTACATTTATACTATATTTTGTTTTAGGGTTATATATTTCTGTAGTACGCTTCTCTAGTGTTCAACTGTTGATATTTGTCAACATACAGAACTCCAATTATTCAGACAAGAGTGTCCAAATAGGCAGATACTAATGAAAAAGCAATAGTTGAATAAAATATTGATTGATATTAATATATTCAAATGATCATCATCCTAATGAAAAAAAATAGCTCTCTTTTCTAGTAGTCTTCATGCAAACATGATAGTAAAATGATGCTATCTGATTTTATTTATTATAATTTCTTTCTAGAAGAGGTATGTTTGATTCCTAGGAATAAATAAAAGTTTCTCTAATCAAGTGCAATAATTTTTCCAGGTTTCCTTAACAAGCATGTCACATTTTTTGAGAACTAGGGAAGTTAAATATGGTCTGTGAGAAAAAGAAAGACATTCAGTGAAACTCACTCTATCACTGCCAGATCAATCAGCTGCAGCTCTGATGCTGAAGCTTGCCTTTTGCTCTTTGAAAGCTGTGACAAAGGGACAGGACTCCACAGCAAAGCACAGGATCTTGCCCAGAATGATCTGAAATACAATTAGATTTGTAATCAAGAAGAAAGAAAAATGAAACTCTGAAAATGGTGTAGTGGAAGCATCTTCAAACAGACTTTGGAAACTGAATGGAAGGTAAGGGGGATTGTAAAGAACAAGATCTGAGGTGGCAGGGGGAGATCCTCTTAAATATCCTTGTCAGTCTCCAAGGGCACAGCACTGCCTAGATGCAAAGTTATTATCATAAGTTCTAAGGATTTGTACATCTGTAGTTTCAAGTACAAGCTATAAGGGTGAATAAAAGGATAGAAAAGTAAAGCACAAATTATTACTTCCTCTCCCCCTCCCATGGCCCTTAGGGTTCAAATATGGTCCAATCCACTGCTCCATGTTGGGCAGCCTGATATTGAACTCATGGTCTCTATAAAATATCCTCCCCCCAATGTTCAGTCTTCTGTGCCATTTTTCTAGGTGCAAGTTCTTCAAACAAGAATCTACTCTGTTAGTTTTAAGTGCAATGTGGAATATACACTACATACATATATGCATATATTAAGGCATATACATTTGCTCAAGTGGAAAGACCATTGCTAAAATTTCTCAAGACCATTTTTTATAGATACACTAAATTCTGAAATAAGCAGTATTACTTTCTTACCATAAGAAGTAATAAAAATGAAAATACTAGCAATTATTAATAACTACTAGAACAAACTGTACTGTCACAAGTAATCAAAAATCAAAGAAAAAATACCTCAAAGAATTATTTAAATTACTTACAGAAATATCTACTTTCCTTCACTGAGCTGAAATTGCAGTAGTTGGAGTTGTGAATCTTGTGTATGTCTCATGCTCTTGGTGAGACATGTTTGCTTTTCAAGCCTAGCTCTCTTGAGGATTTAGATTAGTTTCATATCTCATTTCAAAAGCTTCTATTTCCTCCTAAATAGGAAGCCACCCTCCTCAGCAGTATGCAAGTTGCTTTCCTCCAATGGAGTTCTTTGGAGGAACTACCTCATGATTCTTAAATAACCAGTTATGTCAGTGGAATCTAAATCTCTTCCTCCGTTTGGTTATAAGGTGACATTATTTAATGAGGAATGTGTGCCTGAAATTAATGTTGCCCAACTTTTTTCATATGCATACTATTAAAACTCATTCTAAGGAGACTCTACATTGGGTGGCTGCTCTAGCTTTCCAAAGGAGAAGTTAAAGGCAAAATCTAAGAACTCTGTCCATCTCAATTTATATATTTACAGTATTAGCTCCCCAGGTCATGGACAAATATTGACAGAATATTCAGTGCATGCCTGGTGCAGTTCTACTAAGACTTTTGCATCTTTGCAGATCAATATTTTTAAAAGTGATAAGTCATAACTGACACCAAGTTTATCAGACACTAATCAACATCTTTGCCTCCATTAAAATCTCTTACTGCTGTAAGTGCTAAAATAAATAAAGTTGTATGCAATGTTGAGATCAATATAATAATAAAGGATATGCAGCTTAGAGCAAAATAGTACCTTTGGAATAGAAAGATATTTTTTAGTTTCAGAGTTTTCTGAAGATTTGTATTGTTTTCTGAATGTATTTGTATCTTTGTCACAGCTGAAATAATCTAAAATTCATTTCAGGACATATGAGGGTGTTCTAAAACTTGTCTCTGATTTCATCATGTTTGGTGAAAACTTATTGTGTAGAATCACTCCTGATCAAGTGAGAAAAAAACAGTGTCATTTAAAATAACTGGTCTAGAAATATGATGAGCCAGCTTGCACCTCTGATTTCTCTGTGCAATAAAAGTATCATGCTATCAGCTGGTTATTTTTCAGTACTTGTGCTTTTGATTTTATCTCCACTCAAGAAATATGATGATAAGTAAAAATGAGATAAAGAGCATTCCAATTAGAATATTATTACTAGAGGGAGAAGTAATTTATTACTATCTTTAACAAGTCAGCAGTGAAATTGTATTTCTTCTTTGTACCCCACTATTAGAATATTTTCAAGAAGGATTATTTGGCTCTTTCAAATGCTCATAAATTAATAATATGCAGAGACTTTTTTTAATGATCAAATTATGTAAGCTGGATATTTTTGTGGATTTGGGGCTTTTATTGTTTGTTTCTTTTGGGAGGGGTGGTTGATGTTTCGGTACTTTTTTTTTCTTCCTTCACCAGTTATATACAAAATATGATTGCTATTTGATTGTTGCAGATAAACAGGGCTCGTTAAAAAAGGATGTATCAGAATGAAGATGCAATCAACTGCCAGTATTAAATTTGTTGTATGTCAGTTTATTAAACTTTTCTTACTAGATACTTCTGGTTATTTTGTATACAGATTACTAGGTGAAGTCAGTAGAAAAAAGGAAAATATAAAACCAGAATTTTCTCAATGAGGGCATATCAAGAATTTAGCTTATCTTAGCCAGAAATGAAAAATTGTTCAATTATGTTGCATTCCCAGGCATACTGTATGGACTAGAGTATGTACAAACAAGTACATTAGAACTTTGTGAGTGCGGTAACCAGATCATAAATGGAAGTTTGCAAGCTGAAATATGACATAAAGACATAAAATTCACATATCTGGATTATGATTTTGGTTATTATACTTTTATTGTCACTACTAGTCTGCAGGTGTTGCTGAAAATGTAAGAAACTCTATTAATGTTGTATGATATATTTTATAAATTTCTCTTTGCAAATCTTAATGTGAAAAAGATTAAAAATTATTATTTGTAATGCTTTGCCATGCTTTTAAGTAAAACATGAATTCATGTAGAATAAAGTGCATGGTAGAAATTGCTGTGACTTACTTTGTGCTGAATCTTTAAATATCCTTTTTTAATAGGTCGTACTGCATGCCTCATTTTAAAACTCTTGAAAGTCTTTGCCTTGAGTGAGCTACATTTCAGACTTTACTTATGCTTATCTTTATGAGAAATAGGTCAAGTGCAGAAATTCAGCAATATGAGAATTGAATCTGCATTCTTCATTGTCATATTCCATCTGGATTCACTTTTTTTGCTGATTTAAAAGTAAACTGTCTGGAGAAATGAACCCAACTCAAGAGAGATTACAAGTCAGAGTTACAATTTACTAAAAAGATTAAAATAAATACAATAATATGGAGAAAACTGGTTTAAACAGAAAGACAGATGTATAACCCAGGACCCTGGGTCACAAACTGAACGGCTGTGCTGAGCACCACATGGCCCCCCTGACTGCAAACTAAAAGGAAAAGAAATCTATTGGTGAGGATAATGGCCACGGTTCTGATGAAGTTCTGATCCTCCTCTGGATCTGACAAGTGGCACCAGAAGTCCCCAAACCCGAAGATTATATATGCTCAAGTTCAGGTGGAAATGCTCAGTACCTCCCCACAGTGTGGGGAGTCTCACAATGGGTGATTTAACTCTATGAGTCATGGGATATTTTTGGAATCTGATGGTCTAGGTCACTGCAGCTCCATATTATTCCAGTCACTAACGGCCCATGTGCTGGTTTAAAGGTATATCGTAAGGAGAAATGAACCCAGCTCAAGAGAGATTATAAATCAGAGATACAATTTAATAAAAATATTACAATAAATGCAATGACTAAAAGAGAAATTGGTTTTAACCCACAAAATGCAGAATTGTAACCGAGCACCCTGGGGTACAAAGAGAATGGTGTTTGTTAGCCCCTGTGCTAAGCCCCATGTAGTTCCCCTGAATCCAAAATAAAAGAAAGGGAAAAACCTGTTGGTGTAGATGACGGTTGCAGTCTGGTCAAGAGTGGTGGTCGCAGTCCTGTCAAGGTTCTGCTCCTTCTCTGGATCTGACAAGTGGCTCCAGAGGTCTCCAAACCCCAAGATTATATACCTTCAGGTTCAGGGGGGAGCACCCAATACCTCCCCCAGGGCAGTGAGTTCCCCAATGGGTGACTTGACTCTGTGCGTCGTGGGGGTTTTTTGGAATCGTTGATGGCCCATTAGCAGACATGGCACCTCAGGCTGGGTGTGAAGGTGCTAATGACTTCCCTGAGGGGAGTTAACACTTCTCACAGCTTCTTTAACGCCCAGCTTTCAGTTTGAGGGGTCAAGTGTGCCCCGGGCAGCTGCTGCAAGTGGTCCATTGTTAACAGTTCATGGGAAATTACATAGAGGATGTAGAACACACAGCTTTGGTCACACCCACACAGTGATAAACTGGTCCTACCTGCTGAACTAGGACAGCCCATTAGCAGAGATGACCCCTCAGGATGGGTGTTAAGGTGCTAATGCCTCCCCACAGGGGAGTTATCACAGATGAGTCATTGGTGTGAAGACAGAGAAACACTCCCCTGCCTCTTAGGGTTCTTTACTTGTAGCCTGAGGTGTCAGGAGTGCCCTGGGCAGCTGCTGTAAAAGATCATTTATTAACAGTCCATGAGAAACGATATAGAGGGTGTAGAATACACAGTTTTGGTTATGGCCACATAATGATAAACTGGTTGCAGCCCTTGTAATTAGGACACTTACCCAGAATATATTTCCAAGCCTTACTGATATAAATGGTCCCAGCAAGAAATATTATCAAAGGAAATATACTTCATCTCAACTTCTTGTCTTCCTTAATGATGGCCCTCATGATGGCCTTAATGTTATCATCATCTTCTTGTTCTTTTCTCATTTTTATGACATGGTTTCTATTTTGGAAATTTTTTCTTCACACCATTAGTTTACTTCATTTAGATGTGGATATTTTATATTCATAATCAAGACTTATAAAGATTTTGATATTGATATTGATATTGAACAGCAATGCAGAATAATCCAAGCTACAACTAAAGTGATTTGTTAAATGTGTATAACAGAGTGAAGCACTGGGGAAGGTGCCAGAACACATTGGGAAAGAATACAGCTTGTGGGATTCTGTGTCCAGGCCAATAAACTCTACACAACAGCGTTTCATAGCATTTTCCTGAATTTTTAGTTCTGAAAATAACCATTCTGGAGCCAATTGCTCTGCTCATACAGACATGAATTAAATTATCTTGTAATAAATCAAGTGGCAGATTAGTTTGAGAGAACTCCATTTTTTTTCCAGATAATTTGCAGAGAAACTGCACTTGAAAAAACTAACCATCATAAAACATATGGTGAGATTCTATTATAAAGATCCAGAGACCAGTGATATTATGCTAAATATGCTTCGCTTTTCTAAGCATCTAATTGATTTAAATATGAACAAAGGGATATAAATGCAGCTTATTTTTTTCCTAAAGTTTAAAAATGGCACCAATCAATACTCCTTCTCATATATGTTTTAAGGCAGCAGGTATACTTTTTGAACCCCAGATACTTACCTGTACAGTATTCATTTCTAACCTGAATGGCAACCACTGCCAGAAGAGAAATAACATCAGAGACAAGTTCCAGACCTAACCATCAAAATTTTCATGATTAACCAAAATGCCCACTGTTTACAGTAAAGTTGAAGTAGACTGGCAATTATTTTAAACGTTAATGAAGTAAATCTCGCTGGTAGGTCACTTATTTTCATTTTCTCATCTGCAGATAGTATGAGGTTTATAAAGTAGTGTGATTTTTCCCAAATGTGTAAGTATAGATTAATTTCTGCCTAGACTGTTTTAATAGGTTTTAGTATAGTAGCTTATGCTACTGGTCCAACTAGTTTTTTTCAGTTCATGCAACTTAGCTGAATTTACAGGAAAACTGTTATGTTACATGCATTTTGTCCCTACAACATATAATGTCACAAAAAGACATTGAAATACAGAACTGGCAATAGTGAGAGAAAGCATTTTTGATGCAAGTGCTGGTGAAGCCATTGATAAAAAAAATTAATTTCCCGTTTTTGTTATGAGTTTCTATGGCTTGCCTTCTTTTCTAAGATAAAGAAATTGATTCTAAGGCTTACTTAAAAGTTTGGTTAAAAAGAAATATATGAAATAATATTAGAATTTTCAATGAAATAGTAATAGAAATGGGCTACCAAAATAAATTTAAAAAACTGTATCTAAATTTGGTTCCTTCAGATTTTGAAAATTAATTTAAGAAACCACCATTATTTGTTTTATAAAGTTTTTCTTAAAAAGCATAACCCAGTGGGTTTTTCATGATTTCATGTAAGTAGCTTATATGTGAACTTTGTGATCAGTACCCTTTAGTGTCCAGATTAGGGACCAGCTGGCTTCTCAGTAGAGACCTAGACATGTTATGTGTGGCAGTAAGCATCCTGGCATATGCTTGGATAAATTCCTCAAGATGGAGAAGGATGAAAGCAAAGCATTCCCTGAACCTCTGAACTCAGAAACATTCATTGATCTCGCACGGCCAAGGACAGCAGCTAATACAATGCTCAATTCACCTGTAAAAACATAATACGGTTGATAAACAAAAATACCACAAAGGAAAGTTTAATGTCTATATGAATGACACAGCCTGACTCATCATACTGCAAAGGACACGACATTTGTGGAGTTACTAAGAATGGAAAAGAATACATACCTAAGATTTTACTAGATAAAGCTGCTCAGAGAACTCTGTGATATTAACTGGACAATGAAAGCTAACAAAATTTGTTGAAAAATAAAATCTTGCTTATCAGTTGATTTGATTTCATGTGATTTCTCTTGCTTTTAATATTAATAATATAAGAAAATACATCTATTTTGGTAACCTCTTAAAAGATGAGTTGACCTTACTGGATGTCTATTCTAGCTTCCAAAAATTTCATTTTATTTTCTGCAAGTGAAAAATTTCAGAAAGACTTTATTATTTTTATTCTGAAGCATTGTAAATACTTTTAATTTTTCCAATTTTATAAAAATTATTTTCAAAATAGATACCAATACCTCATTTCCTGAAACACGCTTTTGGTAGCAAACAGCTAAAAAATTCCAGTATTTTCAACACTATTTAAACGAAATTCCGAAAATCGTTATTTGGATAGACAATGTCCTTGTCCATAACATAAGAATTTGTCACCAGGTATTTTTTAAATGATTCTTCCTTATTACTTTTAAATTCATTACTGTTTGTAGCAACACACTATTTTGTGCCTCTTTCTGAAGTTCCTAGCAGTCTCACCAGGTTATTGCTTCTACATTTTGCCTTGTCTTTTCTTGGCAACAGCTTAGTACAGGCACACATAAGAGGTGGAGAAATAGCAAGGACAGGTTTCTTAGCACGTGGCATCAATCACTTCTTGTTTACAGAATTCTCAGACACAAAGTCTATACCTTCTGGAGTATATTTAAGGAAGGTATAACATAATGGTAGAACAGTGATTTGTTGAGTTTTTAGTTTGATTTCATTTTAGGTTGCTGTTCAAGGTGCTCTGAGCAAATTCTGATCCTCAACAGTGAAGAAATAATAGCTTTATAAGAAGCTTTCAGATACCTAAAGGAGCAGAGCACAAATTTCACAGGAATGAAGCATTACACTTTGGAGAAAATTATTAATCCCAAATCACTTTAGAATTTGTCTCAGCTAAATGTTTTCTCCAGGCTACAGTATTCCATTTTTGTAGGCACAAGGCTAATACTCAGAAATAAAAAGAAATCAATTACCAAAAAAACCCCAAAAAACAAAACCAAACATCATAAAGTAATACTCCTTAAGGACTCACAGCAGCAACTCTTTAACAGCACAAATTTAGCCTTGTCTTCAATTTAATTCACAATATTACATCTGTGTTTTCTTCCATTACAAATCTTTTCTACCAGTAAACAATTCCTGTAAAGAAATGACACTTTAGCTAAAATAAGCAGCTTCCTCTTCCTCAAGATGGTCTTATTTTCCTATCGCAAGACCTTCAGCAAATTGAGGGGGTTTTCTGACACCTTACTCCCGGTAAAAGGAATTATTGGCTTTGGGGATTTCTTTGGGAGCTGGGGAATTCAGGTTGCATTGACTGGAAGAGAAAAAAGTGGTAAAATATGCTGTAAAATACCTCCAATGTTATGGCTTGGTTTGCCACATTCTGTTCAGAGTACTGGAATGTTAAGACCCACTCGTTCCTCAAAACATATTGAAGAAAAAATGCAACTTCAACAAGAAAAAAATATTGAAGTTCATAACATCCTACTAATCTTACTATTTTTGATATTGACATAAAATTTTAAAGAAATGGTCTTTATTAAAAATACTTCTATGTGATTGCAAGATGAAAGTCCCATTTAAAAATGGATTTAAAAATACAAGGGTATGTCCAAAAAATGAGCCACCCCAAAGTGACAGTTTTCCAGTTACACTTGGGCACAACCTTTATTCCCATGAAAAACGGAAGTAGCCTCAGCTACTTTGATAGAGGAGTTGGCTTATTCAGAGTTACATCACTGACACTACTGAGTATCTGCACAAGTCACAGACAAGCAGATGGCATAATTTGCTTTCTAGGTTATCCTGTGGTAATTAAGTGAAACAGTTTGACTGTTGAATTCATTTCAGTCTCATAAACAAGGAAGAAAATAACACTTTAATCCTTTAAAGCAAATGAAGAAACAAACCCCAGACTTTTTGATGACTGAGGATTGAATGGGATGAAAATCATTATTGTCCTTAGTAAGTCTTACATGAACTCCTTTCCTGGTAGGTAATTTTCAGATCAAAGTTGTTTAGGTTTTTGTTGTTTTAGTTTGGTTTGTGTGGTTTTTTTGGTTTTCCTATTTGTACACACATAAACACCTCTAGTGTCAGTTTGTTAGTCACTTTTCAACACTAGTCAAAGGCACACTAAGAGATCACGAGGAATGAAAATATGCTTAACTGAAATATGACATGATCTACAATTTGCTGAATGTCTTCCTCAGGTTTATTGTAATAAAAAGATGTCTTACTAGTTAGCCATCATATTTAAAATGCAATCAAGAAATTCACTTCTATGTCACCAACATATGTTCAGAGTTAGCTCCTGCTCACTTTTTGTTTTTCTTTTTAACATCAGGGAAAAAACTCCCCAACATAACAAGCATAAAAGCAGGTTGTATTGTTATCTCACTGTGTCAAAACATTCTAATATTGCCACAGCTTATTTTTCCTGTATTATTTTGAATGTTTCACAGTATTTACTAGACATTTTTAAATTACTATTCAAACCGAACATAATCCAAAATTAAAAACATTCTCCAGCTCACAGTAATATAAACTAATATCACAACTGAACACACTCAACTTTCATCCAGTTTCTGCAGGCCAGAATGGAATCACGAAGAATATTTCACTGAACTCGTCCTTACATCTGCATTTTTGTTTTCACTGAAAGTCTTGCTCAACAAAATTAACTACAGTTCTTAATTCAATCTAGCCCTTCTTTGTGAATGTCTGAGATTTTCAATGATTGGTTGAAGTCAGTGACAGTTAGGCATAGTGCGGTTGCAATGATGTTGTTTCTATGATTCTTTGTATCACTTCTGATGCCACAGATTTCAAACTGTTAGCTGATTGAATGTGTTATATCTGGTGGTCTTTTATTTCCCCAAGTTATGTGAATGATGCCATTTGTGCAATGATCACCATATTAAAGGAGTAAATTGAAAATAATGAATCAATAATAAAGTGAACTTCATAAAGGAAATAATTTATTCAGATTTTAATATTTATGGCAGTAGACAACTGTCTTGACTGTAAAATCTAGTAATATACCACAGAAAAAAAATCAATTGTTGTTAGTTCTCCACAAAACACAGTGACACAAACAAAAAAATATTCCCTACTATATGCATTAATATTTCACTAGTCTCTTAACGGACTGTTCCACTTGAAAACCTTACTAATTCAAAAGGTAGATCCAAATTTTGAAATTTTTATGCAGGACATTTATGGCATGCTTCAAAACCCATGAAAAAACCCATGGGTTTTAGATCAAGCTTTATATCTCCTGAAAGAAAAATAAAAGAACACCCCAACACAAACAAACAAAAAAAACACCCCAAACAAAAACCCTTGGCTCACACAAGGAATCAAAATTACGAGGCTAGCCAATTTATGATCAATAAAAAATTTTTGGTACCAAAAGTAAATATTAGTCACATGATTTGAGAAGTTCCTGAAGTTATATCATGATACCAATAACCTGACATGAAGGAACAAGTCAAATGTCAGAAAAATTTGTGCTGTGGCAAAGGTTGATAATTACCAGCTTCACTATATGCAAAGATATGAGTCATTATAGTTGCTGTGAAAATTATAGACTAGTTCTCATCTCTTTAGAATTAGGCTAGTATCATCACAGTGGCATCCTCTCAGGTTTGGTTTTAACAAGAATGAACTCTTGAAGATCAGATAGAAATCTTGATCCCATACAACTGTAAAATTTGGGCTATGAAGAATGTGATGTCAGTACACAGAAATACAGTATATAATGTTGACATGACCAGCAGCATTGCACTTATTGTACGCAGAAAATATTAGAGTTCTGGGTTGGTCTTGTATTCAAAACTGGAAACTCACACACTTCAATTAATAACGGTATTTGTCTGTCCTGTAAGGATGTTATAAGTCAATTTTGAACTGACAGGAACTCCATACAAGGCTTGTACTTCTGTCCTGCTTCCTATTCCCCAAGGTAGTATCTCCTTGAATACTCTCTTCCCAAATATTTTAATATATTTGTCTGATTATATCTGGGAATTCAGTAAACAGCATCAGTTTGATTTTTGGTCTCATCAATCACACCTGGTCAGCAAGCTGAGGGAGGGGGTTCTCACCTTCTACACTACACTTCTGAGACTGCACCTGAAGTACTGCATCCAGCTCTGGGGTCCTAAATACAAGAGAGACATGGATCTGTTGAAGTGAGTCCAGAGTAAGGCCACAAAGATGATGGAAGAGCTGGAGTACCTCTCCTATGCAGGAAGGCTGAGATAGTAGGGTTGTTCAGCCTGGGAAAGGAATGTGGTCTTTCAATACTTAAAGGGGGCTTATGAGACAAATGGAGAAATACTTTTGTGATAGTTTTGACCCAGGCCTTCCTTAGTAACCAGTTGTAACTAAGGAAATACCCATTTCCCAGGTATTCCACCATGGGTTTTTTACATAACAAGGGCGTGTATATATAAGAGAGGGATATGAATTTCTTCTTCTTCCGGCGAGGTTTGGGAGAGGTGAGTCTCTGCGTTGGTCTCACTTTTCAGAGCCTGAGGTCTGTTGCAGTGACTTCCATTATCTGCCACATGGGAGATCAGAGAGTGCTGGCCTTCTTTAGAGGGAAGTTGGTGAGACTGTATTTTGCTAGTTCCGTATTGTGGTAGTTCTTGGGGTTTTGATTATACTTATCTGTTCTGTTTTGTCCCTCTTTTGTCCCTGTTTCCCCTCCCTTTCCCCTTTTCACCTTGGGAGCTCCCTATTGTATATACTAATTGTATAAATAATTGTAAATATCTGAAAACATATATGTATATATTCTGATATAATTCAGTTTCATTCAGGCTTCTTTTGGGCTCTCAGTGGTTCAGGTATTTTTTCCCTCACTTAAAAGAGTGGGAGGGGAGGGGGGCAGCTTGGCCTCAGCAAAGAAGCCAGGCCAAACCAATACACTTTTTAGTAGGGTCTGTTGCAATAGGAAAGGAGCAACTGTTTTAAATAAAAAAAAATTAGGTTTAGACAGGACATAAGGAAGATACCTTTACTGTGAGGATGGTGATACACTGGAATAGGCTGCTCAGAGAAGTTGTGGGTGCCTCATCCCTGAAAAAGTTCAAGGCCAGTTTGGATGAGTCTTTGAGCAACCTGATCTAGTGAAAGATGTCTCTGCCTGTGGCAGGGGGATTGTACTAGATGATCTTCAGATGTCCTTTCCAAGCCAAATCATTCTATGATTATGTGAGAACTATGCTCAGTCTTGTGTGAGAAACTAATTCTGCTGAACGCACCTCCTTTTTACTTCACCTCATGCTCTTCCATAAAAACAATTCCATAAGAGATGTGAGTGTTGCATATGAAAGTAGTTGTTTTCATATCTCGCTCATAGCTTCACCTGTAAAAGATTTTCTTCCCTTCAGCTTACTGAAAAATGGTAGGGAAATTTAGTTTCACATCTTTCAAGCAGGATCTCCTTACTTATTCCTTGTTTGCAATCTGTCAGCTAGGTGGACTTGACAATGCAGGTTCAGTCCTGACAGCTGCTTCTTGCGATGGGATGAAGGTACCGTTGCATATCACCACTCTGCAGATGAGAGTATCTTCGAGCAGAAACCAAGGCACTAGAAAGGATGCTATGTTCCATTTTGGCATGCATTACAAGTCATGTCCAAGGTACACCATCCAATCTAGGATGTGAAAATGTCCTTTGATCCTTCAGTGAACCTGTAGCCATACAAAATCACTGGCATTTGTCAGATGAGTGTGTTTTGGAGAAAAGTGAACACATCTGATGGGAAAGCCTTTTTTCTTATATCTAGAATACAAAAAAAGGTCGAAAAATAACTGCAAGGATACCCCATCCTCAAGGAGTGAAAAATTAATTCAGAATTAATTTTAAGTCTGATTCTAAAGTTTGAAAATGTTTCCCAAAGGTACTGTTTAATAGGGAAGAGAAAGAAGTAATAGATAAAGCAGCAATTTTCATTGCAGTAATTTCCTGCAGAGTAGTGAAGCAGCTCAAAACAAACTCTTTTTTTCTCTTTTCACCAAACTATTATTGGCTTGTGTGACATAGGAAGTTGTTATGTTGCTTGGCAAGTTCTCCTGTATCTCATGTGACTTCATTGCTGTTCACCCTAAGACAAGTAACAGCAAAAGCTCACATCATCATGTGCATGGTGAAGACTGGAATTTTGGCCGCCTCCACTTCAAACATTATGCATTGATGATATTACATTCTGACATTTCCTTGAAGTTTGTAAACGTGAATCTGCAGAATTTATGGAACTGCTAAATAAGGTGCAGCACTGCCACCTGGACAGCAGTGAGCAGTCTCAAGCCAAGAACCCATCACCATTCTCTAGAAAGGACAACGTGAAGATAAAATGTGATATTTCTGTATCCATATGGAATGCCAGCAAAGATATTCACAGTCCCACAAGAGGTATTTTTTTTGTGTTTTGGCATAAATTAAAAATTCATAATAATAAAAGCATGTATAAAAATTGCCCTACAAACAAAACAGGTGCTATTTTTCTATAATTTGCTTGAAGTTTCAGCACAAGTACAGGAGGAAAATGGACCATGATTATCAATGCTAACATCTAGTGTGAACATCTGCATCTTACTGCTGCCAACAGTAAAAGGGTGCCAGCCCAAACAAGTATAATATCCACTCCAGAACACAAAAAGGCCTCCTGCCTTCTAACCTCTGGGATTCTTCACTACCAAATAGTAGGAAGCCAACTTGAACAAGTGATGCCCTGCTGCTGCCCCAGATATCCCCAGCTTCTGTGTCCTGAAATTGCTCCAGCTTGGCAAAATAGTGAAGCTACACTTTCCCTCTTCCGTCTGTCCCCCTAGAAAGTAGGCCATCCTTCTGTTCTCTTACTCTTGGTGATCTGGAGAATTACTGGTCATCCCAACAGCATTCTTCAAGTAGAGAAACAAGACTTGAAGACTGACCATTTACAGAGTACTTGAATTATGACCTAAGTTTACAAAAGAAAAAAAGCCCTTTTCAATGGTAAAAAGATACAAAAAATTTACACTTTGTGTGGAAGCCAAAAAAAGAGAAGACTCATGAATGTAAC
>JAOXXN010000395.1:111500011-111512308 GCA_026770055.1 Myrmophylax atrothorax
TTTATAGTTTTGATCAAGTGAAGACCAAAAGTGTGATTTTAAATTTGTGAGAGAAAAAGAGAACATATTTTAGAAAGACTGAGGAATCAGCAACAAGACACAGGCAGTAGCCGGTCCCAAGGGAGTTTGGAGTATCATAGTTGTGCAATGTTATTGCAAGCAAAAATAGACACAGGGAGGAGGCTTGGAAGCAGAGAATACAGAATTTTTTATCAGAAAACTCAGCATTACTGTGGTTTTCACCCCACACTGGCTACTCATTAAAAATATAAAGAAATTCCTTTTCCATGCACTATACTTTTCCTGTCCCATACTCCATATTGTTATACATTTTTTCATTGTATTTTGCTTAAAAAATAATAATAGTCCTTTGTTATCTTCCAAAATATTAGCTAAATCTAGACCTATTAAACACAGTGGTTCTTTTTTGGAGCATGAATCATTTTATCTTTAAGAAATTCCATGGAAAAAGTATTTAAAAATATACATTTTCTGTTTGCTGGTTCACATTAAGAAAAAAAAGTTGGTTTTTTTTTAATTAACTAACATTTAGAAAAAGAACTCATAAATAAAATATCTACCTATTTTTAGTCTAAGTTACTATTTAACCTTTCCATTTCCATGCCAGAAAACAAATATTTGAGCTGAACAGATATTAGTTTACCTCATAAACCTGTTTCCCATGTTTGCAAAAAATGAATTACGTGAGGCAACAAAAATGAAATCTCCAGTAATTAAATATCCCTTAATATAATAAAATTCCTTGAAATTACTTTCTGAAACAAAATTCTTGGAAAATTCTTCTTGTCTTTGTGATAAAAATGTTTGAATTCAAACTTTTTTCAAATTGTCTGAGTTTTTAGTCATTTCAATGGTATATACCACACGGAAGACATGTTTTTCTCCTCTATTAGATACCAACTCTTCCTTTAATATACTAAAAACTATATTTCCTGTATGCTGAATATCATAATTTAAGTTTTGTTAAATATATTCTCTCAAAAATTTTGGTAGGAATATGCTACACAAATCAAGTCTTGATGTAAAATATTTTTAATGTGTACAATTTTACTTTTCTGAGGAAATTTTTTAACAAATATATTTCAGTGTTTCCTTTTTTAGGAAGAAGGTACTTTCAAAGACGAGGTACCCTGTTCTGATAACAAGCTGAGTTTTATTGTGATCTTTATAGAAGATTTTAATGTTTAAAAGAAACAATTATCACAAGTGTCCTTTGGACTTTTATTGAAGTTTCCAAACAAAGGATAAATGAAGTGCTCATCTTGGGCTCCGTTATATCTCTCCAAATAAGAAGCGTCCCAGTTATAAACACAAAATACCCCAACTCATTTTCCTTTTCAACTTACTAAGTTGGTTAAGTTTGATTGTATTTTAAAACCTTCATCATAACAGAAAATATTATCTGAGTTTGAATACAGACCTTGTTTTGGACACAATACATCAGAAAGAAATATACAGGACAATCACCAGAGAAACTGCAAGATATTTGCATGGAACATGTACTGAGGTACTGTACTTGTCCTGAAAAAAAGTAAGCCATGCTGATGCTTCCAGGCTAAAAGGAAGACACACTTCAGGATTCAAACCAGACTGCCCTTGAAACTATAACTGATTATATGAATAATCTGGAATGGTTTCTCACAAAGACAAGAATTTATTCGTGAACAAATAAACATACCTGTAGTGCAAAGATTACTGTTGCTTACATACACAATATGTACATAAGATCTGTAGCCAGATAACAAATGTGTAGTATAATGTATGAATGCATATTGAATACAAAGGAAGTTGTGGCCAGCAATCTGAATTCAACTTAATAATTGGATAGGATATGCTGGCTTTTGTTTAACCAGCTGTATACTAGTGTTTTGCTTCCTGTCAGGTTATACAAATAAAAACCCCATGGTGGCACTTCTGATACCAGCTAGAGAGTTCAGCAAACTTTAATTGTTAGGAGGGGTGAAATTGGAAGGAAAAGCCAAAATTGGAGTGATTTGGAGGAGGGTTCTTGGAATGCTTCTTTTTGCAGATTTCTGTCTCTGATAGATTGTGAAGAACTTTGAGTGAGCACTCCATTAAAAGATTGAATTGAGTCAAGAACAACAGTTGCCTAAAGGAATGCTAAGCAAGAGATCTGCTAGGGCTCGATGCAAAACTCACTAAGTGGAAAAAAAATATAAGCAATAGATTTCAGTAAAAATTAAGAAAAGGAAAAGCAATAAATTCCATGTTGTAGTGGGTGATATTAAGAATGAAAGCAAGATGGAATAAAGACAAAAAAGAAATTATGTACAGAGAATTGCATTCTCAAATGAGATATTTTCAAAAACAAGTGGAAAGACCAGAAAGCATACAGAAAGAAGACCAAAGCACTTGTCATTCAGAAATGTAAAAGAGTTTTAGACTATCCCAAACTCAAAAAAAGGAGAGCATCAGTGTACCTTGAAGAGACAACAAAATTTGAATGACATGGTAGACAACAAAGATACTCAATTCCTGTTCAGGAATCATTAGCTGAGTATGCAAACTGGAAAGTCCTGGGGATAGTCCACTCTAGCCATCACAAGTGTGTGGACAGAGGGTATCATCTTATTATTTAATGATGAAGCAATTAAACAAAACAGGGAGTGCCATGTGGCCATAGGTCAACAATAGATGTTCTACAACAAGGATAATGCAAAAATCACAAGAGTGACCAAGACTGATTTGGTCACTCTTTGGTAAGGAGAAAGACAAAAGAAACACTGAAAAAAATTTGTAGAGTATTGAGATACTCATTAAATTGAAAAGGCAGAAGAGTAATGAAAGCTTAAAAATATAATATAAAAAGCCTAGGTAGGATTGCATAATGAGTGTAAAATTTTGATTACTGTAGGCAAAAAGTGCTGCTTTGAGGTTAAAAAAAAAAAAAAAAGAGAAAGACCAGAAATTCAGCAGAAGTTAAAAGCTGTTCCTTTGTCACTAAAATTCTTTAAGGCTATTTTAATGGAAATCAGCCTTTTCATAAGATCGCAATAGGCATTTAAGCTGGATGCTCCAGGCTTAGTGACAATAGAACTTTAAATGTTAGAGTCTGTGGAAAAGATGATGAAAATTAAAAAAGCAGGGACTAAAAAAAAAATCAAACCACAATCAGTATACATTACTCCACAGAACAACCATGCAAGTACAACCATGTCTTCTTAAATAACTGGTTACTTTAAAAGTTACATTGAGGAAATGGATTGAGTTAGCTAGCCCTGAAAAAAAAAAATCAAAAATCATCCTGTTGTGAAATAAGTGAAGTGCCCATGTTGAGGGAGGAAAAGAATGAAACTATCTTTTTCTATTACTTTCAACCCACATTTGAATTGGCTTAATCATTCATGAAATTACATCCTAAAGGAAGAAAATGGAATAAAAATTTTGGAAGGAACACGTACTGTTAATTTGCTTTAAATAACTGATTTGTTCTAAAGTGTACAGAGGTGATTTTTCTTCAACATGTCTCCTCACTCTTGCTAAGAAATTGGCTGTGAAAGGTGTCAAGTAAGCAATTAAGACCTCTTCACTCTATCACTCTGCTGCAGTAAAAAATAAAGACAAGTGAAACTATAGGAAGATGATCTCTGATTTCAGCTTTTAAACTGAAACAGAATTAAATGCTTGTTATCTCCAAGGAGCAATGAAATTATTGCTTCCCAAGATAAAAGAGATCTCAGTAATGTATGAAAAGTTTAGGGACTGTATATTTAGTATATATATTACTCTAAGTTCTCAACCTGGGACTAGAGTACATGGTAAACACATTTACTAAATTCGTGTGAAGGAAACAGTTATTGTCAGCATGGAGTACAATTCTAAGAGCTGAATCTACATCAAAATTAGCTTTGCATTTATGTATATATTTATACAGTATATATGTGTATATATACATATACATATACATATAAAATAGTGGCTAGTACTTTGTGGATAGTGGGGTCTATACCCACAAGAGCTTCATAAAAGCTTCATCTTGTCTTAATAATGACATACAGCACTGATATAGCTCAGAAGAGTTTTAAATGGATAATGTCATAGACAGCAAGGATGATACAGGTTATTCATTAGTAAGTCAACACTAGCAAAAAAGACAGTTGTTACACATTGCATAATAGAAAAAAATGGTGATCCTCTTTTACAGGATCTCATAATTTCCCCATTTTTTAGGCCACGTGCTCCTTTTTGGGATTAACCTAAGTTGACATGTACCTACTTCTGTGAACATAAGAATAGCTTCTTCCGAAATACCCAGTGAGGGCTATTGTACAGGAACATTTCTGTATACTAGAAAAACAAATTTTGTCTATGTGAATCAACTAGCTGAGGCCCTTCTCCCAAAATCAAGCAACATATATAAATTAAATACTTTAACAAACTCATTGAAGTGTTTTGCTAACATTTAAAAATGCATATAAAAATTGTGAGACCTATTACGAATTACTATATGACTAAGACGAGTAACTAGATCTATAAACTACTATGCTATTCAAAATACATAGTTTTAGTATGCATTTGCCTTATATTGAATACAGTTAGTATGGCTAAAATATATGACAAGAGTGAAGGTACTTGGCTACTCAAGACTGAGTGCAACAGAGAATTGACTTTATAATTTTAAGAAGTATATTGCAGGGAAAAATGTGGATTGTGTCTTGTCTTTTTTGAAAATGTAAAAAAACCCCAAACACCAACTCTCAAGAAGACATACAGTTTAACACACACACACAAACAAAAAAAAAGGTACTTAAATTGAATAAATGGCTTGCAGAATCCAGTTCCTGGTCAACTATGCTCTACCAGTTTGGTTATCAGTATGATGAGGTTTCACTTTTTGTTATAATACCCAACAAATTAAATAAAAGTGTCAATTCTGATACCTGGTTCAATTGCTCAATGGAAAGAGTCTTGGTAGCAGAAAGGTAGACTTTTGAAGAAAAGCAAACAAAATGAATGGATTTGCCTTAAGAAAGAAACTGAAGAACAGGATTTCCCAATGGGTTTTTGCTGAGAGCTTCAAATATCACAAAAAATATTTTGAGAGGAATAAAATAAACTTGCTTTGGAATTTTAGCTGTCACACAGGATGAGTGCATAAAGCTAGTTGTTTGTTCCTATGCTGTTTATTGACAGGTTTTTTATAAAACCTGATCTCCACGTGGTTAATTTTGAATCAGAAAACCATTCTTCTAATAACTTACTCTAATCATTTTGCCCCTTTCATAGAACTCGCCTCAAAAAGTGTTTATTTGATCTATATGATTTAAAAACAAGCAATCAAAGAGACTAAAAACAGTTGCAAAATCCAGGACTCACAAGTCAGGAAATTCAAAATTCATATGAAACTTATGGAGATGCTATCCCTATTATTTCACTGAATTAGTTTACTCAATTGTGCTGTCACTAATTGAACACCTTGTGTTTTGTATGCATGGCCAGACTTCGCGAATGAAGATTTGGGCAGGGCTCTCCCCACGTGGGTGAGCCCTTCCGGCCTGCACAGTGGGTTTTTTAGGTGAGGCCCAGTGTGCAGAGAACTGGCCCCACCGTTTAAGTCCTAAGGTCCATTTGCCACAACAGAGCAAGCTTGGACAGTGACAGTGAAGTCCTCAGGACTGTCTGCAGCACCCAGTACTAACCGGGGCTGACCCTCCTTGTAAGGCATGTAGAAAGCCATATTGAGCTAAAGTTGTATGGGCTACAGTGACTCATTACAAAGTTTCTGTGAAATGCAGCAACATGTCCCCACATTTAGCAGCAAGAACATTCTGTGAGCATGTCTGCACACAGTGAAGTCAGGCTAGGTGAATAACACCTGCTTTCTGTTGGTAAAGGATGAGTCTTGCTAAAGCAGAAGAAATTAAATGGGTTCAGATGACTAGCCAAAAAAAAAAAAAAGGAAACTTACCTCAGCTGTCCAGAATGGAGTTCCCTACCCCCTACAACTTCTTTCTCCTTAAAATTGGTTCTGGTAATTCAGTGTATGAGGTGAGTTCACACAGCCATAGTGTTGGTTACACAGTACTTTCAAGGGCTTATTAATGAAATTCATCCTTTCTTCTTGATGTAAAAAGGTAGAAGCTCCTGATGCACTGGGCTTCTTGTGGAAAATCTTCCCTTCTGTCATTCCTTACTTACTCCTCTGTACATTGCACTGTTGACAGGGGCATTGGATTTGTCTGAAAATATTTCTGCTCATTATTTTGTCAAGCTGCTGAAATGTTCTGATCACAAGCAAACAAAGAAACAAAAGCAATTTTTTAATGAGCTTGGTTTTCGTAAAATCTGAATAGAACCTCTTATAATAAAATTAGGTACTCATCTGGACTAAGGGCTCTCCTCAGTAATGTATCTGTGACCTACTGCAAAACAGACAGCTTGGAAAGCTTATGTCATAAATAAATCTTTCATAAATGTCTTCAGTTTAAGAAAATATTCCCGTTTCAGAAAAAAATACATCATTTTTAATGCAGTATGTTGTGAAATAGTTCTCTGTGTTCTGTATCTCTAATTTAGGAAAAGCCTTGAGGTAGACATTTTTGCACAGACCATGATCAGCAACTTGAAGAAGTGCTTTACGCTATTAAAAATATGCTAACCCTAGTGAAAAAAGAGTCCACTAGTGAAGCCAGGCAATGATGTAGCTGTAACAGTCTGCTGTAGACAACATTCTTCAAGATTAAACTGTAGACAAATGGTTTTAGAGAGAGAAAAACAGCCTTTTGTGATTGCTATTTATTAGTCTGCTCTCAAAAATGGACAGATGTTAAACAGTCTATACATCACCTGTAGCCTGGAAAACAGTCCTAAAGAATATTCTTCCAAAAGCACTTGAATGTATAAAGCCTCCAAAAATACATCTGATATATAAAAAAATAAAGCATGTTCTGCCAACAAAAAAAAAATCAAAACACCCAAACACCTTCTTCTGATGACCTGGCTATCAACAAACTATAGTTTACAAAACACATGAATGATGGTTTCCCTTAACAATTGTCTGGTAAAGAGGAAAGATTAGGCTAACAAAATAAATATATATTTTCATATCTGTCTTTTGTGTACTATATATATGCAACTATGAAGTCAAATTCATTGAAAATGTACTTTAGCAGGGGTTTTTTATTCAGGCAAGAGAAAAGACATGGAGTTGTCATTTGAATCTGATGGAAAAGATAGAAGAGATGTGGAAACAACCTTCAGATGGCAAAATGTTAACTTAATCATTATTTTTTAATAATTAATTATTCTATAATTTTTCTCCTTACAGAATACTCAAAATATTATAAAATATTATTTTCCACCTGAATGTGTGAATATTAAGACACAAAATTGGTTTACCCAGGATTCCATAGTTTTAGATCAGCATCTCAGCTGCTGAGCTGTGCTTTCCACTCAGGCCTAACATATCCTCTGTAGAAATCTTAAAAACAGAAGTAGATAAACAGAACTTAAATGTCAGAGGCGTCAGAGACATCAGGGATGACATACATTTGGTCTACCATCCCATCATTGAAAGTTCTAGGAAAAAAAACCAAACCACCATATCTGTCCTTCTGTTTTCAGTTCTAATATGGTAAAAACATGCCCTAAGCAGCATTAATGCCTGCTAAAGAGGTTTAAGTATTCAGCAGTCACTGTGAGAAGGAGAAGTAAAAAGTAATATGATAGAGTGTGTGGAAATTAGAATTAAGTTCTAGAACATCATGAATGGGTAAAATCATGAAACTACGGCAGAGGCCTGCTGAAGTGTGGTGAAGACACATTGAGTAGTAGTAGTAGTCCCAAATAATAAGCAAATGTTTGTGAACACTTTTTAAGAGCTTTTTTCATAATTTTTTGATTTTTAAATTATTATTTGGATGGCTGAAAGACTTTTGTGAGAAAAGATAACAGCTATATTAATCTGAAACATAAATTAAAACCTTAATAGAAATAGCAGTTTTAAATAAATCAAAAAATAGAAGAAAATAGTTAGTCCACTTTTAAATCTTTAAATTTGAAACATTCTCAATGAAAAAAAACAGTAACACACTAGCACTGTTAACTGCTAACTCCAACTGCTCATGGTCATGAGTTGTAGTTTCAAAAATAGATCATCCAGAACAAAAACTGTGACCAAATCAAGACACAAAAAAAATTGTGGCTCAGTGTGGTTAGAGGAAAGAAAGGCATCTGTTTTTCTAAGAAAAGGAAGTAAATAACAGCAAAGTTAAAATATAATTCTCTATTGTCCTTTTACAGGTGACATTGCTATGAGAAATGAAACAAATAGTAACCACAGAAATCGGTGTCAAGAACAAAAGGAGTTGTCACAAGGTACATGTTTCCAAGACATCAGCAATTCCTGTCAGTACTTTCTGTTGTTTTCTTTTCTCTTCAACACTTCATAAATGACTTGGACGCAGGACTGAAAGGAATACTCAGGAAGTTTGCAGATGATACAAAACTCAAAGGAGCTGTTGACTCCCTCCAAGGCAGGGAGGACCTGCAGAGAGACCTCGACAAATTAGAGGACTGGGAAATCACCGACATTATGAAGTTCAATAAGGGGAGGTGCCAGGTTCTGCTCCTGGGATGGGGCAACCCTGGATGTTTCTAGAGACTGGTGAATGGCAAGTTGAATATGAGACAGCAGTACCCTGGCAGCCAGGAGGGCCAACCGCATCCTGGGGGGCATCAGGCACAGCATCACCAGTGGGTCAAGGAAGGAGATTTTCCTGCTCTGCTCTGCACTAGTGCAGCCCCACAGTGAATATTGTGTGCAGTTTTGGAAACCACAGTACCAGAAAGATATTAACCAATTATAGAGAGTCCAAAGGAGGTCAATAAAGATGATGAAGGGCTTGAGGAGAAGCCATATGAGAAGTGGCTGAGGTCACTTGGTCTGTTCAGTCTGGAGGAGACTGAAGGGACACCTCATTGCAATCTACAGGGGGAATAGAAACTGATCTCCTCTCTATGGTGGCCAGTGACAGGAGCCGAGGGAATGGCCTGATTATATGTCAGGTGAGGTGTGAGTTGGATATTAGAAAGAGGTTCATCAACCAGGGGGTGATTGGGCACTGGAACAGGCTCCCCAGGGAACTGGTCACAGCACCAAGCCTGACAGAGTTCAAGAAGTGTTTTTATGATACTCTCAGGCACATGGTGGTATGTGTGAGGATGGTGCTATGCAAGGCTAGGCGTTGAACTCAACGATCCTTGTGGGTCTCTTCCAACTCAGCCTATTCTGAGGTTCTGTGATTTACCACTAAAGTCAATAGTCCATGTAGTCTTCATTGTCATTGCTGTTATTCATGTCAGGAGCTGTTGATGTACCTAGGACGATGCCTCCAGCACTGTGACAACAATAAAGCTGCATGCAGAGGATGATTGGATACAGGCTTGACTATAAGCTGTGGTCCTTGCTGCAGTTGTTGCTGGGCTAGACAATTGGTTGGTTGATTGGTTGGTTTCATTCCTGCTTTTATTCTTCATTGCGTTTGGGTTTTTTGGTGGGTTTTTCAGGGCAGGGAAGGATGGCAGAGGGTGGCATATTGGAAATATTCAGCCTGTCCTATTTCATAAAAGCACAAATTTAACACATTTAATGTCTGCACTGTCATCAGTCAGGAGTTATGCTATGTGTATATGTGGCAATACAGTCGATAACAAAAAAAATCTATTAAAAAAGTCCTTTTAAAAATTATTATTATTATTCCATTACCTTGTGGTCAAAACAAGACAACTTCCTTATGATATCTTTATCTCTGATTTACTCTGGGATTATTCTACACTTTCTATATCTTTTCTTTCTATCTAACTTGAGAAGACTCCATATTGCAGAAATCACCAAGACATATCTTCTATAAACTGAGCTTTAAACATTTATGTTATATGCTGAGAGAAGTTCATTTGAAGACCACTTTCAACACTATATTTTGATGAAACACAATGCTAAAATCTCTGATATTACCTCATAAATTATTTAAAAAGGTAATTTCTGCGCAAGCTCTTCTCTAAACCATTGTTTATTAATTGCCTCTGTTCTTTCTCTCTTTAATAATAAAATAAACACCATTAATGTATGTATCTGTTCTGCCTTAGGTATTATATCTGCCTCTAGAGTATAGAACAAACTTTACACAATTAAGCCAGTAATCTTAATCAATAATCCTCTACAATGTACAATCATTAATATTTGGCCTAGCATGCATTTGTCTTGAATGTACATACTTTTGGGAATTCCAGAACAAAATTATATATGTCATCTGTTTCATATGAAATAGACCAAAGTGATAGCACACTACAGTAAGAAGTACATTGTGTGCACCTGAGCTTCAATGATTAACCTTATTATTTAAAGCTGCCAATCCAGTATAAAGTACACAGCTTTGATTCAGTGAAGTGCAATTATTGTATTGCACTACTGGCAAATTTTTGCCAGAACAGAATTTTTGATCTTATTGAATTCAAGTGCTAAAAGATGAAAAATCACATAGAGAACAGACATGAATCTGAAATCTTTTTTAACCAGAATTACAGACTAGCTGATAGACAATAATCCAATAAAATGTACTCAAACCAGCACACACTTGAATTTTATATTCCCTAATTTTTTTCTGATGGGTCACTAAATAAAGTACTTAAAATCATAGAATAAATGAATACCAGGTTGGAAGGGAATCTCAAGGATCATTTGGTCCAACCTTTCTTGGCAAAAGCATGGTCTAGATGGCCCAGCACCCTGTCCTGAAGAATTTTAAAAATATCCAGTATGGGGAATACACCCCTTTCCTGAAAAAGTTATTCCAGGGGCTGATTGTTTTAATTCTGAAAAATATGCCCCTTGTGTCTAAATGTATTCTCTCCAGGATTGACTTGTACCCATTACTCCTTTTCTTTTCCATGTGACTCCTTGCAAGGACAGTCTCTCATCTTCTTTATAACCACACTTTAAATACTGTATCATGGTGATAAGATCTCCCCTAAGTCTTCTTTTCTCAAGGGTGAATAAACCTGGTTCTTTCCTTATATGTCATTCTTCCCAGTTCTTTGATTGCCTTTGTGGCCCTTCCTTGGATCCTCTCCGGCCTGTCCACATGATTTTTGTATAGTCAAGACTAAAACCAAACACACTGTTCCAGGTATGACCTGACAAATGGTTGGTCATCTCTGATGGTGATGCTCTTGTTGATGCAATTAAGCATCCTGTTGGCTTTCTGTGCTGCAGCATCACACTGCACATTCATATTGAGCTTGTTGTCCACTAGGACTCCCAGGTCCCTTTCTACAGAGCTGGTCCCTAACCATGTAGATCCCAGACTGTGCTGCATTCCTGAATTATATTTCCCATAGGCAAGACCTTACACTTGTCCTTGTTGAATTTCGTGAGGTTCTTGATATCTCACCCTTCTTGCATTCATGTCCTACATTCTTCCACTATTCATGCCTTCCTGCAGGGTGCCTCTCCCTTCTGAACTGTCCACTTCCCCACTCAGTTCGGCATCATCAGCAAACGTATCAGGGTACAGTTAATCCTGTCATCCAGATCACTTATCAAGATAGTAAACAATGTTGGGTCTCAGTTATGACAGCTTGCCAGTTTGAAAAGGAGTTGTTTACCACCACCCCTTGAGTGCAACTTGTCAGCCAGTTCCCCACTCACTGCACAGGCCACTTGTCTAGATTGTAACACATCAGTTTTTTTCCAGAAGGAAGCTGTGGAAAACTCTATCAAAACCTTGGAGAAATCCAGGCAAACAATGTCCACATCTCACCCAAATCCACCAAGAAGGTTCTTTTGTCATACAAGGCAATCTGGTTTGTCAAGTACAATTTGCCTTTGCTGAGTCTGTCCTGGTTTTTCCAAATCACGTTGTTTATCTGACTTTTGTCTGCCCCAGATGGATTCATTCCGTAACTTTCCCTGAGACTGAAGTAAGACTGATGGGTGCATAATTTCTTGGCTCCTTTTTTAAGCCAAAGAAAACAAAGATATTTATGTACTTCTCAGATAATTAAAATATCTCTCTTTAGTCAAGTTTTAGAAGAAATTGTTTGTTGCTCTACATTTGAGACAACCACATCAGTCTAAGTTGGATTATCTGCAGTTAGGAAGACTTTAAAAGCATTATACCCCATGATTTTCTCATGGTCAATTTTATTATTGAATACTGTGAAATAGTGATGGAGGACATGCTATATTAAGATTTAGTATGTACATAACATCTGACAATGTTTATTTTTATGAAGTATATCTGAGCTTTGGAGACA
>JAOXXN010000395.1:111512408-111530421 GCA_026770055.1 Myrmophylax atrothorax
TCTGAGCTTTGGAGACATCTTGCATTACACTAATTACTCAGAGATCTTTCTCAACATATAATGTGTTCCTGCAAAAACTGACAATGGATTCTGTGAAAACAATTGCTATTGTAAAGAACTTCAACACAAAAGAGTGGTATTATCTGCACTGATATACCTTTGGGTAAGTGAACAATAGTTCCATAAAAAAGTTTTTTTCAACTAGATCTGGAATTCAAAGATGTTATTGTGTGAACATATGTATTGGCTGTCCCCTGCCCCTCCTTAAGGATTTTAGGTATTACTGAGAAACTATTTATGCATAACTGTGGTGGGATTTGTTTGGTTTTTTGGTTTTGTTTAGTTTTTGGTGGGTTTTTTGTGTGGGTTTTTTTTGGTTTTTTTTTATTATTACCTAAAACTGTCAGAACATTACAAGATACATACAGAGATCATAGAACATGGTAATCACTTTGAAGGGAGAACACTTTGGAAACTTCCAGCTAGGAATAAAAATACAGTATCAGTTATTCTTTTAATGTTCAAGTCTTGCTAAACCCACTATCTCAGTACATCATAAAGGAAAAGATAGAAGTAAGAAAACAGAAACACAATTAAGCTACTCTTGCATAATTTTTGTACTGAAAAAGTATAAAATTCCTTAAACACCCTAAATATATCCTCTTTATGACTTTATGTTTATGGAAGACTAATGCCAAGAGCCAGTGGCATAGAATTTCTATATGCACAAAAAAGTATAAGGTATTTGATTTTTTATGTGGTATGTGGAAAAAAGAACCTTTGAGATCTCAAAATCATACATTGAGCTGATCCATTCACTTAGGTAAACTGTCATGCCACTGTGTTGTTTCAGGCATCTTTTCCAATTAAATTATGTATGTGCACGGATAAACAGATAATATGAATGTGTTTAATTACATATCAACAATTAAAGACCTAAACACTATTTTTCTTTTTCTCTGTAAAAGGTTTCTCTTTAACTTTTTTTCACAAGGTTCTTTGCTTTTACCAAGTAATGATTAAGAGAAGAAAAGACATTTTAATTAATTTTAATTATACCTCATATATAAATATTTAGCCACCAAACTGAGACTAATGGGGGTTCAATACTTGTAAATATAACAATATTCATTAGCTCTGTGAATGAAGAGAAGTTATTACTTCTTCCTTTCACCATTTAGGAAATTACTCTGGTAATGGAGGTCTGAGGAAATGCATAACAGACTTTGAAGATAAAATAGGTTGTTATTCTCAGAAGGTTTTTCTTGTGTGATTTGGAGTCTGTTCTAGTAAGCTACTTTGCCACCTATATTAACAATTGCAGCATAGAAGCAAAGGTCATTCTTTAAATAGAACAATAAAAAGTTCAGACCCTTCTCCCTCCTATGCAAATGCCTTGACATTCACTTTATATCAGATGGAATTTTCTTTTCCCTTGTTATTCAAACCATGAAAATGAGCTATTTTTTTTCATGCAGCTCACTTTTTGTATACTGGAGTCTCCAGATATTGTTATCAACAGTGAATAGGTAAGAGTTTGCACAGTTATTTTTCTTATATACTTAAAGTTTTTAAGGCTGTGTTCAAATTAATTTGTTTTACCTTTCTTTAAATTTATTTCTAAAAGAACATTCCTTTTTGTGAGGGTAGATATACCACTAATATTCAGAAGAATCTGACCATACTAAGATCTTCCAAATAAAGTCTATTAAATATGTTCAGCTGTAATGGTAAAGTATGAATCATATTTCCAATGCAATATGGGTTCTTAACCTTAGAATCAAAACTGTAAAAACAATTGCGCTACTAATCCCATAAAGTACATAGATGTTTTAAGATTTCTAAGGCAACAATCTAGATAACATAAAAGTCAACTAAAATAATCTCTACAGGGCACAAAAAGAAGAGAGGAGAGGGGTGAATTGTTTGCATTATTCTCTACTAACTGTAAAAATGTTTATATAAAAATGAGGATTTATCATTATTCTCTGTGGTTCATTTATTTCCATAAACAAGTACTTAAAACATGAAATAAATGACATCTGAAAAGAAAAAGTCAGTCACAGGGCAATTTAAAATTCACTTTCCTTCTTCATGCTTCAAGAAGCCCAATTAACTAAAATATTAACTGGCAAAGATGTTTATTACTTTTTCCCTTCTTATATTTCTTTTCCTTCCCTTTTCCTTCTAATTTTTTCTTTTCCTTTTTCTTTTCATCATTGTTTTTTTCCCTCTTTTTTTTTCTTTTTTTTCCTTCTCCCTGGATCTATTTATGAATTCTGTTAGACACATTCACAATAGAAGGCAAATCATATTTACAAAATATTTGTTGTGACATGCTTCTCAATTGTTTGTCATTTCCTCTCCCGTATATATTTATTGCATGGGTGAAATATATATATTTCCAAGGCATAAACTGAGACTGAGACATAACTGTAGAACAGAAGGTGTAAAGCAGTATGACATAAAAGTATTATCATGAAAACCACCGCATTTGTTTTAATACTATGTAGACACAGTTCAAAATAATTTTATCCTTGCAAAGTTGTTGCAACAAGAATTTTGCTGGTCTCTTTGAAGTGCTGATTACTTCTGCAAAAAAGCATTAGTTTTGGTAGAGTTCATCAAACTTTTTCTTTCTTCACTTTGTTCTAGATGCAGCCTCCCTGCAACATAGTGATGTATCACAACGGGGTCATGGTCTGGATTAGGGTTTTAAAAAATCTCCAAATGATAAATATTTCTTTTGATAGATCTGTTAGATGGTTTGATTTATGTCTTAGTACTGCAGAGATGTAGCTATTTTACAGTTACAGCTTCCTAGGCCAAATAAACTGTAAGAAAGGTGTCCTAAAAAGCAAGAATATGCATATTGTGGAATTCTTTAACTAACCCAAACAAATTTCTTTTCAGCACTTCAGAACTACAATGACTTCTTGTAACTGAGTGGTCCTAGAAGAAAGTGGAGAATAAACACACAAATGGAAGAACAAACTAATCAAAACCCTGCTCTGGAATTAACTTGAAAAAAATATCTGATGACTTGACTAGATTTATGCCTCCTTAGAAGGCTTAGAAGTAAAGAAGACATGACTGGAAATGCCTCGTTATAAATCTGTAAATGAAAAGACAGTCAATCAGTAGGAATACTTATTTCTCACAATAACAGGTTCCAAAGAACTGATTGCACAAGCTCATTGCAATTGATTTATTCACTTCAGTAAGGAGGCTGCATTATTCTACTACTCTCCCCATTTTCTGTCTGCTGCCAGTTTTGGGGAAGCCACAGGCTAACTGAGATTACATTAGGGCTGAATTAACCTATCTATACTGAATATTTTTCTGAAAACATGGTTCCTAACTCATAAGCTCTTTTAAGAGGCTGTTGGCTGGTAGAACAGGTCATGACTTCTGTATTTAATAGGTCTTAGTCATCTTTGACAGTAATAATTATGTATATAATATAGTGTTCCATATCTATATGAAGTAGATCAGGAGATGCACTTTTTAAAATACCATAGACAAATTAATTATATGAAAATATGAGACTAGTAAAACAGAGGAAGTGATCTAGAAGCACACCTTCCTCCAGGACAACAGACCACCTGGTAGCCAAAAGTAGATCAATACAAACCCCAAAACACTGCTAAGTCAATATTAACCTTGAAAAATAGAATTTGTACAGTAGCGAGCCATGGGAAAAACAGAAGGAGTTTTTGCCCTGTAAGAGAAATTGACAACCTCCTGAGTGTTTCAAGAGAGGGTTCAGGAGACTCACTGAACTGCAGAATAAGGAATACTACCTGACCTTTGAGCTACACAGAGAAGAAAATTAATCAGAATAAAGTATTTTGTTGTTCTGAAACAGTGAAAAGTGTCAACTAATAATGAAAATCTTTCTATAATACCTAGGACTCACAATGATAACTGAACAAAATGTACTTGTTCAGACACATATACTGAAAAATTCCAATAAATGAAATAGATCTATTCATATAGAATAATTGTAAGTTTCATTCTTGGCTGAATCGAAACCTATGAAGATATATCAAGAATAGATGAACATGCATGAAACTGAATAATAGAAAGTGAATATACACAGCAATCCTGAGTCTGAAGAAAAAATTAATTTATTTAACGTGTGTTTTTTATAATCCCAAATTTGATCAACAGTCTTTGAATAAAGAAGTTTTTAGACACAATTTATTATTATGTTCAATGTAAGCTAATGTGCTTAACAGCTGAATTAACAACTCTAGGTGGTTTGCCGGTTCCTTGTGTACTCTGACTGCTACAGGTGACTTTGAATGTATGCCAAGAATAGTGCATAAAATGTTTGCTGATCAAGTGCTCCATATTTAAAGTTAACAGTATGTTTCCTCAAAGTGAAGACTCAATCATACTCAAAGACACATTCATATTCTAATCTGGCTTTTTTGTATGTATTCTATTTCCTGGGATCAGTCTAAATCAGCAGACATGAAAATATTTCCCACTCTTTGTTATACTTTTGGGTAAAGATGTAGTAGAGAGTCTCTTAGGAAGGACCTAGTGGTTTGCATTGAGAGAAACACTCAAATTATGTTTAAAACATTTTGGTTTTCTAGTATAATTAAATTTAAATGTTTCTTTTATGAGATCTCGCCTGAAATGTGTCATTAATCAAATCTATAGAACTCTAGGTTCATGACTGCATTAAGCATTTCCTTTCTTTCAACCTAATATCTTATTTTTTTCTTCTTACCTTCAGGTTTTAATGAATACAACTTAATTCTGCCATTAATTAAAGTTTTGGGATACCCTAGAATATTTTCAGATAGTGAATAAATGTTGCTTTTATAAAATATGGTAGTAAAAATTCCTTACTTTTATTTTGCTGGTGATGATTTTAAGTACCTAGATTTCAAGAAGCAGCAGCAGAAGAACTGTGGGGGTTGAGAGGGAGGAGGAAATCTTCCTATCACCATGGCAGCAAGTTGTCTTTGTCAGTGCTTGTGTTTTGCATAAGAAGAGAGCATTGTCATTTAGACTGCAAAACTGTAATGTCTTTTTGAAAATGCACTGGAACCAGACGTAATCCACTGTTTTATGAAGTCTGAAAATGCAATTAAAAACAGACCAGTGATGACAGCAAGGTGTTAACTTACTTATGCTAAAGATCATGAACATAAAATATTTCAGCCAATGGTAAAATAGCATCCTTATAACTAGCCAGTCTTAGGAGCTACAACATGTCAACTGCACTTAGTATCCCCAAGAAATTCTAGAATAGCAAGTTCCCCCTTAAAACTATCTTTAAAAAAAACCCAACAACACAAAACTGCTAAGCATTCAAGGGAAGAATGTAGACATAGCAGTACTTCTCCATTGCATTTGTGAAAGTTTCATCTCACCATTCTACTAATATTTATCAGCTTGTAGTATCTGATGTATATAGGACCTCAGCCCAAAATCTACCACCTGAATCTCAGAAAATATTGCCTCATGAGGGCAAAATATGAACTAGAAAATAAAATCAATACATCTTGAAAGGTAAAGATCATTTGTATGGTGCAAAATTGAAGTCCCATTAGGGTCAATCCAATCCATTAATTCAGTTACTTACATTAATGACATTACTAGAACCAGAGTGCAGTAAAGGCACAGGTTATAATGACACTGAATTAATTTTATGTGAAGGTAAAGAGTAAAGTCTTCTCTTGCAGGCCTCAGCTGCCATAAAATAAAATCTGATTGTGAGGATGGTGGACAGGTGTGTAAATTCCATATTTTTCTTAGAATATTTTTCAAAGTATTCTTTCCTCATCTAGTCATCATGTCACTTAGCCATACAAGAGAAGCAGTACTCTTCTTGGATCTAAAAATAAGTCCTTCAGTTTAGTGCTTATATCTCTTCCTTTATATCTGTTTCAGCCTTAATAACTCTTGAAGACTGGGTGATAACACCTGACTAAAATAGTTTCTTTAAGGTGGAATTATGTCAGCCTTCCATAAACAGAATTTTATTTTTTTTCTGTATTCTTTCTGGATGTATCTTGCTTGACTGAAAACAATTGCCTTTTTCATAGTCATGTGTTTTTCATAGCCAGCAGTTACTCCATAAGCAGTTAATCAAGCAAGTCTAATTCCTATTCGTCTCCTTACATGCAGTAAACTCCAAGTCTATTTCAATAAGTCTTGTTAATAAAAAGCATCCCTTTTACTTCATATTGACTACTGATGATTGTTATTACTATTATAAATTATATTCCTAGGGCATAGGAAAAAAACATATGGAATCTAAACCCTCTTAATTTTAAGGAGACCACAATTGGGCCATTAAAATCTTTCATTGTGAGATTTGTATTTTTCTACCACAGTCACTAATAAAAATATATCCCCTCAAACAAATAAATATTGTGATATTTTTCCACTGGATTATCAGCAAAAACTATTCTTGTTTCTCCTTATACATCTCATAATTCTTGTACTAATTCCCAGTAGAAAATTATTTGTCACATGACAACACTAATAAATCTTACGTATTTTATATGTATACAAAATATATATCTTTTATCAAAGAATAGCACTGGAGTGTGTCAAAGTCTACCTTTGATGCGTCTAGTGGCATTTTATCTAATTTCTAGTTTTGGTCTATACTTTTTCTTCTTCCTAGTTCCTTGGGTCAGCATCAGACTATCTCTGAGCACTTTCTCACTCATATAAAAATTTCTATGTGGTTCTGAAAGCAACTAAAGCTTCTAGACTGTAATATAGAACAGAGTCTTCAGTTATTTCCAATTTTCACCTATCTTAGGTCTCTGAGATTAACCATATTACAAATGTAATTGCTTTCCTATGCTCAGGGAAACAGGAAATTGTATATTTATTGGTGAAAAATATGAGATAAAAAACCAGGGTGGGTTTTATGTGTACATCCCATGGATCCAGTCTAAACCCTAGAATTTCAAGCTTAAGCAATTTTTTAAAAAGTGGGGAAAAGGTGGGAAAAGACAGCAATTATTTTCCTGTGGGACTTCTTGTCGCTTGGAAAATTATTTTAACAGAGTGACCTCAGTAGGGGATACTTCCTTTTCCCATCTTTTGCTAGTAGACAAATTTACTGACAAAAACCCCTCAAGGCTTTTTTCTTTATAACAAGAGCTGAGGAGGCAGATTTGCTGAAGATCATGTTCTCTAAGTCCGCATATGTAGGCTGTAGTTAACTAAATGGATCAGATCCAATTCATATGGTCATACATGGAGAAAAAGTGAATCAAATTATGCAAGTAATTGAAAAAATGTTTAAAAATGTACTGAAACAAATATGAGCATCTAAATTGCATGGGTTTTTTTTTCCTGAAAAACCTGCTTTCATGAAAATCAAACTAAAATCCTTTTGATTGATGCAAAATGATTACTTCTTCCAAATTTCTTTTGTGAGAACCGTTTATTTAATGGTTATAGTTGACCATATCTTCGATATCCAGTCATTAAAAAGAAAATTTAAAAAGTGCTATTATTTTCCATAGTATTGTTTCAGAAAAGTCCCATAGATCTTGATTTCCATATTAGCAGTTTTTTCAACCTGAAAAGGAAAGGAGAATACAAAATACTAAATATCTCCAACTAGGAACATGTTTTCCTCTCACAAACATGAAAATTCCCAAGAGAGGAAGATCTTGAATATATTTGAAAGCTCTGACTTTTAAGGGTATTATTAATCACAAAGAGTTTTTTTTATTAAAACCCTCTTGTGGGAAAGCTGTTCATCAACATCGCTCTACTAAGTCACTTGGGCATTACAGACCATTTGAAAGCTACAAGCTAAAATCTGAAGCCAAAGAATGAAAAAAACCACAAGACCGAAATACAGCAAATATTGGGGAAGATTATTTTCTTCCTTCTATTTCTATTGTTTGCTTATTTTCCCCCTTTTTTCTCTTTAACAAAAACACTTTAAAATAGACTGTGCCAAAATTATTTATACTTCAAACCTCTTTTCACAAGTTTTTTTTTTCTTTTTCTTTCCTTTCTGTCTCAAAGAAATTATATCCATTTATGGAAGTATCATTAGTTTTTCTTTGCAACTTACTACACTTCAGTTTCATCTGTTTGTTGTAGCCCAGAGTTATTTATATCTCCTCTCATTTAAATAAGCTTTGTTATTATGTAAAGACACTTTACAATTATTTCTTTTTGACTGCAGAATCTTCCATCTTTTCTTCTTTTTTTTTTTTTAAGCTGCCAGATGACCTAATGTGAGCAAAAACATTTTGTGGGTTTCTTTTCCTTGCCAGCATCACTTCTTTTAAATCTTTCTACCAAACTATGCCAGTATAAAATCTTCAAGTCTTTGCAAGCCAGTAAGTGACAGCCCAACCTTCCAGACAAGATCCATCCAAATCCAATTCACTGCTTAAGGTCATGGACATTAGGAGATCTCCAGCATGACTTTCCTTTTTGTCTCTAAGATTCATTAAATACGAGATTTCACATGAGTCTGAATTCCTCTTCTTAGACCTTCTTTATTTTGTCAAATTCTAAAGCTGATCTACTTTTGATGTTTTCATTTCTGCTTCAATATAAAACCACAAGAGGTGCAATTCCCAGACATTGTTCAGGCTAACCTCCCACTTTTCTGTGCAGACTATCTCCTGGTATTCTGAATCTGGATCACTGAAATCTTAAGCAAAACAACCTTGGTCTGCACCCATCAGCCAAGCTTAGTTATCCAAGCCTAATGAGAACAGAGATGACTGAACTTCAGCACTGACTCCCATCACAATCTGCCTGTTTAAATGATAAAGGTTGCCTCTATCAGCCTCAAACTCTGTCTCTTAGGCCGTCTCAGGTGGGGAGAGCTTTCCAGTGCAGTTAGTGTCAGAGTACTAACTTACAGGACACCTTTTTCTACCATAGAGCTGAAAAGACTTAGGGAGGTTTCTCTAGTTTGACACTTCAAACCCTTTAGAAGCTTGAAATGCTCTGTCCTGTAATGGTCCTTTTATTAATCCTGAAAGTGTCATGGCTCCTGTGACACAGAAACCACCTACTGAGCTTCTAACAAAAAGGATTTCTCTGGAGTCAGGAGATCTGCTAGCTGTACAAGTACTGATGGGAAGGTGTCACTATGACTTAAAATTGATCAATGCCCATTTATCCCAGAAAAAGTTGCAGTGTCCAAGCCTTGCACATACATACCTTATCTGGGCACAACCGTCTCTTTTTATTTACACATTTTGTTTCTTAAATCATGTACTCTCTCTCTTTTAGGATTAGTTGCCTGAATGCTGTCTGTCATTTGCACTTCTCACTAGCTGATGAGCAAACACAGCATCAAAACAACCCATACATATCTATCAGCCCTGTCAGTAACAAGCAATGAGCACAGAATTACATAAACGGTTCTTTGCTGTGGCAGTTATTGCAAGGGTTCAGTTGCAAGGAAAATATACCAATTCCTGAACTGTGCACTCTCCTCTGAAGTCTGTTTTACTGTGGTGGGAGTTCAAAGGAATTCTCAGATACAGAGAACCTTTGCTCTTCCGCTTTTTGTTCTGCACTTTGGCCACCATTATGGACTCTGTTTTGAACTGTTCCTGGTGCATCGTAGCTTTTTGGCACTTTTATGGCTTTTGCCTTATCTATCTCTATTTCCCAAGCCCTTTAGGAACTAGGCTTTAGGAAAAGAGTATATGATCATAATAAATGCTAGTGTGTCTCTTGTAATCAGTGAAGATTATAGCAAACTAAATATGAGTAACAAGAACACTACATCGCCCCCAGTTATTGACCATAAGGGAGGTCATTTAACTAAATTCTCTTCTTCTTGACTGATACAGTATATGATTGTGGTTAGACTTAAACCTAGAGTCAGTGACTTTCAGCTAAATCAAAGCTTAGTAAGAACAAGCATAGATGTAAGCAGTGGTGCAGTTAAACATATTAAATAAACTTAGCTAAGGTAATCTGATGTAACCTTCATGTGTAGTCATGTCAGTAGAACTTCCTATGGTAACTTTCAAAGAATCCATTTTAAATTCTCAGATTTGAAAGGCAGAAGTAAAAATCATGACATTCTAAATTGGTGTAAATAGGAGATTTTTTTTAATGTGTACATGATAACAAAGAAGCCCCCTTCTTCATGGCTAGCCAATGGTTTATCACTGAGGGCCTAGCAAAGGCTTAATATAATTCACAAACCACAGAAAGCTCAGTAAAATATGTAATGTCGTCTGTGTTCAGGGTTTACAGATATTGTAATTTGCATTTTGCAGTTAGAAGAGAGGAAGGGAAGGTGAAAAGATAACTGAAACAACACATGAATTAACCTGAAAGGTAGAAAGGTAATGGCACTCAGAAGCCTTGGGATACTTTTTCTATTTAGATTCACATATATGTAGACATATGAGGGATACTATTTTTACCCAAAGTGTTTGATTCCATCTCTAGAAATGAAGGCTTGGGAATGAGAGGTGCCATCTAGACAGAGATAGATGGAGAACAGACTGGGATTTGAGGATATGAGAGCAAGGTTCAGTTGTTCAATTCCATGCTCCTTCCCAGGAACCTTCAACACAGCTCATTGGAGATGCCAGACATAGCACCACAGCTGAACAAAGGAGTTTGCCTTTTTGTAAACCTTAGTTGTGGGACAAAGTAGAAGGATATGCCAGGTTGGAGTTCATGGCTGCAGTGTTAAAGGCATCACCACAGTGAGGGAAAGTGGGATATCACACAAAAAGAGTTGGAAGTATCAAGGATCCAGATGATTAAGATATTTCTTTTTTTTTTTTTTGTTTACTTCAAGTGCAAGTCATGATTCAAAGCTATGTAAAAAATTAGGTAGTTTTTTGATATGGATAACTAACCAGAAGGGACTAATCAAGAGATTTTCTGTAATGATCTGGCTGCCACCAAATGAAAATGACTAAGCAAAAAGGTCAAAATATGTTTTCGGTACCAAGCCAAGGATAAAATACAGATGCAGTTGCATATTTTATCAGACAAGTATTTCTCACAAAGGTAGAAATGCTTTTAAAAAACAGCCCTAATCAACCATTCCTCCCCAAAAAACCAAACCAAGCCAAAATGAAAAAAAACAAATAACAAAAACATCTTCCTGATCTTATGGGCATTTTTAAAATGTGGAAAGAAATTCAAGAAATTTATGCAATAACTTCTGACCAAGGGAGCCCATTTTTTCCGGAGATTTTATGAGACCTCAGAAGCATACGGATTTAGCCCAGTAAAACAAAGACTGAGAAGATATGTAATAGTTTTTCTATAAATACATTTGTATGGGCAAATTGTAGAGAGGGAGAAAAATCTCTTCAAGTTAAGAACAATGCTGGCAGAAGAGCAGATGCATATTCAGCAGCCATGAACAGACTTGGGTTGAACTATCAGAAAAATGAGGGTTTGGAAAGTTTTTTTTTTATGGAACTTTGGGGGCCAAAATTAATCTCATTTTATATGAAGTTTGTAAAGTTTATGAAAAATTTTATGACCAAAGCCTTCAAATGTGGAAAGTTGGGCTAGATGATCCCTGAAATTCCTTTTAGTCTTTATTCCTATGTACATTAAACATAGTAATAGTTTGGGATTACAAAAAAATAAAAGGACTGTGACGATTTGGTAGCTTACTATAGACATTGATTTTGAGCAAACAGAATAAGCAAAAGCTTTTTTTGTCAAAGTGAATTATACAAAATGAAAAGTCTGAACTGCATAACAGTTTTTTCATCAAAGCAACATTCAAATGGTAATTTCTTAAATTGTGTTATTTTGTAAAGTGTGTCCTATCTCTGTAGCAAATTTGCATCAAAAATTTGAATCCTCACTTATCCTGTGATTTTTAGTTATTGATTTTGTGAGACACCAACCCAAGTCCCATGTCATGAAAATAAGTAGCACATTAACACAAAATACAGATAACTGAGAAATGTAGGTGATCCTAAACATAAGACAAAAATATATATTCCAGTTCTGATCCTGTATTTGTGATTAAGGTATGGTACACCTGAATTGTGGGCATGATAGCTGATGTTTAGTCCCGGGCAGCCTTAATTCATATGGTAAGAGTCAGGTTTTAAAATTATTATCTCCTTTGTCACACATAAACAGTTCATAGCAAATTCCTCCACAGGCTACTAGGGAGTAAACTGTTATGTTTCTCTCATCCCACAAAAGCAAAGCTGTGCTTCACAAAGTCTGAATCTTTCTTATATACATATCCCATGCAAGCTAAGACATATCAACCCAGTTCATTGTTACCTGAAATGTCACTGAACACCAGACATACCACTGAGACTGTGTCCATGCTCTTAGATGCTCCACCAAGAGTGAGATTATTTGAATCACGTTCTAATCACCGCATCACACACTCACTTGTACTATGTGCTGATATATCATTAAAGAAGTGCATAGATGTATTAATTTGTTTGATGTGGTAATCATGGCAGCTCTTGAAAACTGAGTGGGCAAGGCAGAGCCATTGCTGGAGAGCAAAGGTGCTGGACACAACCACACGCTGAGGAAAGGAACATATATGCCATATCACATAGCACCAAAAGAGAGTGATTATACAGCTTAGAGTTTCTTACTTTATTAAGTGTCTGAATCCTGCTAGATATTTTTCAAATATTTATATATATGTATATACATATATATACACACACACACACACACACACATATATATGTAGCTGTAAAGAGAAAGGCAACAGAAAACAAGGAGTATAGCTCAGCATTTTCTCAAGGGCAGTAGATCTCTTCCTCACTTCAAATGAAAGCTTTATTCTTGTCTTTGTAATAGCTACATCTGACATGAACCATGTCAAAACCAGGGACCAGACATTTCATCTCCCAAGAGAACCATTATCCTTACCTGGGACAGGTCTTGTTCTGCACATGGCACCAACCTGAAGACAGCTAAGGAAATTGCACAACACTCTTAAATAACTCTTTCATGGAAGGTAACAAGGAGAAACTCTTAAAGTAGTCTTTGATATTCCTTAACTAAATTTATGCAGTGCCTTTAAATTAGGAGTGTAAATTAAAAGAATTTCAAGTAAAATGAGATTAAATCTTCCAATAATTTCAATTTGTTTGAAGAGTTGAGGTATTACTCCAAATTTCTTTGGCATGCACATTTCAACATTGCTGGGTAGAGTATCACAGCCAACGAAATAATAATTGGTATAAAAAAAATAAATCCAGGTAGAGCGCAGGCATTTCTGACATGAGCTTATTCTGTATTACCCATGGTAAAAAAGAAATCATAGAGAAAGAACACCAATTGAAACATGGCATGATCAGTTTTAAAAGAAATCGTAAACTGAAAATATTACTAAAGAGAAGACTGGATACATGGAAACAGGAATATCCTGCAATGATATTTTAAAAATCTGAGTTGGTTTTATTTCTGTAGTTTTCATTCATTCAGATAATATTCAGAATTATCATTTTCTGTTACTCTGTTATTCAGTTGTTTGAGAGGTGACAAGGCAGTTTTTCAAGTTATGTTAAAAATCAAAAGAAATAAAGTTTACTGTCTTCCAAAGCTACTTGTGCAGCTTTGAAAAAATAATTAATGGGTCTTTTAATTTCCCTGGTGTTTTAGTTGTAGTAATGGTGGTAAATTGATGAGGGAATGAACTCAGTGTAAACACTCCATTCAGGTGAAAGATGCTTATTGAATGTTAAAACTTTCACATCAGTTTTGCTTTCAATACACTACACAGAACAGTGTTAAATTATGATTTAGCTTTTTTTTTTTTGTGTGTGTGTGTGTGTGTGTGTGTGCGTACGCATGCGTGTGCATCTTTCTCTTAGTTCAGAATAAATTGATGACAATTTGAAGATGTTTGCATTTCTGTCATAAAGGGATGTGCTACCATGCATTTCTGAAAGAGCTGGATTATGCACAAGGAAGTTACCACAGAGCGGATTTCAGATGGAAAATTTACAGTAATGCTTATATGATGAGAATAATTCATACTGTATTTGTGTGAACTTCTAATAGCTTTCACAATGAACACAATTCTTCTATAACATTTTTTAACCATAGGAGTAGAAAATCTGGAAATAGTCATTTACAAATTAGCTTTGACAAAGCAAAAGATAAACATTGTTAATATTGTCTTTCTATGCATGAGTTTGAACCAATTTGTGAGACTAACTTTAATTTAAAAAATAAAATTAATATCTATTCATCTTTACAATTTCTAGAGCTATGAAACAGAAAGCATACTTTAAAATAGAATATATGGAAGCAGAGCTGTAATTCAAATGAACTCCAAACCCAAACAAAATACCAACATCTCCTCTCCTCCAAAATATCTAACTTGAAGTGTAAATGACCATAGCAGAGAAAAAAGTATAACAAACTGTTGACACAGATGGTTTAAGAGTTTCTTGGTGTAATATCTTCTCAGATCGAGTGCTAGAAATTTACATTACAGGGGGAGTTAGAGAGAGATGATTACTACTGTAGGATACAAGACGCAGATAAATGTCTTCTGTATTTGGGTTCAATGACAGAACACGATACAACTACTTGCCTTATTGAAAGGAAAGAATAACCCTTCTGACAGTAATCCTCAACATGACTTTGAAAACCTTATTTACTAACCCAAATTAATTTAGTTTTCTGACTGACAGCTATTTAAAAATATTTTTAAAAATGTATCTGATCACAGTTTTTCATGGTAAAATATATGGATTGCAAGCCATCATGAGTTAAGTATGCTGGCATTGAGGAGTTACAACATCTGAGCTTCATGTTGCGCCTTCCTTAGTCCCTTCACCGATTTGCCTGATCAATAGCAAACTTTTTCAAAGCTGGCTTCAAAGCTTAGCTCTCCTAAGTGATTATTAATGCAATCTGACATGACTGTGTCTTCACTCCATCCTAGTCTACATGACTAATACACTACAGTTTCCCACAGCCTGTAGTGTACCTTTACCCTTTTGGAGAGGCAAAGTGTGTTGGAGCCTTCTAGGAATTATTGCAGCAAGATAATAAAGCAATATTACAAGGTTATTTTAAAAAGGCCAGTAACCTACTTTGGAGGCTTTTTGGGAACTTCTGTATGGACAAGGGAGGAGGGTAGATGTGCATCAGTTATACACAGCATCCTGACTAAGTAGGCTGTAGCTCAAGTCTGGAAGCTTCCTAATGAAAACAGGAGGGAGTTTCACCAAGATAAATGAAGAAACCAATTGCCTATGGATGCTGAAGCACCCCCTGTTGACCTAGGGGAATAGCTTGAAGTTGTGTCAGGGGAGGTTTAGGTTAGATATCAGAAAAAGGTTCTTCACCCAGAGCCAGGTAGGGCACTGGAACAGGCTCCCCAGGGAAGTGGTCACTGCACCAAGCCTGACAGAGTTCAAGAAGTGTTTTGATGATACTCTCAGGCACATGGTGTGACTCTTACGGCTGGTCCTGTGCAGGGCCAGGAGTTGGACTCCATGACCCTTGTGGATCCCTTCCAACTCAGCCTATTCTGTGATTGTTTTTGTCATGTTGCAGAGTTGTGAGCAGATGGACAATAGTAAAAAATCAGTTAGAGTCTCACTTTATATCTTTCAGGCACATTATGAAGCTCACACTCAGTAAAAATGATAGAAATAAACCATGCTGTTCAGAAAAGGGCAACACCCTCTTGAGTAGTCTGGAAAACATATCTTATGAGGAATGTCTGAGAGAGCTGGGTTTGTTTAGTTTAGAGAAGAGGACACTCAGAGGGGAACTGATTGCTCTCTACAACTACCTGTAACGGGGTTTGTAGTGAGGTGGGGCCTGTCTCTTCTGCCATGCCTATAGTGAGAAGAGGAAATGACCTTAAGCTGAGACAGGGGGATTTCAGACCAGATATTAGAAAAAAATGTTCATTGTTAAAGTGGTCAGGCATCGGAATAGGTTGACCAGAGAAGTGGTGGAGGTGTTTGAGAGGCATCTGGATCTCGTACTGAGTGATGTGGTTTGGTGGCGTAGGGGTTACAGTTGTAGTGCTGGGTGGACAGCTGAACTGGATGATCTTGTAGTTCTTTTCCAATCTTGATGATCCTGATTCTAAAAAAAGTAGTTGTAACTAACTACAACATCAAAAATGAGTACAACTCTTCTTTTGTATATAGAGGATCTAATTTACAATGTCAAATATTTGTCGTAAGTACTTTTAGCATCTGCTCCCAAAGCATTAAAAAATCCTCATATTATTGGCCGCATTTAACAACTGCAGCAACAAACCCACTAACTAGAGTAATAGGTTGGAAATATGAGTTTCTATTTCAAAAGAATAGACTCTCTTATCATTCTCATCATGGTCTGCATTTTCATTCCAAATCACTCTAAGATGTAGCTCTGTGTCAGAATTAAAAATAGATTTCAGCAGCAGCAAGGCCGACCTTGGTGCTTTTAAAATTAAAAGAGCATAAATTATTTTCCTTAAAAACATAGGAAAAAGATTCTTGCTACCTGTGACCTTGTGAACCAGCTTGTCTATTGCTGAAATTTTATAGCTGAGTTTTAATACTTTACAGAGTTTGTAATGGAAAATATAGTAGGTTCTTAAAGTTACTTTTAATGAAAGGTGTTATATGGCCATGAACCCTGGTAACAGGAATACATTGCAAGCTTGCTGAAAGCTGAGAAAGATACCACATTTAATTTATTGCGTTAAAGTATTACATATCTGAGAGTACTGAACTTTCATTGTATGTTTTTCTTAATACAGATTTTCACTATGATTCTCAAATCCCGTCTTTTGCACATTGGATTCATTATAATTCTCAAATTCAGTGATAAGAAGAGCAAAAAAACCTCCTCAGACATAAGTAGACACTGTCTTGAAGGGGAGGACTAGAACTAGAGTAGCCTGTTCCTTGTATCCATGAAAAATAAAGCTTTGCATTTTGGTACATGGTAGAAACACATTTGGAACACTGCCATTTTAATTATAAGATAGTACTCAACATATAGCAGGATAATATTATAATTTGTAGGTATAAGATAGTAAGTCATCTTTCAACTCAAATAAGAAAGCAGCAAAGATTGGAGAGGACACAACTTCATTTGTTCTTCATCCATATCAGGACACAATTAAAATTTCTCCTCCTAAAATACAAAACATCTGGGGAATATAGAGCATTTTAATTCAGACATAATGTTTTCCTACCAAATACAGATGACATCATGCTTCAAGCAAGCTGCAGGAGTACCTGTTTCTATAATCGCTTGCTAATAAGTGAACATCCTTGCAAATGTTCTTCAGGTTATGTGAATACTTTACAGTTTCCTTTGGCTGGTGGTACAGGAATATGCAAACTTGCTCAAATAAACAGGTCAAAGAATTCATTAAAGCTTAATCCATTTTATAATTACACCCCTCTCCTAATATTTCCTACTTGCTATTTTTATTTTGATAAGAATATTTTATTTTTACTTTTTAAATAAGTTCTTTGCCTTAATTTTTTTTCTGTATCTTGTGGCTCATGATCTTGGCTGCAAATTCTTTTCCCAAAATAATCTTACTCTACTGTCCACAAAGGACAGTGGTCAAGCTCCTGTCTCCTAAGCTTCCAAGATCTACTTTGTCTCCACTTTCAGTATGCTGTGAGAGAAACTCTGTCTAGAACCCTGAGTGTAGCATAGAGCTGGTGATTGGCCATGAGAGCAGAAAGAACTTTCTACAATAACACTTACCCCTATTCTGCCTGCACTAATGGTATGAAGAGAGTTAAGAACACCCTTCTGCTTCAGTTGCACAAGAGAAGGGGTATGATGCCATTGTGTGGAACAGAGTGATCCTATCAGGGTTTCCTGTGTGTCAGCCTTCAGCCATATCCAAGGTGAGGAACACTTCAAGCTTAGGTGCTTGTGCTGGTTTAAAGGTAAACCGGCAGGAGAAATGAACCCAGCTCAGGAGAGATATGTAAGTCAGAGTCACAATTTAATGAAAATATTACAATAAGTACAATGACACAAAGAGAAATTGCTTTTAACCCACAAAATCCAGATGTATAAC
>JAOXXN010000395.1:111545464-111560400 GCA_026770055.1 Myrmophylax atrothorax
GAGCACCCTTCCAGGGTGGGCCTCAGGCGTCTCCCTCAACCCATCCAGGCTTATCAGGGGCCATCACCCCACAGGTACCAAAGTCTTTTGGAAACATTTCTTTAACCTTCAAAAATACAAAAAAAAAAAAAAAATCATGCTGCACTTTGAACTTACATGCAATAAGATCAAAATAAGAGGAAATTAAATGCTTTTTCCTAATCCTAAATTTTAGATGGAAACCCCAAGCTTCAATTGACATGCAAGATGTACTGCACGTTAGTAGGAAAACATTGTTAGCTATGTGTGCACCAGGTTGAAGGGAAGGTAGTCTTTTTCATTGTTTTTACTGAGAAACTGAAGAATTTCTTAACCTGTTGTCCTAGTTACAGCAGCTGGGACCAGTTTATCATTACATGTGTGTAACCAAAACTCTGTATTTTACAACCTCTGTGTAATTTCTGATGAACTGTTAATAATGGATCCTTTGCAGCAGCTGGCCAGGGCACACCTGACACCTCAGGCTACAAGCTGGGTGATAGAAAACCCTGCAAGGTACAAGAATGTTCCAGTCTTCACACCAATGACTCAGCTGTGAAAACTCCCCTCCAGGTAGGCATTAGCACCTTCACATCCAACCTGAGAGGTTGTGTCTGCTAAAGGGCCATTAGGGACTGGCACAATAGGCAGTTGCAACAACCTAGAACCTACAGCATCAAAGATTCCAAAAATATCCTGTGAACTCACAGATTTAAATCACCCATTGTGAGACTCTCCACCCTGGGGGATGTACTGGGCATTCTCAGCTGAACCTGAGCATATATAATCTTCAGGTTTTGGGACTTCTGGTACAACTTCTTGGAGCCAGAGGAGGACCAGAACCTCAGCAGGACTGCAACTGCCACTTTTGTGAACATCATCCTCCCAAACAGGTTTTTCTTTCCTCTTACTTTGTACTCAGAGGGACTGGCTTCTATGGGATGGAAGAAGCAGTGAACTGGCAAGACTACATTCATTTTGAAACATATTTCAAAGCTGCTAGCAAAATATTCGTAGCGCTCTACATCTGTATCATTTTTTTATTCCCCAAAGAACTACTTGAAGAGATGAGTATTCAATAATAATTTGGCTTCACAGATTTGGCTTGCCAGCATTCTTCCTAGATTTTTCTGAGTTTGATGGGAAAACAAAGAACAGTTACTCACATCGCCAGTTATCATAGCTGCCTCTTTACATTTCTTCTAAGCTGCTACTGGCGTGTGACAGTAAAGATGATCAACCACTCATGATTCAATAAGCAGAGGAGTAAGAACAGTAGAGTTTACCAGTAATGGGAGTAAATTGTAGTGAAACATTTTGCAAAGATTATAGAGACTGTGTCAAGATTTTTAAATATCACATTTAAAGAGGGTTGAGAGCTTTTCTGCCACCTTTTTCCTGTGTATCAAACACTCTGGAAATTTGACTGATCCATACATTACATAAGCAATACAGCATTTAGAAACTTTTTAATAGAAGGTGCTTTTAACAAACTTTTTACTCTAACCAAACATTTTACTCTAACTAAATAAAATACTGTTGCCCGGTTAGGACATCGCATGAAAAAAAATTAATTCTCCGCCTAATATTTCACTAGTAGGTAACCCGTAACGGTCAAATATTGGTTGAGATAAACATTATTGACATGACTGAAACCAAAATGAGTTACAAGAATACTGCAGGAATTTCCCTACATACAGATCCTCTTTCAGTGTAATTCCTTTTGCAGAGAAAATAAAAGATGTGTTAAACACTGAAAGGTTATCTGATCATCCTTGAAAACAACAAAACCAAAATCAAATAAATAAGGTGCCCAGTAAGTGGACAAAGGCTTAGTGAGAGCTTTAGGAATCTAATGATCACAGAAGTCAAAACAAAGTAGAGCTTCAAATCAACAGTCAGTGATAGGATGTATTTGATAAAAATAGAAAGACCACATGGAAGAAATGTGAAAACACAGAAACTAAACTAAAAAAATAAATTAAAAGAAAATAAAGTATCAAATTAATTGTATCTATCAATAGCTTCTTTACAGTGGTTTTTTCTACACATAGAACATAAACCCCGGCCACTAAAATAGAACCCTGAGGCATATCTGCTTCTTTACCTACTAATCCTACAGCCACTGCAGTTAATGGTAGAATTTATCCTTTAAATAATATTTACAGTAATATTTTTTCACTACCTGAGGAAACAGGCTTCCCCGGAAAAAAATATAGGGAATTTGCATTTGTATTAATAAATGTGAATCAACCAAATCTCTTTCTATTTATAGGTTTTGGGACTTTACTGATATTACTGTTAACATTTCATTGTCCTCGTGTCAAGAAGCTAAGTTCAAAAGGTACATGCATAGAAATATAAACCCATAGCTTCTGTCAAAATATTTCCTGACTATAACTTTAAAATCAACATTCTCAATTTCAGTTAATATTAATACTGTCAAAACTTGCTGGATTCTTGTTAGTTATTAGTTAAAGTTTATTATTTAAAAATGAAATTGCTGGTATTTTCCTGGATTAGATGACAAAAATCAAACCTGTTATTTTTTTCAGAGTAAAACATTTATAAAGAACCATAAATGCATTCAAGAATAAAATAACTTGCGTGATGCAGATGCGGCACTTGGGGATATGGTTTAGTGATGAACATGTCAGTGCTGGGTTAACAGTTCAAGTCTATCTCAGTGGTCCTTTCAACTCTAAAAATTCTATAATTCTATGATATTTTTAGCCATGGATTTTTAGTTCTTGTTAACAGCTTCTTAAAACCTCTTAAAACAACATCTGGACCAGAGACAGGTCTGGTATCAAATTTGAACTAATGTCCTTGTTAAAGATTCACAGATACGTTGATATTTGTTTAAATTCTTACGAATTTGCAACACATTGTTCATTATATATAAACCTGTTTTAAGCAATGACATTGTAGATTTCCCTTGTTCTTTGTCAAGTGGTCAATAATGCAATGGCATGTGAAGTTTCAAGTGTCCAAGTAATTGCTTGTAGAATAGAAGATAAAATTACAAAGTTAGCAGTTTCCAGTAACCCAAAATTGTTGGTAGCATCTGCTTGATCTATGAAGAACTACCTAGTGAAAGACTTTTTATGTTCTCATAGTTCCAGGAGGTATTCCAGGACATAATACTATGAGAGAATTCTGATGAGCAATTACCATGTCATTAAACTTCCGTTTTACATAGCCACTGCATTACTCTACGTTCTGTTCCTGGCCCTAAACTTCCACAAGGGGATGGATCCTGCCACAAGAAGGTAAACAGCATTGTCCAAGTAGGAAACTGAGTCTGGGGGCCTCCTCAGCTGTGTTACTATTCACTTTGTGTGGTACTAATTATGAATTTAACTTACTGCTTTCTGTTTCCCCATGACTAAAATTAAGATAATATTTAGATACCTATTTCACAGAGATAACCTAAAGATTAGCAAATGCTTGCAAAATTCTTTTAGAATATAAAGCCCTATATAAATGCTAATGATTCTTACTAAATTAACTTGCTCCTGAGCTGGATGTGCTAAACACACACTTGGAAAAAAAATACTTTCAGTAGCCATAAGAAGAGTAATGGAAATAAAAAGCAAAGGAAGATCATGAGTACAAACAGGCATAGCTGTAGGTTCATTCTCAGTGGTCAGTTTCTGGAAGCTTTTTTCTGGTGATTAATGAGATTTTCTTTATTTTTTTTTTTTTAAGCAAATGCAAGCACTTTTCTAAAAGAAAATTAACTTCTCAAGAGAAAGGAAGAGGGGATAGTGCATCGTCATTCACAGTGTTCTTTCTGCGTTGTCTAATGTTTCACTAACAGCTGCAGTTATCTTAGTGCTCTTACCCCCAGTTGTACCTTCTGTGCACTTTTGCTTTTGAACTCCATCTGGAGCCCTTGGTTCATTGTTGCTGGCCCTCTGTTATACTGGTTTGATCTCCAGTGCACTGGAATGGGGTGCTCTTGTGCTTTCAGAAGGACATCCTTGAAAACCATGTAACTCTCCCAGACTCTTTGCCCTTTTGGGCAGTCTTTGGTTGGACCTTGCCAAGCAGAGCCCTGAACAAGCTGAATTATGTTCTCCTGAAGTCCAGGGTTGTACATTTGTCTTTCTCTAGCTCATTTCCCACAGTAAATGATGACTGAACAGAGAGTTCAACACATGGAGAACAAATAAATTAGTCTAGAGTAGGAAAGCAGGTTAGTGATGTTGTGCAAATTAGTAGCACATAGCTGGAAAAAACCCCAAAACAACAACAAAAAACTCCCTATAGAACAGTAAAAGAGGATTGGACAGGGTTTGATGAAGTGATGAATTTTCTCCATATGTTCACATTTACTTAGTTCTAACTGTACTAGTGAAGAAGAATGACTTAATTATACAACTTTATCGTTCAAGACATAACTTTAGTAAAGCCAGAATTGTAATGAATTATTTTAGTTTTCTCTAGACATCCAGCTATGATTATTTTTTCTTTGCATTTATGAAGAAATAGAAGAACAACCTATACATCAATGAATGAGGCTCTTATTTAAATCTCTCAAGTTACCAGAAATAAAAATGCTACCAAAAATTATATGACATTTTTACCCTAGGCTTTTGCTCTACAAGCTGTGCGTTGTACTACCTGTTTAATCTGAGTAATTGTAGAAATCTTTGGAACACTATTATATGGATGATACACACATGGACTTGTTAAAATTTGGTCTTTCATATTTTTCCCATCTGACTGCTGAGTTTTTTTAATCTTTTTTTTTCTCTGATTCAAACCACTATAATGTCCTGTAAATCATCTTGAGTATCTGCATCTGTTGCTTTCTTTGTAACACAAATGAGTATTTTCAAGTGCTATCATCTGCTTTATGTCTCTTTCTATCCTCCAATAAATGTCTATAGGCACATGTTTTTTCAAGTAAACCCCATCCCTCTTGTCTAAATCAAATTCTGTGTATCACAACTCTCTCTGAAACTTTTGTTTTCAGCAATAGTATAGTTTCATATACATGCCACTGATAAAAATAAAAGCACTATTAAACAGTTCCGCCCTCTACTTGCTTATTATAAGCTTCTCATTGTGATCTCTATATGTAATATTATGAATTGGGATTTTCATAATTTAAGAATGACAGTAAGGCACCTCATATGCTATCAGGACATTGATATTATTTGAATGTTCTTTTACCTGTGCAAGTGGGAATAAAGGAGAAATATTACACCTCTCTAACACTAACCTTTTGCTAGTAGGTGCCGCCACAAAACTAAAAGCAAAAATCTTTAGAAGTTTGAATAAAAAAAAGCAGGTTTCTCCGTTAGGTTCACTAACAAACAGATAAAATTATAACTGGGCATGAAACATATGTCAGGCAATAAACTATACATCAGCAGTTGCAGATAATGTTTTCAGTGTTTACAGGAATTACTAAGAAGGATAGATGTAAATGTTCTGGGGTTGCAGTTGACCTGGTAGTATGTTCCACGGACACATATACATATACTCTCTAGACGCATGAAAATTATTTGTAGTTACAGATGAAACATTTACAGTGTGAACTTTGACACATTTTTATGACATTGAAATTAAAATTTGTTAAATTCTTTACAAGTGATTCTGGTTTTTTCCCCTCACATTTTCAGAAAAATACCATACTTCTTGGAAATACAAAAGGATGTTGAATGAAATTATGGAGATATTTCATCATAAAATTGAATTGGACAAGCCTTTGTCCCTAAGTCAATTAGAGATAAAACGTCTGACAAATATCAGGAACAAACAGTACCATTGACTTCAACAGTTTCCCAAAGGAAGAAAAGTTATTTGCACTTCCAGATTTTTGCTTCATTAACAATTTAAACATTAACAAAGATTGTGGTCACTTGGTAACCTTCTCTGTCTTTGAAACAAAGTCATAAATTGTCTTCATATTACTGAAAGACGTGTAAAGTCTTCCATCAATCATGAAATGTCAAGCCCTTGCTGAAGCTTTCAAGGAACTTTTACTTTAGTGGGCTTTAATACAAAAATAGACATGCCTTTCCTCAGAAATATGTGTGTTTTTTCAGTCTGGCTGATATTGAGAACTGTGAAACAAGGATCTTCACAAAGATATTTACTTTGTGGAGAGAAGATAAAAAAATTAGTTACTTTCCTGTTAAGAAACACAAGCTGACTAGCTTTGGATTTGAGAGTAAAATATCATGGCATTCTTCTAATAATCATAGTACTATTTTAATTCTGGCCTAGAGAAAGACTCACTCTAGATAATTTGAAATTATACAACTTCTGACCTTGTTCCAAACCCATAAAAGTTAATGGGACTTTTGGCATTCACGCCATGGTCATTAGATTGAGTTTTGAATATTCTGGGAAAGTTTCAGCTAATGCTGGAGTGAAATTACAAATTGTCCATGATCATCCTACCGTTTTCACCTGTTGAAATACTCTGCCTGACTGAAAAAGTGATTGAAGTTTCTCAATTCTTGTTCAGATCTTATGAATGTGACAGAGAATATAATGTATTGTATGCTATCATAATTGATGATTTTTCATGTTCATTTTTTATTGTGATGTGAAACATTAGCAATAATTCTCATATGGGAATTTCCAATTTTTGCTTAAAACATAAGACAGCAATTTTAAGCTTTGATGATGGAGGACAGTTTCTTTTATCTTATATTATATTTGAGCCACTGTTTTTTTAACTATCAATTCATCTCTGAAATCAGAACTGTAAACTCTTTATGTATGAATTTACATAATGCTGATGTAAATCATGCATATGTTTCAATAGTTGCTACAATTAAAAATAAGAATAAATATATCAGAAGCTGCTTTGGGAATGTCAAAAATTTAATATTCTGTCAACTATACTCCAGAGTTAGTCCTAATACTCCCTAGTTTGAGTTACATTCTTCAATTTTTAATTACTTGATTTAATTTCTAGTTATTGGAAGATACATTTTATATTTCATAGAAAAGCTGAAGAGACACAAACCATTACTACACAGATTGACGATGTGACAGAATAAGTACTCATCGCCTTTGTCCAAAGCACAGAAACAGAAGCGACACTTAGGGAAACAAATAGTTAAAAATGAATGCAAACAATTCATATCTTCGGCTTTCTGTAATGTTCAGAGAAGTATCAGCCTGAAGGTTCATGCACTACCCCAGGCAAGACTGGGATCTACATTCTGCTGTTTCACAGAACTGTTCACAATCTCTGTGGTTCTGTTTGCTGAAAATGGGGTCAAGGAAGACTAACCAGTTTGGTGGTGCTTTTTTGCCTGAAACCATGTCTCAATCAGAAAGATATGACAGAAAGACATTTTTTAAAAGTCTCTATCAGTGTTTTGAATTGAAGATATCCACACTTCTGGAAGGTCTGTGATCATTCTAATCATCATTTCTTTTCGTCATCTGTGTGGTTTTGTGGTTATGTGTTAGTGCAAGTATGAATCTCTCAAGACAGAGTTTAAAAAAATCTTACAGGGATAAAGTAATTCTGTACTATAAATTTTATAGTACTTTTGGACCTTAGGGGTGGAGGAAAGTGAAATGCCAGGACACACATGTGTTGAATGTTGCATGGCATGGCCCCTGCAGGCCCTGGCTGTGACTGAGCAGTGCCGGCAGCACATCAGCATTTGGGCTTTGCTGAGCAGTGTTTGCTCAGCATGATGTCTTTCTCTTGTTCTCACCCTGCACCCACATTCTCCCCCCTCCCCAGCCAGTAGGCTGGAGTTGAACATGAAACTAGGGTGGGACACAGCTGGGCCAACTTATGTAAATTGGCTTAGGGGGTATTCTGTTCCAGGTCATGTGCTCAGTGCCAAAAAAATAGGGGAAAGGAGGAGAAAGTAGGGATGTTCATAGGGATGGTGTTTGTCTTTCCATCACCATTACATGATGGGGGCCCTGCTTTCTAGGATGTGGCTAGATATGGACCTGCAGATGGTAAGTAGTAAATGAATGCTTCTGCTTTGCTTGTGTGCACACCTTTTACTTTCTCTAATAAAACACCATTATTTCACTCCACAAGTCTTTTTGCCTTCCTTCTATTTTCTCCCTGTCTTTCAGAAGAGAGGATGGAGGGAGCAGCTCTGTGGGTGCTTTGCTGTTGACTACACTCAACTTATCACAACAAAAACCTGGTTAGGCCAAGGCTGAATGCTCACTAGAGATCCTTCTAGCATCGCTCTGTTGAATTAAAGCCAATCTGGAATGTTGCTGAAGGCAGGAAAATAAAATCCAGTCCAACTCAGTGAAGTCTCTATTGAAAGAAAGCTTTCTCAACTAAGCAGCCAACAAAGAATCCATGAAAAATGTGAATACAAGACAGGAAGACAAAATGTGTCCACATGTGTACTTTAAACACTTGTAAGTATGTTCTCAAATACTGATTCCATTTTGTAGGTTATTTTCAGAGTTAGTTTTCTTGGTCTCTTTTTTTTTTTTTTAGTCAAAGTACACAACAGATTTACAAAGCTTTCCTATGGACAATTGAGTGCCTAGGTGTACCCTGAGGGTTTCATGTAAACAGAAAGAGAGGGCTGCTAAGATTGTGACCTACATAAAGCAGGAATCAGACTTACTCCTGCCAGCAGATGGGAAGATAAATCCCAGGATACTAAGCAGAATCTCAGCCTTCTTAACTCAGAAAACAGTCACCAAAGATGGCTAGAAGTAATTGTGTTTTTTAAAAAGTGCTAAACAGAAGCTCAGAGACTTCAAAACTTCATTCAGAAATTAAGGACACCAAAGAGAAGATAAGACATAGCAATTCATGGTCCTGATTGTTACAAAATGTCATGAAGAGTTCTTGTCTTGTGTCTGTTGGAATGCATCATGCAGTCATGTAAATTGCCAAATAATCACAAAAGGATGGAGAGTAATTCAGGTTGACTGAATGCAGTTAGTATCAAATTTAAGTGTAGTCCAAAACCCCACTCATCTGTCATAAAGCTTTTGCCTGAAAAAAAAAAAAATTGTAAATAGATTTTAAAAGAAAAAAAATGAGGTCAAGAACCTGAGACCTTACAATTCAGTGTTTTCAGCATCGGCTTGCATGACAATTCCAATCTCTATTTTTCAACTTTAGTCCATCTCAAAATTTTTTATACTTTTCCCCTTTTATTTGCAGAGTAAAATATATATAAACTGTTCACATGAAAACCTAAAAATCTTTGTTTATGAAACCTTTCCATCAAACTAGCATCCATCCTACTCAAACCAGAAAGAATATGAAGTTTTTTTGTCTTATCTAATTTCTAATATACAATCATTTACCTCTGACTTGTATTTTGTAGATATTTCCTTCTGAATCTGCCAAGGATGTGGGGTGGGATTTCCAAAATTGTCTTTTCATATAAATTTGCAAATAAAATCTAAGATTACTTGACTGCTATGATATTTGAAAAATAAATTACCTGGTAAGCATAAAATACTTTCTACTATTCTGTAATCTGTTCTTTATTTCTGCTTTCTGAAAGTACTGAAACTATATACTGCACTGGTAAGTGTGGCAGTTTGCAGCAGAGTAATTATGCTTTTCTCATAAAAGTACAACAGTAAGAATGCAGGGTGTCTAAGGGATATACCTCCAGAATGAAGCTTTTCTCTGTGTTAATTAGTAGAGGGAACAATTACAGGTATATGCATTTTTATTACAAGAACTGCCAGTAAAAACCTTTTTGAAAAGCTCTTATAGCCAAGAAGACAAAAATAATTATTTATTTTGTTTCTTAACCAGTAGGTCAATACATTTACTCTAGTATATTGCACTGAATCCAGTGGATTATAATAGACAGTTCTATAGTAGCAAATTGCATATTGCAAATGTTAAGGGAAGTTAAGTGATCAAAAGGCCATCTACAAACCTAATTGTATACTTGGTGATTTTGAATAATAAACTTCATTCGCTCCCCAGAAGTGAGAACATTACATGCAGAGCTGACTGCAGTTACCATATGTTGGACAACCACCTAATGCAGTGGTAGTTCACAGCACTGAAATGTTAAAAAGCATACTGCAGGGAAATAAAATTGTATGGAATAGTTCTGTGAACTTCACAAGATTGTAACTGAGCACCTGGGGATGTCATTAAATGATAATAGAGGTTGCAACTGCAATGAATATGCAAGACATAAAGGTTGGATGGAGATTAGTTCAGTTGGTTAAAACTTGGTTGTAATAATGCCAAGGTCATGGGTTCAATCCCCTGTGTGGACCATTGACTTGAGTTGGACTTGATGATCCTTGTGGGTCCCTTCCAACTCAGAATAGTCTGTGATTCTGTGATCACCTGCAGAAAGTGATGGGAGTGGGTAACTGAACCCCTCTGCACTGGTACTGCAAAACTCACAGTTCAACTACACCCATTGCACTGTGAGAACAGATAGAGAATCCCAATCCTTTCAAGAAATAGATCTGCTGACTTCAATGAAAAATGAGTTGCAGGGGTCATGAGAGGAACAGATGAAATTAAAGATTAAATATTCAGGGAAAATGTGAGGATAATGGGTAAATCTGAGAAGCCTGGATGGCATATATAATATGCTTTGCCAAGGAGAGTGAGACAAAAACACTATACTAAAAAGTGTGACTGTTTGATTTTTAAGACTTTAATTTTCTATCTTGCAAGGAAATGACAATAATCTTTAGTTTTCCATCCTCTATGATATTTTTCCAAATGTTTTCTAGCATCTCTGCTTTACCTATGAGATCATTTCATCTACCATGCAACAAAAGTATTTCAGAAAACTAAACTGAACTTCCTAATAAGTAAAAGTCTATGATACTGATGATTGAGTAAGTCTGACTGATTAGATGTTTATAAAATGTTGAACTTGAACTATAAACGTGTATAAAGAAGGGAACAGATGCTAATGTTGACAAGTAGACCCATGGCAACACTGGCATGTTAACATGAGATAAAAGATTAAGTTCTGTAGAATTCCCTCTCTCTTCTCAGAAATACCAAGAGTATAAAGCAGTGAGAAAAGGATTCCTTAAGGAGGGTGCTCAGGGAAGTAAAGGTAACTCATGGAGGATATGACTGTCTGCTCCTACATCAGCATCTTAATGTGTATCACTACATAATATTCTAAAATGAGTGCTTAGTACCTTTCAAGAACAAGTTGGTACTGAATTAAAACAGATAGTAACACAAAATACCTCATTCCTCCAGAAATACAAACATCTAAATCTAACATCTGTTTCACTTGAAGCAGAATGTGAAAAGAATGGTGAGGGACTGAGAAGACAATCGAAATCATTAGGGAACTCTAACGTTAGCTGTTCTGCAGGCCTAAAGTGTATTTCCCCTAAATAATGCCAAATAGACTGGCTTAGAAAACAGACACAGATGTAACATTTATTTTTACTTCTTAAAATATAATACACTTCATAGCATACAATGAATTTTTAAATACTTACTGATTTAGAATTCTAAGCAGTATTGAAGTAGTCTTTAAATGAGGTTTAAAAAAAGAGAGAGTATTTATGAGCAGGCCTGCACTGGGAATCCTGGGGAGAATCCCTTGCCTGAGAATAAAATGACAAGAGAAAAGTTTCTGTCCCTACACTGTATGTTAGTGATATAGAACCATTAATAATCAGGAAATAGCCTCCTTTCCACTGACTTCACTGGCATGTATCTTTGGTGTGACCAGGACCAGATTCTGGGCATCTTTTATTCTTAGACTGACCACCTAAACAAATAAATGAAAAGGACTTTTAATTTATACCTGTTCAACTATTTGAACAGCTACTGGAACTGAGAAACTCAGTGAGAAAGGAAGGAAATAAAAGGGGATTGCCAACTCCAGACTCTGGCGTCTCTGAAGAGACAGTCTTCCTTTTCCTCAGTCTTGTTTTTAGGTATTTAGGTAATAGTAAACTGGTATCAGTTGCCTCAACCTATTTGTGCATACATATGTTTTTGCTTTCTTTGCATCCTCACTCCCTGTCCCCAGCAGGCTTCTTTCCTGATTCTCTGCCTTTTCTTCAGGGCATCAGTCTTCTTCCTGTGTCTGGGGCACAACCTATGCCCATCCTGGTCAAAACTTTCACACACCAAGCATGCTCATTCAGTCCCAGCCTAAACTAAATTTTCTCACTGTTCCAAGATTTAAAGCAGTCAGGTGGAAGAGAACTTTCTACTGACCAGGTTAGTGGTCATAACCCATGAAGAAACAACAGAAATTAAGCAGTTTTTGCTGCCCAGTTAATTTTCCCTGGAAACTGTTTATCAGGGAACTATGACCCTCGCTCTTTAGTCTTGGTTAACATTCATGGAATATTTCCCTACATCTCTGTCTTCAGTCAGAGGAAGTGCTTCCTCTGTGTAGTACTACACAGATGTAGACTAGACTGCAAAGTTATCATGGTAACTTTCATGCTACATCTCCATCTTATTAAAAGAGATATTAGGATAACTTGCAAGACATTTCTTGCTGTCATTTGGAAAGAAAAAGCGATGGCATTGACTACTTGAGATTTTATAGAATTTTTCTTTTTTTTTCAACTAATTTGCAGTAAGTTTAACTAAAATAAAACCAGAATGCAATTCTAAGGGTTCTAAGGGCTTAATTTATTTTTGTTCCCCATTGAATTATAGAATCATTTAGTTTGCAAAAGACCTTTAAGGTCATCAAGTCCAACCGTTAACCCAGCATTATGGGTTTAGCCAAGTAGGCCTAAATTTAGGCTTTACATTTCAGGGTAGGCCTGAGGCTGTCGGCTGACTTGAGCTGGGCTAGGCTAGCTAACAACTGACTTCTTCTAGCCAATAGTATTGTATCCCACACCATATTACGACATCATCTCCAAAGGGGTAAGAGCCAGTGTGGGAGTGGCTTGGTCAGTTGCTTCACAGCTTGTGGTCCCAGCAAGACACACTGTGCTGTCCCAGGAGGGACCGGAAGCCCAAGTCCAGCACCGGCTCACCACCATGCTATCTTAGGGAAGTAAAATGTTTGTTCTTAGTTTTTCTCCCTGCTTGAATCTGTCCCTCTAAAGATTGAGTTCTCTAGAGTAATTTGTAGTTAAAATAGTGGGATTTGTGCTTACTGGGGAGTGGGAAGTTATTTCTTGTTATATCTAACTCATGTGTGTGCTATATTGTAGTTTTCTCTTTATTTTCTCTTTTCTGTATAAACATATAGTTAGTTTAAACATAAACGAGTTTCTAGTTTTTTTTCTTTTTCCCTTTTCTCAGCAAGAAGGAGGGAAGCTGACTCTGTTATTGGGCAGTTGATATTTTGCCAGCTCAACCCAAGACACAGCTACAAATCCGAGCAATTGTGACTTCTGTTGCACAAACTTGTCAACCTGAAATTTAGAGAGTTTAATGAAACTTGGAAAAAAGTGTTTTCAGACTTTTAAAAGGGCCCTGTTGCTTTTCATGATTTCACAGTCAACTTTTTTCTATTTTAAAAAGTTTTTCAAATTTTTCCTTTGTATGGTCTTTCTCATAGAAAAAAAAATAACAGAAGGAAAGTTGGAACTGAAATTATTTTGGGAAAGAAAAAGTTTTAAATAAGCGAAGTCAATGATCTAAAAAATAGATCTACATTTTCTTGGCTGCAAAAGCTTCTTTATAAACCTCTGATGTTACTGAAACACTGAGATAAAAAATTGCACTGGAAGGTGTAATTTTTTCATCTTGACAGTACCTATGTGAGTAAAACTGGGCCTATTTTCACAATTTACCCTGACAGAAGGCAGTGGAAGAGTTAATAATGTCTTCTTTTTTCTTCACCTTGGAAAATAAGGAAACAACAGGACACCAGAGAGATTAGAAACTAGATCCCAGGATTTAACAGTCTTAAAAAGGCAAGTTCCATCCCTGAAGCCCTGCATCTTCTTCCCTAGCTCTGAAAAAGAGCTACCTATAATGTACAAAGAAGCTGCAGTTTACCATATAAAATACACACACACTCTATTGAAAATAATTCACTGAACAGTGAGTCCAAGGTGAAGCTTCTTTTTTTCAGGTTTAGATGCACATCACTTGAATGCACACAAGATTTTACATGTTTCTGTTGCATTAGTGTAGTACTATCTGTGCTACGGAAGTCTAACCTTTGTGGGATAACCAACCAATGAAACAGAGAGTATTATAACTTCTGTTCAATTTCATAGGAAAAAAAAATCCCACTTTTTTTTTTCTTCCCAATAAAAGCTAGTTATAAAAGCACGCGTGAGAGCAAGTGTATCATTTCAAGTTGCAGATACATTAATACTTTCAAGTGACAATCATGATGCTATTGGAAGAATTTTTCTTTTTGGTGTCAATATAGGTTTTTTAGTAAGGATAGCTTTGATTATGCTTTATGAAGCACTTATTTCATTAAGGAATTGGATCAAGGACGTTGCTAATCTGGATTCAAACCATAACTCTACCACAGAAATCCTATGTGCTCCTGGGCAAATCACTTAACCTTTTGAGGCCCTGGTCCCTAGTTTGTAAAATAAGGATAACAAGACTTCATTATCCAACACTTTACACATCTTATGTGCTTACATTGCAAGTTCTGTGGAGAAAGACTGTGTTTGTATAGCACCTAACACAATGGGGTCTGGATAATCTACTGGGGACTCCAGATATCACCATCACAGAAATACGTTTTATGCATATAGAAATTCTTTAAAGGCTCTGTCAACTTACAATTCCTAGCGTACTACCTCAAAGACAAGCTCTGGGTAAGTCTTATCTCCCTTTTGACAGTCTCGCAAATCCTTGTGATATGCATTATACACGTTAGCACCATTTCTGATTACCAGGTACCCAGTTCTCTTGGGAACCACCTCTGAATGTCATATTTACAGACTTGCACTAAAGTATATTGAAATAGGTATCAAGCACAGGGAGCTAAATGCTGCAGTGGGTTAATGCATTAACCTCTCACATCTGG
>JAOXXN010000395.1:111560500-111573666 GCA_026770055.1 Myrmophylax atrothorax
GAATAGAGGGGGTAGAATACATGGCTTTGATCACCCATACACAGAGATAACTGGTCCCATCTGCTGACCTAGGACATTAAGTCTGTCTCTAGGGAATTAATTTCTCCAGAATAATTAGTAGTTGAATAGTGAAATTTGTGTGTTTGCTGGGGAGTGGGAAGTTATTTTTTGTTATTTCTAACTTGTGTGTATGTTATATTGTAGCCTCTCTTAATTTTCTCTTTTCTGTATAAATATATAGTTAGTTTAAGCATAAACGAGTTTCTAGTTTTTTTCCTTTCTCCCTTTTCTCAGCGAGAAGGAAGGAAGCTGACTCTGTCATTGGGCAGTTGGCATTTTGCCAGCTCAACCCAAGACACCCAGCACTGCCGTGTCCACCCCTAAACCTAAGTGCCACACTTGCACATCTTCTAAGTACCTCCAGGGCAAGTTTGCAACCTGCCCTGATGCTTAATAACCCTTTTAGGAACTTCAGTATGTCTCTCAGAACTAGTTTAGAGGGCTTGCCTGCAGTTTATGCTTTGCTGTCTGCTCTAGTCCACTAAAGGAGTGTGAATGAGCAAGATAAAAGAAAACTGTTGCCTTTTCATTGCTGCGGTTCTCCAGCTCAGCTGGAGTCCTCCAGAAGGAGGGGAGCTTTGTGTGCCTCCCCAACACTGATGGAACTGAGCTCCTCCAACACAAGACATTCTGGGGCACAGCATGAAACAAACTGAAGAGCTCTAGGAAGAAGGGAGCTACCAGCAGAAATGAATCTGGTGGAGTTCTGAGACATTGTGGTAAAAACCTCTGATACAACAGAAAAGGGGAGATTTTTCTGAGAAGGACCTTGGAGGGACTGCATGGTTTCCTGAAACCTGCAAGCCATGGAAACTACAGGGTAAGAGTGGGAGACCTGGCTAACAGGATTCACATTCAGGCTGACTGTGACAGATGACAAAATTGTATTCATATGCCTTTCTTTTTTATTGATGCTACACAACACAAGTGAGATTTTTCTAACTAAAAAGTCAAAAAAAAAGTTTTATTTTATTTTCTCAGGCAAGAGTTCTAGAGTAAAAGCCTATTTTGTGCTCTTCAGGTACTAGTATATTGTGAGTTTTGTTAGAGTTAGTAAGGACTCAGACAAAATACCATCTTAAGATTCAATCCTAAGGCATAATCCTGTCTGTAGCACAACATATGAGGAGTATCTGATTGATGTCAGTAGGAATTATAATGGCAAAAAGTATTCAGGCCATTAGCTCTGTTAATTTATGCCCATTGTCCTTTTTGTCCAAACTCAGTGACTTCTTGTTTTCAGATTTTGAAGCAGAGAACTGTAGAATGTTCTATATATTATATATATATATATATATGAAATCATTAAACTATATAGGCCTTTTACAAGTTTTAGATGTGTAGTAGTTTTGGCTTTAGTTTTCAGGTAGGCCTCATTCAGCAGACCCAAAGGATGTGACATAGATTAGAAGGGACAGGCATCACCTGACTTAAGCAACCAAAGAGGTATTTCATATCATCTGACATCATCAAGAAGTGTCAAGGAGTATAAAAAGAGAGAGAGAGAGGAAGAGCTTCTGTCTCTTTCATCTTCGCCTCAGCCCCCATGAGGATGCTCTGCTCTGCCTCTCCTGAGATTAGGCCTTGCCGCCATCTGCACTCTGTTTATCAAGGGAGATGAACATTTTATTGTTAATTTCTCTTTTCTCTTGCTGGGAGGTTTCTCTGGAAGAGTTTTTTGAAGGTTTTCTGGGGTTTGGGTGCTTGGAATCTGTATTATTAAGTCAGATGACTTGGTGAAGGTGTTATTATTTCTTTTCACATTTGTGTATATATATATATATCATATTCTGTTTTAAATTTTATTTTGTTCTGTGTTAATATAAAAACCTTGCCACTTCAAAGTTCCATTTCTAGTTTGTTTGGGGTTTTTTTCCTCCCTCCCTTTCCCTTGGAGGGGGACTCTTTCACTCTGTATTGCACAGTTGGCATTTTGCCAAACTAAACCATAACAAGATGCAAGAATAATTCTAGTAAAAATATTGCTTATTATAAATTTTAAAAAAATATCTTCCTTGTTGCTGTTAAGAATCTGACTTCAAATGAGGCAACTACTTTCACTAAACAGATGGACAATTACATATACATAGACATATAGAGTCATCTGGTTCTTAATATTACCTTTGTCTTCAGCTAGCAAGCACAGAAAGACCCAATCTGTTGTCAGGAGAGAGCAAACCTGTGCAAAGAAGTATCATTATTATAATTTAAGAAGATCAAACATGGTTACTGATTTTAAGTTACTGCAGTCTTATGAATTGCCACTATACGCAAATATTAGATTAGTTCCTCTCTGTTTACTATGGCTCTGGACAGGTCAGAATGAATTATTAAAATCCACGATTCATAAGCATTACCTAAACTTCTAATTTTGTGCACAGTCGAACATTATGTTTCCTATATACTTTGAAATAGGTAACCACTTCAGACCTCTGAAATCATTTGTGTAATAAGCAAAATGTAATGCACTGTTACGGTTGTTAATGGTCCATCTTTTAAGCTATCAATACATTTGCCTGAAACTCTTAATTAATGAATATTCAATTAAAAATTAAAATAATGAACATGATAATTGAGAATGAATCTTTACCTTGTCTGAGTTGAAGTGAGACTTTCACTGTTTGCAATGAATGTAACAGTCTAAGTAACAATTGAATTAAATTATTGTACTGCTTAAAGCACTTGCAGGCTCACTATATGAATCAAGATTCTGAAAAGTCATGCAACTTCAGAATGTCACTCTGGGAGCTGTACTGTAATTAGCAAGGAAAATGGAGACATACAGCTCTAAAAATCTGCCTATTGGTTAGGAAAAAAAAGTGATCGAGTTATTCTGAAATCTCAAAAAAAGTCGATACAGATTGGTAACCTCTTTAGATAATACTCATAAATGTTACACAAAATAAACTTAGTCTAAGACCTTCAACTCCTATTTAGTTAATCCTGCTTTAATCAGTATTACAAAAAATTGCTAGTGATTAAGAAGGGGACTCTGATTTGAATTATGATCCCACTTGAGATGATACATATATACCTGCAATTTCTGCAACAGAATATCAGAAAACAAAAAAAGGTTTACGAAAAGTCTCAGAAAGAAGGATAACAATGGGTTTTCTCTTCTAATTTTTAATAAATCTCTGCCTTGAAGATGAGAATAAAAAAACCAAACCCATCACAATTGTTCCACAAAGCCTGATGGAACAACATGGCAAAAGATACTTGTTATCAAACATATGCACACTTCTAGAACCCAAGGACATACATACAGAATAAAATTCAATCAAGACATTTTGTCTCTTGGTTAGAAGTGTACAATCAACACTTAAACCAAAACCAACAAGTATGGACTGAGTTAAGACTCTGTGTTAAAGGAACTGCAGTCTGATGACTGTTTCTGGTTTTCCTAATCTTTACTCTCTTGATCCACTGTTACTGCAAGATTTTTCATTGTTCTGTCCCACCTCTACTTACATTTTAAAGCTGTCTATGCTTTAATATTTCCAATTTTCCTTGTATACTAAAGACAAACAAAGCTATAATAATACCTCTTTTTATTTGCATAAATACATTACAGGATTTCCTGGATTCATTAAACATACTGTGTTTCCACAGCTGAATATAACAAGATGAAGTAATGCATTTCACATTTTATTTCCATTTGGTTATGATGTTCCCAGTCTCTGGAAAAGAATTTCACACAAAATATATTTAAAGAACAATTATGTATCTATTGTCCAAACTTTTTACTCTTCCTTTCTACAGAGTTGAGTATGCACCTTGGTTTCAATAGCTCTTCATTGTATTTTCAGAATGGTGCAGAAGTACTTTGGTGTGAATTGTTAGAAAAGGCTTTACAAAATGCTTTGGTTACAGCCAGTCCTCCCATGATCATTTGTGCTGCTCTTTCCAAGCATGATTCCTCTCTGTACAAGTGAGACTGGATGAAAGTTCAGAAATATCCCTGAAATTTAAACTCTTTTCTATAAATTGACACCTGTGCAATATTTGATCACTGTACTCTTCTTTCTCCCACACCCTTTATATTTTTCTCGTAAGTTCATCAGTCTGATCTCTGTCACACTCATAAACAGAGCTGGAACCGCCTTCTGTGTCATTTCTATCAAGATACTGTCCAGGTCATTAAATTTTCTCAAATTTTGCAGTCATCATTGGCTTCTGACACCTCTCAGCCAAGTCTGAATTTTCTTGAGTGCATCATGGGCAGGTACTCGAAGCAGGGAATTTGGCTTTGTCCCTATATAAAGCAAGGTACAATGCTTTTGTGTAAAATGTTGAACAAGCATCATTACCTTAATGTAACATTACTTTAAAAATCTAGAATTTCCACTCTTTGTCTCATATTCAAAGTTTTAATGTCAAAGTTTATGGATGACTTGTACTATGTGACAGATTACCTATAAGGCTATAAATCATCTATGTTCCTGGCCTGTTCTTCCATGAAAATTTCTGCCACTGCTTCGAAGCACAATATTCCTTTCTTCTTGTTAGCTATATCTTGCAGGACAATTCATAAAAAAAATATTTTCGTTATGATTTTGTAGAAAGGAATGATTTTTATTTTTAGTCATACATCAAAAACAGACATACTTGCTTCTGAGGGAGAGATGTCAACAGTGTTGAGATCCTGTCTACTGGAATAGGTGATAAGATACCAAACTCTACGCGTTTCTGAGGGACCTGCTTGCTTTAGGAAGAGGCTTTTGACAGGATGTTAAAAGATTCCTCAACCACTACATGAACAAAAACTTCTATTTGCCCTTCCAGTGGAACAATGACATGCTGTACTGGAACATCTATGGCTTGCTCCGAGTCCAAAAGGCAGTGCATTAGTTTTGGGATTGATATGTTGTTCTACAATACTTACACAGGTTCTGTGATATTGTCCCTCTTTAGTGAATACACAGGTTTTATTCTTCTGAACTTCATTCAAGCACCACTTGCAAGATTGCTTTCTATTAAAATTATATGTCAGGGACAAGATGAGCCCTGTAGTCAGTGATGCCTCTGTGACACAGACATTATATAGGGCCTTTTTTCTTTAATTATAAGAGGCTTCTGACCAGGGGAGAATAACACTCACACAACATACACAAAGCACAGCAGTTTCATATAAAAACTGGGGAAAAAAGGAAATTTAACAGGTTCTGACCCTCTTCCTAAGGGACATGTGCCTTTGCCAGAGACCAGCTCTGAGGTGGCACAGGCTTGGAACCTGAAACCCACTGAGTGCTGATGTGTGAGAAAAAGCCAGGAGCAGCTCTGTGGGCTGGGGATGATCCTGATGACTGTCATGGGCCTTGCTCTGGAATTCTTGCCCTAAAAGGTCACTGCCTCTGCCTGCCTCACTGGCAAGATGTGTTCCCTCACAAAGCAGCCTACTCTTGTGTCTCCTATACCAGCTTTTCTCAGAGGTGCTGACTCAGAAACATTTATCATTTCAAGCCAGAAAACCTTTTAAGTAAGCAGAGGAGGAGGCATGCATTGTCAATTAAGTTCTAAATTTGCTTTTCTCAGGAAGAATATTGGTTTTCTAAAAAGACCTCTTCAAAGTCTTTGCATTATACTTGATGATTCAGCTCGGGAGCACTGAGTAATGAACACTATATTGTGCATCTCAGAAGCTGTTTAGAAACAGATTGCATACAAGAAATATGTGGGGTTTATACCACCTGTATTGATATAATTGCCTCTGGGCCATTGATCTCATTTTAAAAATCCATTAGAATTTATTTTATAGTTATATAAGCCATGAATACAGAAGAATATTTAGCTAAATTTGTTTGCCTACAAAAGTTATGCTGTTGGTATGAAGATCTTCAAGCCATCAGTATTATGAAATATCAGTCATCACATTCACTTAAACAATTAGAGAGCTCTCTTTATGATTCCTTTTACAAGAAAATGACATGTAGAGATGAATTTGAAATGTGTTATTTACTTCACTTGCCTAGAGCAACACCTTTGCTTGCTTATCCTGCATGACCTATTTCCACATGTAATTAATTGTGTGATTTCCATAAAGTCAATGAAAATATGAGTATTAAAACATGTCACTGTGTGCTGACCCAAAGGAATTTGGAGCAATATCTGAAGAGCTGAGTTATATTCTCTGATGTTACATGTAACTATGCAACAGACAGTTCGAGAGGACACACAGAATATCTACTTCTTTAACTTCTATTTGCCATAAGATACTTTTGACAGACTATAACAAATTTCTGCAATCAAAGACCATAGTGCATTATGGTCTGAGAGAGAGAGATCAGGGACATCCTCAGTATCAATAGGTGACTTGCACAATGAGGACATAAAATGTGTTCTATTTTATTAAAAATGTAGTCCTCACACCTTCACTAGTTCCACAATACAAGCATAAACTGTCTCTTTTTGCATGCATGCATCAGAATTAGCTTGCAACAAATCAGTTTGAGGAAATGAATGACTTGAAGGTCTCTTGACAAGGACTAATGATAAATGGAAATGCACTCCGTTTTGAGATGCTGAAATGGGATGTATTTCCAGTGTTCATGTTAAATTTAGTTTTGACATCTTCATTTACATTCTGCAAGGGGGAATAGAAAACACATTAACGAAACTGTCAGATAAACTAGGAAATGTTGCAATAAAGACAGAGAAACAGCACAAAGAGAAAGAAAGGATTTGAAACGGAAAATAAAATATGTTCAGAAATTTGTAGACCAGAGCAAATAGGAGTTTAATATTCCCTCCAAGACATCCAAGGAAAACTTCAGCAGAAGAAACCAAGAAGCACCAATTGCCAAGAAAGCTTAAGATACCAAGTTATATAATAATAAAGACAATCGACTTATTTTGCTTATGGAAATACAGAAATATCTATTCATGTTTGACCATTCACCACTGTGTGTTTGGACCACCTTATCTGTCCTCACAAAGCAGGAAAACAATATTTTTGTCTTATTATAGTTAGAGACATCATTAAATGTAATCCATTTCTCAAGCATTGTTATATCCAAGAAAGACATTGATATGATAAATTGTGATGATTGACAGGGTAGAAATACTAAAATAATCAGAGATGTATGGTTTAGTTAATGAGTTTTTATGAGAGGTCATCAGAGAACTCAGAAAATGTCCACTGAGGAATTTCAAGGAAGAGGGATGCTCCAGTTTCTGCACGTAGGCAAACACATCAGGATAAAATTATGAAAGGGAAAATTCAGAACCAAGACAGTACTTTCCAAAAGTGAGGACTATTATACTTTGGGAATTGTCTCTCAGTGAGAAGTAATGAGCTTTCCATTACTCTGGCCAACTTGCATTAGTTGAGCCAGTCCAATATTGCAATAGGGAATAATTGCAATGGCAAGGAGATGGACTAGATGACTATGAACCCTTTTTCCATCCCTAGGTTTTACAACACAAAGGATACAGTCTGGAAACACAAATTGCAATGGGAAATGTGTTCTTCCTAATGGTTATAGATAAAGGCAATTTTCAGATAACATCCTCTCCCTTTTATTTCTCTGCTCTGACTCCATACCATTACATAGGTATTTAAGACAAAATAATAACATACACTTAAAAGGAAAAAGTAATACAGTAAAAAGAGCACTGAAAAGATTGATACTGTTCCTAAAACTGCAAAATTGTTTTGCATTGGCAAGACCAACATGTTTCTTTTAATTTAAAACAGTTATATTTCGATGCTAATGTTGTAGTTGACTTTATGGAAATCATGCAATTACATGGGCAAGTGAAAATTATATATATCCTATGCAAATTCAAAGGAGTATAAAGGAAATAAAAGATGACCAAAAAAAACCAAGAAAAAAAATGAAAGAAAATTAATGCACTCAGTCATAAATTTAATTTGGTTAGTTATACAATACAATTAAAATTTCTAGATTTTGAAGTTTGGAATCCAACCATTTTTTTTTTCTCTAGAAACTATTACATCATACTGAATACAGTTTGGATTGTGCGGAGATAGACATTTATTTTACTTTTATAAGACCATGTTTCTTTCTTTCTTTCAAATGCACAATAAACTTGTTATAACAGGGCAATAAGAAAGGTACATTCCCTTTAATTCTGTGTGAACTCCCCGTCATCAGTAATTGCATGAAGAAACTCAGATTTGTAGATTACTAACATTACAGTCGTGTACAGCAGTTTCCAGTGTTTTTGGAGACATTAATGCTCAGAGTATCTACTCTTGAAATATTTATTCTACTTTATTTGATTAGATGAGTTTGGTTTTTTTACAGGAAAATGCTTTTAAAACTCTTAGTTCCACATATCTCAAATACATTGATAGATTATAACTACTGAACTAGATACTAACCCATTTTTGTGTATTTCATACTGTAAATAGGTAAGATTCTCAATTCTAAGCTTGAAAAGATCATTTGATACCCTTCAATAGGACTGAAAATAATTACTACATTTTACTACTAGGAACCGCATTGAGGGCATATTAGATCACAAATAATCTGCAGTGAAATCCAGCAGTTTTTTCAGTCTACTTTGATACACTTTTAGTATGATAAGTGCATATCACTTTTTGCCTGCATGCATATATGTGTAAGGTGCACATATGTGTGTAATGTTGCCTAAAATGGAAGAACAGATTTTTTGAGACAATATTAATATAGATAAAACAAAGATCTGGTCTTTAATGAAAGTGGTTTCAGGTGCACACACAACATAGAATTCTCACAATTTTACAGCTTTAACTAATTACTCTGTCTAGTGGGTATATCCAACATGAAAACCATTTGCCCTTGGTAGCACCCAACTTCCCTATTGGAGCCCCTCCAAGTGTTCTGGGGGTCCTATCTTGTTTTGACTATAATGCATCTTATTATTCTGGTCCAGGTGCATGTGTCCAAAACAAGATGTTCCTGCTAAAATCTTTCCTTGAAAAGACTGTTAAACAGAAATTCAAGAATGTGGCACAAACTGTGAGAAAGGGGTTTAGAAACTGTTAACTGTTACCTCAAGAGTGAGAAAATATGCAGCTATTTTAAAATCTAGAAATACATAAAAAAAATTTAAGGCATCAGTATGAAACATAATTATTCAATGATAATATGTAGAAAATATGCTTAATTATGTATAATTAATATGTATGTTATATGTATGGTTGAACTATATTACTAGTTCAGCATAAATCTAATTTGGTATCACTGTATATTAATGCAGAATAGGTTGGGAGATATGATTGCATATACAAAACCATTAGAGCAAAGGCATTCAGATAGCACTCCATATGATGGGGCTTAGCACACCAAACTCATTCCTCAGTTGCATTTTCTGGCTTTGAAAATGTCCTGATCTGTCACAAAAAAATTTCTTCTTTGTGAGCTTGTGGAAAAGGGAGGCTCCTGTGCAATTCTAGGTGCAAATGCTGGTTTTATATTTAAGTAGTGCAATAATGAAGTAAGATTTCACATAACTCCTTTAAGCTCCTGTAGTCAGGAGGGACATCAACATGCGGCAAGTGCAACCATATTACCATTGAAATATGCATTTATGACCATTGACTTTGACTATGATGAAAAATTTGGAAAAAATTGCAGGAACATAAAGGAGCTACTCAGCTTGTACTCTCATTGGATGTTTAGCAGGTAATTCTTTTATCTGAAGAAGGCAAAAGGATATCAGGTCTTTTGAAGAATGATAAATAAGGATCAATTAATCCACCTTAAAGCGAAGGTTTAACTTGCAGCCTTTTCAAGTCTCTTTATCTTTTAAGCTCTTCTGAAGCTTAATCAGATCCTCCATCCATATAAGGGTATGACTTAGCTTACTGTTCTTACCATCAGTTTCTTGATCCCTCTTGGACTAATCTTTGGAAAATGCCAGCTGACGTTATTGAATAGAGTCTGAGACATTGAAGAGGTAAAACAGAAAAAAGTAATAGTGGCTAAACTAATTAAAAAAAATGAGGCATAACTCCTGTTAAAATTGTGTTAAGAAAAGAAAATTCATGAGGTAATGAGAGAACCACAGACCAACATGCAATGTGTCATTGTTACTTCTAGACAGCTTGAGTCATAAGTTATTAAAATGTCTGTAGCTATCTTTTACAAGGGTAATGAAACAGAAATGTGCTACAGTAGGTAGCTTCTGGCACAAATTCTCTCTGTCCTGAAAAACTATAAATCTGCATACTGCATAACATGTTTCATGCATACATAAGGATACACAGGCCTAACAAATAAGTAAAAAGAGCATTGCAGACACCACTTCCATCTTCAGGTCTATGTAATATTTATTTTTATTATTTATGAAGACTACAGTGTAAGCCATTATGAAAAAGGCAAATAGATAGATTGCTTTTGCTAAAGGCACAATAAACAAAAGCATCTCAGTTCTTCAGCTTGCCAAGGTGTAATCTATTTGCCAAGTAGATGATCCATTTATATATAAGTAAGCAAGCATTTGATCATTACCCAAGTCTCACTAGACTATCTACCTAAAGAAAAGTACAGAGTTGTAGCAATTTGTCTAAGAACACACAAATACTATCAGAATAAATAACTTCAAACTGACCAAAGCCAGGAATATTAAGGCAGATTCAATGTGGGAAAGATGATAGTTCACAATTTCTTCTGTATGAATCTTGAATGATCAAAGATAAAATTTAACAACACCACAGAATACATACAACTCCCCAAATTTCACTTCAATTTTTATTTCCATTTCACTCCTCTTTTACAGAGATTTCTGTCAGCTAACACAGCTCTATGAAAAGTAGCCCCTCATTGTGCAGACAGTGAACTATAGCAGTGAAAAGCTAAGTTGTTTGTAAGGGGAATGTACTAATCATGCTAAAACATTTCCCTTTTATTTTTTCTTGTAGACATACTCTGTAAAATCAACTTTCTGTAAGGATTTTAAATTGACTGGGCTGTAGAGATCATGCGCTAGTGAAGATTGTGGTCCTGAGGGATATGGGTCAGGGGGCAGAATTATAGCAATTTTCCTGAATTTTAGGAAAACAAACTTCCAGCCCTTCAAGGAGTTAATCAATAGGACTAATAGGGTAACTGCCCTCAAGGACAAAGGAGAATAACAAAACTTTAAGGATGCTTTCCACAGACTGCAAGAGCTAGGGATCCCAAGGTGTAGTAAATCAGGAAAGGAAAGCAAGAGACCAGCATGAGTGAGTGGACACCTACCGGTCAAACTACAGAGCAAGAAGGAAATGCACTGGCGGTGGAGGCAGTCACAGATAACCCTAATGTGGTGGCTCTGCCCAGTTGTGTAGGGATGAGGTCAGGAAGGCCAAGACATGAATGGAGCTGTACTTGACAAGGGACGCAAATACTAAGGGCTTCTACAGGTATGTCAGGCAAAAAAGAAAGGCCAGAGACGTATGCTCCCTGATAAACAAGGCTGGCAAACTGGTGACAATGGATGAGAAGGCTCAGGTACTCTACAACTGTTTTGCCTCATTCTTCACTGACAGCCCCACTACCAACACCTCTTGAGTGGAAGGACCGCAAGGCTGAGACTGGAGGAGAAAAGTCTCTCCCACTGTAAGAGAAGATCAGGTTTGAGAGCACCTGAGGAACATGAATATATATTAGGCTATTGGACCTGATGAGATGAATCACAGGGTCCTAAGGGAATTGGTTTATGCAGTTGCCAAGCAACTCCATAATATTTCAAAGGCCATGGCAGTCAAATGACTGTGACCTGTCAGCCTCACCTTTGTGGCTGGGAAGATCATGGAACAGATCCTTCTGGAAGCTGTGTTATGGCATGTGGAGGAGGACAGGGTTTCACCAAAAGCAAGTCCTGCCTGGCAGCCTAATGGCCTTCTATGGCAGAGTGATTACATTAGTGGAAAAGGGAAAAGCTACGGATGTTGTCCACCTCTTCTTGTATTCTGATTTTTGTGGCATTTCCATCAACTTCATCGAATGAGAAAGGAGATGTAACATGTTCTTCCAGGTCCAGATCATTCAGCTGCAGAACTTAATAAATATACGTATGAAACTTAAAGCCCTTTAACTTAGCTTGGATAAACCAGTCTACTTTTTGTGAGATAACAGCACTGAGGAGCAAAGCTGTGATGAACAGCGTAGGCCGGCTTCCTTCTTCAGTAACACTAATTTAGTATTGAATTCCTGCCAATTCCTCTTCAAGCTCTTACCTTTACTCTAATGTTTGCAGGTAGGAGTCATAACAGATGCAAAAGCAGATCTGCTGGTGTTTCTTTTGGTCTTAAAAGCCATCCTTAATTTGTTTAGTGTAATTTCAAAGTCCCAATTTATTCTACAGGTTAAAATAATGCATTTATGCAGAACCTTCTTGCAAAGTTGTCTTATTATAATGATAATATTCCTAACCTACAATTAATAAAACCACAATCACTTACCAGTGTACTAGCTGATCTTTTCTCTTGTATATATTTCTTACTTCATCACTGCTTTCTAGAGCTGACTTGGAAACACCCTTTCTTTACCAGTTTTTCTCTAATTTTGCATATCATTTCAGTCAAGTAAAAAAATGTGATTAAAAAAATCTTGAGAAATATTCAGTGGAGAAAAACATGATCACTGTCAGTATAATCAATTCATATCCATAAAGTATCATGTTTCATTTTTATCGGATTTCAATATTCAATGATTTGTAAGATGCAAAAATAGAACATCACTGCATTTCAAAAATAGTTTTGAAAGTACAATCTACCTTTTCTATCCAAAGGGCTGGCTTCTCTTTGTTGTTTGAAATGGATTTCATAAGAATTGATGCAATCCTGAAGAAGATATAATTTCAGGGATTCAATATTTTTAACATTTTTAACATTCCACTCTTTAATGTTTTACTCACCACTTCTTGACTGCTTTTCTCCGTAACTGATACAGATGAAATTGTCTTTACACTGAGCTACTTGACCACTCAGATACAACTCAAACTAAAAGGCATCTACCCAGTTGTTCTGCTCTACTAATGTATACATTTTGTGATAAAAGCAGACCTGACACTGCCTTGCCTGACAAGATCTTGCTGTTCCACTGAGTTTCATTTCCTATTAAGACTTCATTAAACTTCTTTCTTAGAGTTGCATGGTTCATCTTTTCAGCAGT
>JAOXXN010000395.1:111577836-111614779 GCA_026770055.1 Myrmophylax atrothorax
GCTGAAAAAAGTGTGAAGTCTTTGGCTAGCAAGAACATCTCAAATATCTTAATTAAAAAAAACAAAACAAAGCAATAATGAACATCAATTGAGCCAGAAAAAGGTCTTCTTTCAGTAGGTACTCAATCAAAATTGCTTGTTTGACCTCTTTAATTTATTAATAAACATCTTCAGATGATTTTTTTTACTTTCATGTTCAACTAATTTCTTGAAAATAATATATTTTAGCTTAATTTTCTAATTGCTTGTTCACGTTTTTTACTCAGATTAGTATGACGTATTTGGAACTGATTTCATTTTCATCAAATTAGAACAAATGAAATAAGTACAGAGATCATCTGAAATCTTTGGCTTTGTTTGCAGGGTAAGACTTCTATCATTAATTGGGCTACTCTCTATGTCGTTCAGTAGGAGAGTTGTAATTGTACTGAATGATTTTAAGTTAACTAGTTCAGTCTCCTGAAAGAGGAGGACAGGAGAATGTCATAAAAAAACATTTACAGTATTGAACAATAATTTTTACAACTTAAATCTCTTTGTGAAAATAAACTTGACAATTATTATATTATGTAATACATATATTACATAAGTTGCTTCCATTATGTATAGTAGTACATTGTGTACTGTTGGTTCCTAATGAGCATAAAATTAAAACAAAAGTTTCAATACTCTTGAGTAATATTGATGACTTACTGGTTATAGATCAAAAGACAGCACAGTTGTCTTAATTAAAAATGTGGATTATTCAGTCCATGCACAGGTTTTAGTTTTCTAATAATATTAAAAGAATCCTTATATATCTTTGAATGAGTCTATGTTGCTGATTATTACCTATTAGAAAAGGTTAAAAAATATATTAACCTTAAAGCCAAGAAAAATTTGTATGTTGGGACCTGGTTTTGTTACGTAGTGACACCTTTTTTGATGGAAAGAACTTACATATGAAATTAGCAGTGTATTATATTTAGTTCAGATAAGTACTAGGAGAAAACAAGAACCAGTAGACTTTCCTGAAAACTTGCTGGCAAAGATAATTTTTCTCAATGAGGTCAATAAATAACTGCACTCTGCATGAAGAAGTACTGTAAAAATTGTTTTCAAAGGCAAAGGTAGATTTATATCTACACTAGCAAACAATATCGCCCAGTAGTAGAAACAGATATGTAAACCAAACCAGTTCATACTGAAGATGAAATTTTTTTTATACAAATTTCAAGGAGGAAGGAGTAACTTTAAGTAAGGTCTAATCCTATCCAACAAACCATTCTGTATTTGAAGTTATTTTGTACATTCCTGGCTTGCATTTCTGTTTGTTTCATGGAAATGAAATCCAGGTTCTGCTTCACAAATCAGTTCTATGATGTGAACCAAGGCAAAGTAATTAGAGTCAACTGGGAGATTAGCTTCAAATATGCATATCCAAACTAAAATGTTGGAAAAAAGTAGCTCTGAAGCATACGTCTCTTCTTACTGTTACACCACCTACCTAGGTTAGATGGTGCAGTAAAAGGCAAAGAGGAGAAAATAATGGGCTCATACTTCTATGTTCTTCAGATGAAATCTGTACCAATGAAATACTGTTGTAGTTTTGAATGATAACGTAAATTCTCTCTCTCCCACTACAGAACAAAGGAATAGCCCAACCACTTTGAATTCTGAGTTGATGACCTGAGTTAATGTTAGGGGGTGAGGGAGGACGAAAGGGGGACTTTTTTTGCGGGACTGGGAACGAGGCCAGCAGTGGAGCTGAGCTGCTGTGGTTCTTTCTTTTCTTTTTTCCTGTTTTTGTGGCCATCTACATCCTTCACTCAGCTCTGTGATCCTGGGGGAATCGTGTCATGCCTGTCCAGTTCTTTCCCTCAGGAGTCGAGGGCCAGTGAACAGTTTCTCCAGGCCTGCTGCCTGTGGCTCAGTCCCGGGGTCCCGCCTGGCAGCCCTGAGCCGGCTGTGTGGGCAGGCGGGCACGGCGAGACTCTGTTGTTTTGTGCTGCTGGCCAGAGAGAGAAGAGGAGCTTTCCCATCTGCAGGGAGAGAAGTTCTGCATCGCCTGCTGGTTCTTCTTCGTCTTTCAGCTCTCCCCACGTGAGTCATTTCAGCAAAGTCATCAGCTACTGACTGCTTTGCCCCAGAGGGAGGCTGCACTGCCAGCTGAGGCACAGCAGCGCCTCCCTACTGTCTACAAATATAGTTGCACCTGTGAAAGAGCAGAGAGAAACTCAATTTCATATAAAGGTTTTGTCGTGTCTTGTTTTGTTCTGATTTGTTCTCTCATTGCGGGTATGGTGTAGTTTTGCTTTTGTACTAGTTTTTGGATATACGTATACATACAAGAACAGTTATCCTTCTTTCATCCATTTTCTAATTAAACTTCCTTTTTCTTAAATTTAATAAAGAGTGATGTGATTATTGTGGAGGAATCCTCTCCTCTGCTTTTTGGTACACATTTTGTTTTTTCCCTCAAACTAAGAGAAATACATTGGAAGAAAAATGCTGAGTAGAGTGGGCAGTAATATTATGTCCAAACATAGTTGGTAAAAAACTAATATAATTCTAATATAAGTGTGTAAAACTCAATAGTGATACATTCATGCATGAGTGTCAGTTTGTCTACAGATACATATCTGATGGATATGTAAACCTGAATAAACACAAACTGTATGTTCAGTCACTTACATAATATAATAGTATACATGTATATGATGCCTTAAAAGTCTGTAAAAAAGACACCAAGCCAAATTTTGGGTAGGAGATAAGATAAAGGGTAGTGACTTTAATGAGCACCCAGGGTCGCCCAGGAATACATTGACGCACTCGTGGGCAAGCTTTAATTTCCATAGCTTTTCTAATATGATCCATCCAATCATTGCTTTACACATTTCCAGTTCCACCTTTCTCCAGCCCCAGTCCCACCCTGGTTCCACCCTCCAGGAATTGGGTCTGGGGTTGATGAGACCCCCTCTTCATCAGTCTTCCTCTTCCTCGGGCACCTGGAGTTCTTCCAATGTTCTTTCTTCGGGTCACTCTGCCTTGTGTTTATGTCTTCTTCTGATACCCTTCAATCTTGTACCTTGAACAAGAGACTAAACAGCTAAGGAATTTTAGCTCCCTGTTCTGGAACAGGGGGTAGCAATAGAAAGACATTAAACTTAAGCTGCTAGAAATATTAACCCACTAAAAATCTACTTTGCTACAGCTACTGTGTTCCTAAAATCTATAAAATGTTAAAATCAAAAAATCAAAAATCCTTCCTGCATCATACATAAGAAAAAAAATCCACATTAAGGTCCACACACCTTATACTATTCCTCACTAGTATAGATGTTGACATCTTGTTCTGATGTATTGGCTTACAGGACTTTTAGGATGACAGTCCAATCAAATATTTGCACAAGTTTGAACTTTGATAAACTGGATTCAGAAGAAATTTTTGTTATTTTGGATTAATGAAGTAGCATAGCAGTCTCAGCACACCTCCATTAAGTAAATTTGCTTATTTCCATTATCCTGCTGAAGCTTTTTCTAGATAGTGTCTTTACATGGTGGAGAGAAGAAGTATGACACATAAATCTATAAGCTAGGAATACTTGGTAGCAAGAGTCTTTACAAAATTTTACTCAATTATATTCATCTGCCCTTCTTTATCATACTTCTGCATAAAACAATTTAAATAAACAGTCATTCTTCATCTGGTTAGAGAAATTATTACCTCCACTGCATTCTACAATTGAGAGAAGACTTGGTACAAAGAGAGCTTAGGACTACAGGCTAATATGATTGGCACACTAAATGATGTGCCAAGCTGCTTAAATAAATCCTTCTTCAAACAGAACCAGTTATACCAGAAAAAAAGGTGGCAGATGTATATTTTCTGCTGGGATTTATACAGCCATCTGGCCTTGTAATTTCCAGATGGAAGTTTCACATTAAGTTCTCACACTGAGATTCTAAAGTATTTGAAAGGTCTGTATTTCCTTTATTCAAGTATCTATGACATAGATGAAGTGCTCTCAGCACTTGCAGTTGCTGCTGACTAAGGAAAATTTAATTTTTACATAGTATGAAATCTATTACTTTGCCAAATATTCCCTTAATAAATTCATTCTATTAAAAGGTGCTGCATGATTAATGAAAATAGTAACTTCAAAGACATTTGCAGAAAGTCAGAATTTCACAGCTCAAAGCAAACTTTAATGAGACAATTAAGTCATAAAAGTTCTTTGATTCTTGCATTTGAGTTTGTTTGCTATATTTAACTTCATGCCATAAGGAAGTCTTTCAAACTTGTCTTTTAGTGTTTCAAAACTACTTGTTAGAAACTAACATTGTAAACAGGACAAGAACAAATGTATCAGGACTAAGGACATAGAAAATTCAAGTTATGGATGACAGATGCACAAATGGAGATAGATAACATCAGGATAAGCAGGCAAAATAATATGTAAATCTATAATAAAAGATAGGTTAAAACTCCAGAAAGCACGTGTAGTCTAATCTACACCATAGCTGAATACTCCTATACACATGTGCAAATAGTGGGTGACATCAGGGAAATCTATGAGAAGTTAAGAGAAATCAGGAACCTAATAATGTATTTGAATTCTCTGCACTCTCTCAGCCTGACTCCAGTTGTTGGTTGACTGTCTATTCTAACCAGACTTCCCTGTAAAGGAAAGGGGAACATAAGAAGTGTGAAAATCCTTGAAAATGCCACAATTCTTCTGGCTGCAGAAGAGGACTGCAGGGGTTGATGACCACCTTGGTACTTAAGACAGTGTTTGTTTCTCCAACTCCATCATAACTGTATGAGTCATGGAAGGTTCACAGCTTCCCTCAGTTGCTATGGTTTGAAGAAGAACATGTGCTTCACCACAGTATCTTCTCCTCTTACCTCTTTGACTTTCTGTAGTTAAACATGGGACAGTCCCCTGGTGCAATGGAGAGCGCTCCAGACTCCAAATCCCAAGGTCGTGAGTTTGAGTCTCAGTGGGGACCGTCCCCTGGCAGTTAAATGCCTCCCTGACATCCCATCCCGTCAGATCTCGGATGCTAAACAGGATCAGCCCTGGTTAGTGCTGGGTGCTGCAGACAGTCCCAAGGACTTCACTATCACTGTCCAAGCTCACTCGACCATGGCAGATGGACCTTAGGACTTAAACGGTGGAGCCCCTCCCAAATCTTTATTCGTGAAGTTTGGCCATACATACAGTTAAACATGCTTGATACTTTCCATTGACTTTCAGCTCCTACTTGAGCTATAGGAATATTTTTCTTCTTGTCCCTTCTATAGAACACCATTTGGGCCACAGGTCCCTGTGAACCTTGCAACGTGTACAGTATTTATGATGTCAATCAGTATGTTTACAGAGTAGCTTCATATTCAAATAGTGACTTATAACTCAAAACCAGTTTGACTAATTTTCTTTTTACTTAGGAGAAAAACTCAATCCCCCCCAAAAAAAAACCCAAAGCAAAGCAAACCAAACCAAACCAAACCAACAACAGCAACAAAAATCCCAAACCAACCAACCAAAAAAACAAGCAACAAAAAAACCCCCACAAAATAGCTACCCATTATTAAAACATAGAGAATCCAATCTAGCTTATATAGTTTCAAAATATGGGGCCCTGAGATAGGTTAAAACTCATTTGTAGTTCTGCAGATATTATACTCTCTCTAACCTGCCACGAGAGGGCAAATTACTCATTCAGTGTTATACACAATATAATCGCGACATTTGTAAACAACCATAACTGTTAACTCCAGTAAGTGACAAACAACCTTCATCTAGCTAATGCTTGAAGGAATTCAAGTAGGTGGCTAGTTTCAAGGTGCTAAAAGGAAATAAGCTTTGAAAGCAAGTTCAAATCAGAATATTTAGTTTAGTGGAAAAACTTCAGTCACTTTCTTTGTCCGGAAATATGTATTATTTCTTTCCCCAAGAGGTTTTTTGACTTTTATAATATTGTTGAAAGCAACATAGGTACTCAAAACAAACCTTTTCAGCAGGGCACATGACCAAGAAACCAATGAACTTTGAAACCAAAATAATTTATTTAACACTTAGCTTACCCTTTATTTGCTATATATCCTGTCATAATGTGTAATATTAGAATGGAATATGTTAAATAATAATTCTAGCATTTCAAATAATTTTTTTTTTTATTTTGGAATTAAACATTCTTTTATTACTTCTCTTCCAGAATATGCAGATCTTTCAGCAGCTTTACCAAATTTTAAGATCCATCTTTGGAAGTCTGCTGTATATTACATATTCCTGAGGACAGTTTGCTTTTTGAGTTGCACCTGCTGGAAGTTGTCACCATTGACACAGGACACAGTAAATGCTGAGGTCAGGAATAGTCCAGGATTTACATAAAAAATCTAGTCAGAAGGTGATATGTAAATACCTTTTCTTAAAATAAATATTTATAGATGCTGCCTGAGTATTAAACATCATATCAAACACTGATAATGAGGCAAAGATAAAAAAAAGACAGAGAACTCAAATAAGGGAAAAAGTATCATTTGTTTTCATGTCAATTAATTTTTCCCTTGCTTGCTAAATTTAATTATCAGATTTCATTACCTTAGACGGTTTTTTAAATATTGTTTGCTTTACCTTATATTGAAACAATTTTCAAATTCCAGTTATCACATCTATCATTAAATTTTGTTATTACTTTCATAGTTTTTATTTTTAGTAACTAAAAATATCAGCATGCAAAATTCTAGAATGAAAACATGTACCTTCATTACCCACATAAAAGTGTTCTGTACCTTCTATATCAGTACTTTGCTTTATACTTTCAGAGTTAAGGCTTGAAGAAGGAAAAGACCAAAATAGTTCAATTATCATGTGTTGCTGCTTACAAAAACTTTTAAAATTAATTTTTCCCAGATTCTCGGTCATACTAGTGTGGTAGCGGCCCATAGCATGATTCAAGACATTTTAGATTGAGAATTTTGCACAATAGCAACAGTATATTCTCATTAAAATAACTGTGCCCACATTATTAAGTTTAGCTCAAATTAAATAAATAATAACAAAGGAAGAAAGGTGACATGTCTCATCTCTCCTCTCTCAGGATCAACTAAATTCTCCTTAATTTTAGGTTACAATTGCCAAATTTAAGTCTTTTTTCTTGATGTAACGTTTTATGGCATAATAAGAAGGCATGAGAAGATAAGAAGATACACCAATCATTCAAACTGAAGTTTGTTGCTGAATCTTAGTGTATTTTTCATAAGGTATTATTTTCACACCCTGTTTACTCCTGTTTCATAACTTTTTAAAGAAACATTCTAATTACATCAGCAGGAAAATGGCCAGTCCTTGGGCCATAAAATGAGACATTAAAATAATCACTTATATTCAGCTGCATTACTCCCTCTCTGCAGTCAGAACACTTGTTCTGATCTCTATGATTTTTCACAGTCCAGCTTAAAAAGCAGTTCATGAAAAAGGAATAAATGAACCCTTCATATATAGTCAATCTGACAGGATACTTGAAAATAAAGAGGATGGTATATTCTTATGAACATTTTAGGTATGCAACTTTTACCATGAAGAATTTATGGGTTTGAAGAAACATAATCAGAAATTCAACATTAGACAGCAGTATGGAAGCATGCAAAGGGTCATAACTGCTTCTGATGGCCACTGCTGATGTGAAGGGACAGATGTTCCAAAGAAAGAAAGTTAGAAAAATCTGAATATTGTTAATACCCATAGCATGCACCACCTAAGGAATTCTGGAAAACTTTCCCAAGTAGAAAAACAGACACAGAAATTCAAATATTATTCAAGACATGAAGACTAAACTGAAGGCCATTCTGTTTACTGATTGATGGCAATTGGCCATTTAATTGTTCAGTGCAGAGCTGCTTAATGCTCTCTCTTTGAAGTCAGGAGATGAACAATATTGATTAATGCCATCAATTAGTGTCAAATTTTAGTCTTGTGCTAAGACTGCTTCTCAGTACTGCACTGACTTGTTCTTCTTTCCCTCTATGCTTGTATTGATACATCAGCAAGCCATAAAGCTCAACAATACTTTTAACTCACATTTAGCTAATTCTGACAACACAAACAGCAACAGTTGAGTATAAGGAGTAACGTGGAAGTTTAAATTGTTTAAAATTGTAATTTTCCCCAATTTATCTCTCAATTTAGTTGTAAAGTTTCTTAACCACAGTCATAATGGAATCATAAATGTTATTAGAATTATAAAGTACTATAAAATTAGTGTTGCTTAAACAAAACTACAGTATCATGAAGTTGAATACCAGTCTGCGTTCTTGAGAAACTATAACTGAATTACAGAAAGGCACATTAGGATTGTTCCTACTCTTGTGTCAGCAGTTATAGCTTCTAGAGCAAGTACAAGCCACAAGGTGATGCTCAGAGATATGTTAAATAGTCTACAAAAAAGCACATAAATTATGTTAGAAACTCATAATATGACTGACATTTTTCAATACTATTTTTTAATTTTCTTGAATTGAAAATATTTTAATGGGTATAATTCCATGTATAATAACACTCGCAAATATAAAACTACAGCACAGTTCATGAACAAATATATTTCTCTTGTCTTATGACCTTCAGAAATTTTACTGATAGTGTCACAGTAGTATTAGAAATGAATGCTAATATCCTCACTAGTCAGTTAACTGAAATACAGGAGATCTACAGAGGAAAAATATTAGGGATCAAGTTGATATATTTTACCTTCAATACTAGGTTCCTCTTTAAACAGGTAATACAATAATTAGGCTAATAGATGCTTTAAAAACACATAATCTTGGTGAGGAAAAATTTCATTTCATGGTCTTAAAAATATAACCTGCTAAAGGCCAATCAGTTGTGACTGAACACAAGTTTTTCCTTTTTTCTTAAAAAAAGGAGAGAGATTGGGGAGAAAAGAGCTAACTCACCTTGCAATTTCTAAAACCAAATTTTCATATACTCTTTAAAACATACTAAAGTGATATTTCATTTTGCCTTTTATTAGCACTTGTGCCCTTCAAATTCTTTAGCTGAACTGGAAAACCATGTTATGAACAAACAGTTTTTAATAAATGAAACCATTAAGGTCCAATTGGATAAAATTTACATTCAGCAACTATGATTCACTTTATACAACCTTTTTAAAAACATCAGCTTAACCCTGTTGTCCCAAAGAGGCTGCTCTTTATGCTCCCTTAAGTCCTTCAGCTCAATAAGAAACTCTTAAAGCTTAAATTTTATGATCATTATGAAACTGGTCTTTCACAGGCATTGTGACCTTCTAAACATGAAATAGTCCTTACTGAAGCCTCCCAGTCTTGTTGAGAGCATAATACTTTTATGAACAATATAATTTGCTGTTTCAAGGTCTTCTACAGTTACAAGCAGAAACATTAGAAAGCCTGTCTCCTGAATAAAAGGAGCCTGTGTTAAGACTGGAAAAACTTAGAATATCACACTTTCAAGTAAAATGTTTTTACTTATAAATGATTACAAATCCATGCAGCCAGAAAACAGCCATGCATTTTCAACAGCATAACTTTTTCCAAGATTAAGATTACTCAATTAGAAAAAGGATTTATGAACTAAAGAAAATTAGAAGCAATAGTTGAATGAAGGCCTGCGTTCAAAGTTTCCAATACACTGGTAAATGTTATTTTACCTATGTGTTTTAGTGTTTTTCTCTGTTTCTGCTCGAAAACTTAAAAATTTTACAAACACTTTTTTTGTCGTTCATTTATTGTTTTTTCCTGTCAACACATTTTATTTGTAAATGCACATGGAAAGGTATTTTTTACATTTATACTACATCCAAAGTGTCTGAAATAACAAATGCTAAACATTGATAAAATTTTGCATGGAGGAAAGCTGTGTCTTAATGTTTCTTAGGCTGATCTGCTGTTTCTGTGATGACAAGATAGCATTTAGGGTTTTGACTGAGATGGAAGGCTTTTAGTGGAGTGATTTAATCTCCTTTACAAGCTTCCTGAGCTAAAGAAACAGTCTTCATTTTTGTAACAAGTTGTCTTTAAACTTGATTTTTTTTTTCTCTGCTACAGGAAGCTATTTTCAGTTGTGTTTATTCTGAGATGGAGGTCTTCCATTTTTAGTACAGGAAATCTCAACTATAAATTTGTATTGCATTTCAGTAATTATTTTATCATAAAGTCAAAACATTCTTTTTTCATCACCTGAAAAGATAAATTTGAAAGAAAGGTAGTATTAAAACTGACATTAAGAGAGAACAGAAAAAGAAAGTGGATAATGAAAAGGAAATCGGAGAAATAGATCCAATACCAATACATAAAATAATACATATTAATGTGCATCTGGCTTAAAAGTATGCTACCTTCCTTTAGTTAAATAAATTATTATTTATGTATTTATTTATGTATGTATGTATGTATTTATTTATTTATTTATTTATTTATTTATTTATTTTCTTTAAATGTTGTAGGACTAAAGATGGCTATGCAAGCATTTTGAACAAGATAAACAAAAAAAGAACAGCAAATTAAATAGAAAACATTACAGGTCACAGAAAGGAATAAAAGAGTAAGAAAAATTGTGTAAGGAGAACACTCTTTGAAAGCAAGCAAATAAAATGTGTAAACTTCAGACAAAGAAAAACATTAAAAAAATGATAGTTGAGGAAAGAGGGCAAAGAAAATATTTACCTGGAATTAAACAAACATTTTTCACTCTCTTGGTAGACCAGAAAAAATTCCAAGAAAATTAATTGAAAGAGGAACAAATTTTTTGTGATTCGTATCTTAGAGGAAGTTTTCATCAGTACAACTTTGCAAAACTGAAGTCTTGCTTAATCAATTGAGAATGGGGTTGATCAGCATTTGACCAAACCTAAACGCAGCTTTTGAAAATGTATGAATTATTCCCATCATTTAGGCAGGGACTGTAACCTTTGCAATTGCCCATCAGTTTCATGCCACACTCAACAAAGGTCTTGGGTAGTGAGTGACTGAATGGGATAAGTTACATCCCAGCACAAACAGTCTTTCTGACCTGCCTTATCAACATCTCCAATCCCAGCAGAAGTTCATTTTCAGCATTTCGGTTATTATTTTTATGTTTGCAAACCCACAGCCTATGAAAAATGGTTAGTCTCAACTGCTCCTTTCCTCTGTGGTCTGCTGTAAAAAAAAACAGGCTAATGCAACAAAGCTTTCATTTTTCATGAAAATTGGAAAACAAGATGAACAACTTCCTTTGTCAAGTGTTTAGGAAGTTTAGCTATAAGCCCATCTCTAACTTCAGTGAATCCTATATATAGGTGATAGACTGGCATCCTACAGAAGCAATATTGAGAATTTGGTCAAATATTCGACACTGCAGCATCAATGACATTGATTCAACTCTGAAGTGTAAATACATTGAATGAGAATCTTGAGGAACTCCCTACAATGCACTGGTTAAAAAAAGATATAACTCTAAATTAATGATTAGACAAAGCCATTTCCATATTTAAATGCCTTAATGCTGACCCAGAAATGACCAAAGTGCTATGAAGATATTACTGGTAATCTATCCACAAACATGCATACACGCACTTGTTACTGTTATACTGGCATCTGCCTTGCCTGGAAATATCCACAACCCCGTAACTAATAGATTATATTATTTCAACTCACAAACAATTATTTTATTTCCATTGATTATTTTTAAATAAATTCCAGAATAATACTGGACAAATTCAAGAAAAAGAGGGACCTTTTTCAAGGAGTTCATTTGTTATTTAATTTTGACAAAACTTAACCTGCAGCTTTTAAACATGGAAGACAAATGTTCTTTGAATTCCAACTGAAGAAAAACAAAGTCAAAATGAATAATACAGAATAAGATCTTTCAGTAACAGAAAATCTTTGGTAATTCTTTTTACAAAAGCTGTATAAAAACCATGCTACCTTGTCCAGGTATATGCAAAATAAAACAAAGAGTGTAAAAACCTCTTTTCACATTCATTTTTTCAAACAAAATTTTGGTGCTTATCAATCAGAGTAAAAAAGATAAAATAAAGGCACACCTTTAGAAGATATTAAGGAAAGATTAACACAGAATGAGGAAATACTAAATACTAAATCGGAGAAATACATATGCATTAGTATTTACAGAAAGACAGATTAAAATGTTTATTAAAAAAATTCATTAACAATGTAATTCATTCCTGGTGACATCGTAAGAAAAAAATGCATTTTAAGTCAATGCCAGCTTTCACTTTCAATCTGTCACCTGCTTTTTTCCCCCCCTCCATGTTTTGCTATTCACAAAAAAGCTTTCATTCATTACATTAAATTAATAGCAATTTTCAGCATTCAGACCAACACTACATGCTTCAGGGGAAGATTTAACATACTGTCAATGCTTGAAAGGTGAGTTCAACCTTGCAGTGTTGTACTTATCCCTGTCCCTTTACTTGAACTGACTTTTTATATTGCCTGTGTGATGGGAGAAGGGCAGTGTTCAAGGGAGTGCAGACCACTCTGTACTGAACAGACCTGGATCACCAGAGATGGTGTCATGGTTTAACTTCAGCCAGACACCAAGGCCCCACACAGCCTCTCGCTCATTCCCCCACAAGCAGGATCTGGGAGAGAATCAGAAGGGCAAAAGATAGAAAACCCAGGGGTTGAGATAAAGACGGTGTAATGGGCAAAGAAAAAGCCATGCACACAAGCAAAGCAAAATAAGGAAATAGTTCACTGCTTTCCATGGGCAGGCAGGTGTTCAGGATGTTCAGCCATCTCCAGGAGAGCACGACCCCATTACACGCAGCAGATTCTTGGGAAGACAAATGGCATCACTCCAAACATCAGCCCTTTCCCCTTCCCCTATATACTGAGCATGCTGTCATATGGTCTGGAATATCTCTTGGGTCAGTTGGGATCACTTGACCCAGCTATCTCCTCCCAATCTCCCAAGCACCCCGAACTTCCTCACCACTGTGGCACTATAAAGCAGAAAAGGCCTTGGCTCTGTGTAAGCCCTGCTGAGAAATAACAGACACAACTCTATATTATCAACCCTGTGTTCGGCACAAATCCAAAACACAGCCCCATACCAGCCACTGTGAAGAAAATTAACTCTATGGCAGCCAAAATTAGCAGAGAGAGTCAACTCTGGAACTGGAATTACTCTTCAGCCACAGATCTCTCAACACTGGTTTATATGGAAGTTTCAACATAAATTTTGCTGTCAAGAAAACTGAGATGGAGTCAAAGAAACACTAAAGCCACCTTTGATTTTGTGTACAGATTTAAACTCTCAAAAAACTCAAAAAAAGTTCTCAAACACCAAGCTCAGCACTGCTAGAACTACAAGGCTGGGTGCCTTAGTTGAAGCTAGCTTGAGTTGAAGTAATTTCTTTTTGAGCAAAATGCAAAGATGCTTTTAGACCTTAAAATTAGAAATCTTTCTGCAACATATGCAAAGAAATAATTTTGATTATTCCCAGATTATTTAATTCAGAGTAGAATTAATGTGGTAAAAAAAGCAATGCTTGTAAGCACCTTTCATTGATTAGCATGGATGCTATTTTTGTCCTTTTTATCACCAGAAGTCAATTTACAAAATGTCATTTATAAGCTTTTTTTAGTAAACCTTGCTGTATTGCTTCAGACAATGTTTTTTGGACAAACCTGGTTTCTTTTGCCAAACAATTGAAAACAATATTATATTCATTTACTTCCTTAAGTTTATGCATGGCTGAAGACTGCCATTTGATTAGAAAACAGAGTAATTTTCAGTGCCTCCAAACTAACGTGCAGCAACAGAATGGAACCTCTTTAGCCTGTAGATTGGCTCATCACGAGACTGTACAAAGAAGCATCGTAGGAAAACTATAAGTACTAAAATTGTGTCTCCTGGTTTTTGTTAGTATCAGATACTGAAATTAAAACAATGTAAACAAACAGGCAAGAAAAAAAAACCAACATGCATACACCCTCCCTCCAAACCAGAAAAAAACCCTAGAAACAATTTTAAAAAAATAAATAAATCCCCTACCAAAGAAACCCCAAATCACCATTTGCGAATAGTTGCGGCTCACTGATGACTTGTAAAGAGAAAAAATAGCATTTTGATCACATTAAAGCATCACTCTTCAAGTTTTAGAAAGATACGGGAAGTAAGCAAAATAAAGCTGAGCAATTTCTGTGAGCAAAGACAAAACAAATTCTTACTGTGGAAACAAATTTCTTCTTATGGAGTTAATTGCCCTGTCAAACTTGCTGGATGACATAAAAAAATAGGTGATTCAAAATAGTTATAACTTGCTTGTCTGTCTTGTGCTACTGCAAAATGATTTCACAGTTTGAACAATTCCTTACTTTTAAAAGTTTCCATTTAGTGTTGCATAAATGGCACTTCTACATTCTTAAAGAGCAGCATGTCTGAGAAGAATAAAGAAATTTCAGAATCTCCTGTCAATAGATACGGAACCTTTGGTACTAAAATCTCAGAAGAATTTTCATGGAAACGGTAAAGAAGTTTTATAACTCTACTTCACTAATTTAGATTTGGTTATTGATGATAGATGGTTGTGAGCACATTTCATTATATTATTTTATTGCTCTTTCATGGTTTTCCTGAAACAAATTCCCCATAAATCCTGAGAACTTGTATCTCTATTGCATGCAGCACTAAAACCTTGGTACAATGGCTGAGGGAACTGGGGTTGTTTAGTCTGGAGAAGAGGAGGCTTAGAGGTGACCTCATCACTGTCTAGAACTACCCGAAGAGTTTTCCCGGGCAGTCAGCAATAGGACAAGGGGACACAGGCTTAAGCTCTACCAGGGAAATTTAAGTTGGATATCTGAAAAAAATTCTTTACAGAGAGAGTAATCAGGCATTGGAATGGGCTGCCCAGAGAGGTGGTGGATTCACCATCCCTGGAGGTTTTTGAACGGAGATTGGACATGGCACTGAGTGCCATGATCTAGTAAATGGACTGGATTTGGACCAAGGGTTGGACTTGATCTCAGAGGTCTTTTCCAACCCAATCGATTCTATGAAATGGCAATTTTGGTATCAGCTAAGGAAATCAATTCAAGGTTTCTGCACAAAAAACCCCCAAACTGCCACAAAAACTCCACAAAGCAGTGTAATTGTTATAGAGCAGTCATAAACTGATAAGGTTTTGAATATAACAGGTTTCTTCTTTGCTGAGACTGAGGCAAATGTCTTCAAATGACAGAGAAAATTGTTTCTGAAAAAGAGATATCGTGGCTGACAGAAATAGAGCCATTCTTAAATACTTTCATAATCCTTTGGCAAGGCTCAATACCCTAAGAAATAAAACAAATAATAAACACATGAAATCTGTCATAACACACATTCTGTCTCCCTGTTCTTTTTAGCTCTCTGTCAATATCCAAGGACTATAGCTGTGCAGCACAATGTAAAACCAAAATGTGAAAAAGTAGCCTTTGAGGTTTTGGGGGGTTTGATTTTTTTTTTCATTAGGAGGATATTTTTAGGATTTCTGATATACTGAATCTATGAAGTTCATTGAAAAATTCACGTATAGAGACAACAAAAGTACATAAAAATCTGCATGGCCCTCTGATATCCCTATCTCTGTGACATCCAAAAAAACACGAGTCTTTGGATTAGTCAAACCAAGGATCCATCCCACCTAGTGCTTTGTTTCTAATGAGTGGTAATAGAACTTGCTGGGGAAAAAAAGGAAATGTAAAGAGGTACTACCCCAGAATACAATCCCAAGCTCCTATAATTTGTGGCTCAGAGACTTCCTGACAAAGAGATTTATATCCTATAGCCTGATTTGATTTCTCTACCATGAACAGATCTAGCTACTCTGTGATGCCTGGAAAATGTTGAGCACTGATTCATCCTGTCACAAGAAGTCCTACAGTGTAATTACAGCCTAGCCTATTTAGACATTTTGGAGTCACTCCAAATTCAATTGTCTTTCAGAAAGCATACAGCTCTCTGAAAGTCTTCACTGTTATCTTCATTATCTTGGAATACCTAATATAACTTAACAACTTTGTCTCTTTACTCCTTATTCATTTACAGATTATCTATATATATGTTAAACAACACGTGTCAGAAAATGCACTACTATTTTTTTCTACTATGAATGCAGAAAAATTAGTCTCTGCTTTAATTTCAGTTTTATTTCTTTTTAATTTTATTTTAACCCATATTAAGCTGTTCCTTTTCGCCTGCTGGTTTCCCTGAGAAACTGAAGAGAAAACCTTGTTTAATGTATTTTGGAAATCCAATAAGCCTGAACTGAACTCTATATACCTCTTACAAATGAGAAAATGCTTTCCTCACAGGTATCTGTATACCATGGAGACTCATAATTAAACTGCATGAAATGTAGCTCTTTGGAAATTCAAGAGCAATCATATGAGGTAAGAGCACAATACTGTGGAAATCAAAGCCATCAACAGAATATGATTATTTCCCTTTGATTCCTTTATCCATTAAGTTATTTTGTATTGCAGACATTGTAAGATTATTAAAACTCATTCTGAAAACTGTCCATTACAATCCAGTCCATTGCAAAAATGTCTTTTGTTTGGAACCTTGTCATAGCACTGATCTTTGAATGAAGCAAAAACTAAGCTGTTTGCTAGTGTATAAAGTATGAAGACATAATTAGGGATAATTTTTCCCTGAAGTCTGTCTTGTAAAATACAAAATTCTTTCACATGAGAGAAGAAAGAAGATATAGTATATACAGTTGTATATACAGTATGCTAAGGTCTTTTGGCTGATTCAGGGAAGAACTGATATGATAACTGTATTAGAAATGCCAGCAATATCTCCTTTTGCTCTGTGGTGGTTAACTCTACTGATATTTTTTCATATAATAATTTGCCTGTATCGTACCTGTCTTTTTTAACACCTTCTAAGTTTTAAGAAGTGAATGGCATGTGTTTGCTTACTAACCAACTTTAAAACACATTTGCATCTTGTCTTTAATGTTAAATTTAGTTTTTCAAAGAAGGTTTTTCTGGTACATATCCTTTGAAAATTGCAGGTCAGAGTTTTCTGACAAATTTATGTATTGATATCTCTTGAGTTTTCTATAGAACCATGCCTATTTTCAACTCTGTTAACAACATGTCATACCTTGATTTTATGCCTGTAAGAGTTCTATGAGATGACTGTGTTAACAGTTTGAGATTTATTTCAAAATGCGTTTAATTGCAAACCACACATGCCTGGCTATCTGATATAATAATATAGGGATCTGAAGACAGCTGCAAACTCTTTTTATACTATTTTAGCCATCAAAAGTATTGTCCCCACAGACAAAAATACCTATTTTAATACAATTTAACAGAGATTTAATTTGCTGACAACTAGCAATTAATTTTGTAACAACTGAATAAATTGATTCAGTTTTTAATTCTTCTGGTCCTTTTACATTCTCCATATTGACATCAGAAGTAGAACAAGTAAAACCTAATCAAAATTCAAATTGAAGTATTGATCATAAACAAACAAATTCTTAGCAATCCTAATTCTGTTTCATCTTAACTCTTAAAAATCTCCCTCATGTTTGTAGAAAATGAATAAAGCTAAGAAACAAAGACTATGCCTGTACCATCTTCTGCAAGCATTGTGATTTCAGCATGAATGTTACCGAGTTTAAAATTTGTTTCAGTCAAGCACACTGGCTCTACATGGCTTTTTCAAGGATTATTATTTATCCTGAATTAAGTCATACTTTTTCTGGCACTTACATATTAACAGTAGAGGAGACCATAATATTTAAGTTTGCAACATACTAGACACATGCTCATGCTCATATCCTCCCATTTGTGCTAGTAAGGTTACCCTCAGAAGTTATAAAGGAACTTACTGCTTTTTGTAACTGAATGACAGTCTGCAAATAAAACTAAAACCAAATAAGCACATTTTACCAAAATCTTTCTATTTTTCTGTAAAAGATATTTCAGAATAAAATTCATATTAAACTAATCCAGATCCTATGTTGAACAAAACATCACTTGTAAGGGTTTCTCGGATTTTGTTAAGGGACATGGTGAAAGAGAAAGGATAGGCTGACTATGAACAGACAAAACAATGCAGTATCTGTATCAATCATTGCAATTCTCAAAGATGTTAATTCCTGCCCCCACATGCTTTATGTGCATATTGCAATTGCCATCCAAATGGCTTCCTAGTAAGAGGTGATAGTCCATGATCTTCCCAAGAACTATGCATGTTTTTTCCAACTTCAAAAAAAAAGTTTTGTCTCTTTCATTTATTGTGAACAATAAATACAAGCAGATATTCAGAGATACAGAAAACAAAAACCAAATACTTTTTATCCGAATGTCATCTCTACACTTCCAGGCATCTTTGTCTATATACTGATTATCTTTGCTGTGGACCAAATAGAATAATCCAGTACAGCTCAGGAGCTAATGTAAGTCACAACAGCAATGTTTATTTCAAAAGCTATACCAGAAATACTTATAACAACCTAGTGAAGCTATTGGAGTGACCAAATGACCAAGTCAAGTTGAAATAAGATAGAGAAGAATGAGAGATATAACACAGGTCATGGGGACATCTTTCCCATCAAATTAACATCATAATATCTGTGGTATTTATTGTCATCTGAGCCCTGCCTCCTCAAAATCACAAAAGAGTCCGTGGTAAGTCTGAGGGAATAATTGAGAGCTGACAGCGGTATTCAGTTGTTTGAGGTTCTTGAAGCTGACAAATTAAAAATTAAGCTCTTATAAAATAGTGTGATATAAATTACAGAAGACAGGGAATCTCTACAACTATTGAAAGGAAGAAAACTTTGCACTGCCTTCTGTAAATTTGATTTTGATGGTCTTATTGCATTTTTTATATCTATCAAGATGGATGGTTGATTGCCTTATAATCTTAAAGCAATTTTATTTTATTTTTCAAGTTTAATTTGTCCTTTAGACATGTAACCTCTAACTTCTTGCTCTACCATTGATAAAAATGTGATCATCTCCTTTCTCCTCAAATTATCATAGTTTAAAATCTTCATATCCCAAGATATTTATTCGAGTTCAGAATTTTGTGTGTCTCTTCTCATCTCTGAAGTATTGAGGATAAAATTTCTGATTGGTGCATTAAATGGATTAAAAACTTTAGTCTTTTAGTAAAATGTATCCCACTTGGTGTAAGTATGAAAATTGGCATAGTTCTGAGTAGGAAAGTCATAAGTTCTTTCAAACATATATCCTATAAAATAATGCCATTGCAAATGTTTAATTGAGGCTTGAAATCTCCTTTATGGATTATGGTGTATAAGTGGGATTGTTCCCATTGCTATTGGTAAAAATTGTCATGTGCTATCATGGTAATCATGGTTGCATGGAAATACGGCAAGAGAAAATGTGACAAATGTGTATGTATTGATATATCTCAAATATCTCTGATGCATTCACAAGTTTAAAAGCATAACTTAGATCAATGGTGAGGAAAGACATGAAAACCCAATATGATGTAACAGTAACTATTATAAACTGAAAGAATCCAAAGCAAATCAGCCTACAACCTTGTTGTCCCAGCCTTGGGCTTTGGAATGGACTAGATGACCTCCAGAGGTTCCTTCCAGTCCAAAGTATTGTAGGTTTCTACACAAAGAAAGAATGATTTTCCAAGAAAATTATATTAGATGACCTACCTATGCTTATCAGGCTGAGGAAGTCAGTGGTCAACTTGTCCCCACTTCTTGAATGTCAAACTTTCTCCTTATGCTAAAATATGTGGTCCTCAGACAAAACTGTGTCTCATGGTGATTGGGCATGGAACATTGGAGAAAAAATCAATAAGCAAGATTGAACAGGAGTTTGATCTCTGCAAGAGACAGAAACAGATTTTAGAAAAGGGTAAAAGTTTGTAAGAAGTCCCAGACTATATATTTTTATATGCCTGAGGATTTGGAGTAACTTCCTGATACTTGCGCTAAGCAAAAGAGTCTCCCTCTACTCTCCTTTGCCATAAAGCTCTTCACAATAAAATTCTTTAAAATTCAGGCTACTAAAAAAACCCAAACAAACAAAAAAAACCAAACAAAAAACCCCAAAAAGCACAACAACAACAACAACAAAACCCAACACAATAAAAAAAAATAATAATTTGAAAATCCATCTAAATGATAAGAAGTTCATCTGTTAGCTTTGGGTTGCACATTCATCTGTGAGATTGGTCTCATATTCCTCAAGAGGCTGATAGGACAAGTCATAATTTTCTTGATCCTGCTGGGCCCCATAAGCAATGTGTAAGGTTTCAGTAGGCAACACCCCACAGGATCAATCATGTGGAAGTCAACTCCTTACAGAATACTAAGGAACTGAGGAAAAAGCATGGTAAACTATACTTGTAGATCATTCTGTATTTCATGTTTTGAGAGGCTATATATATAAAATGTTTCATTCTCAACATTTTTTATTTATTGCATGGTAAATTTTGCTTTCACCATTTCCACAGTATTTTATTTTCAGAAAGAAAATGTCAGTTTAGGAATATTATTAAGCAATAGACTTCTGGATGTTTTGATTACTCTCATTCATGCCAGGTTCAAAAAGGCTTGCATTCATCATTAGCTCTTACTGACTAAAAAGATCCAGTTCAAGAAAGAAGAAATTGCAGGGATTAACTTTATACACCATACTGTGTAGCAACTGACGGGGTTTTAAGCACTGTGCACTGTGTTCTCCAGTATTCGTGATATAGAGAGCTGCTACTTGACAATGCTTATGGATTTTATTGCTGGGTGACATCTTGAAGAGATCACCACCTATGGTGAAGGAAAATGGTAAGAGAGTCTCAACGTAGAATTACATAATCAAAATATTTGCTTTTACTTAGGGTTTTTCATCCACTTAGCATGTCACTCACCAAGAAGGAATCCTTACTAAAAAGGAGGAAGAACGAAGTGCAAAATACTGATCATTTGCACAGTCAGTGAGGTAGAGTCCATATAAAGTGTTCACATTTACTGAGTCCCAGTGGTCGCCTTATTAAACTGTTCTTCAGTCATCCTGAAAACATGATGGGAAATCCAATTATTAATGGAAGCAATTAGAATCTTCATTATAAAAGTGTAATGAGATCTTATTATAAATCCAGGTCTTTTTTTCAGAATTGCATGGAGATTTCAAGAAATCCTACCAACCAGAATGGTCTAATATTAGAATATGGTCTAATTTCATAAACCCTTCTTTAGAAGTAGTCACTCTAAAAATGAAAATGTTTATGTAGTATTGTTGTAATCAAAGTATTAAAGCTGGTTATTATTTGTATAAGAAAAACATGGGGTAAACCTTAGTAATATGGTGAACTAAAAAATTACCCAGTATCCCATCTTAGAATGATGCACATTCCAAGGCAAATTAAGACTAGAAGCTAAAAAGGAGAGAACAATGGACATGGAGTAAGACTATGTGTGGGGCAGAACTGGAAGAGTCATATTTTTATTTTTTGAATACATATGTCTAATATTGCTCTTTTATATGAAAAGAAGTTGACCCTCTCTTTGATGCTTTGTGATAGAACATAGAGGCAGTTTGAATGGAGAAGTAAAGTCCTTCTATACAATATCTTAGTCAAAGACTTCCAGGCACTGCAATGTTTACACAAAAACTGTGTAACTGTTAGTGAATACAGAGTGTCTTTATGTCTTCATGAAGATAAAAGAAATCAAGCATACACAGTATAAATGTCTCAACTACATTAATCACACACAACAATGCATTAACATAACCAATAATTATTATTTATAAATATAATACTTTCTCTTATTTTTCTTGAACACATTTTATGCAGCCTAGAAACATGACCTTATTTAAATTTGATTTTATCAGGTTTTTTCTCAAGGCAATCACAAACTGGTCCTTGGACTGGACTATAAAATGCAGCAAAGTGGAACAGGAGAAAAAAAAACCAAACAAATGGGACAAAATTAAAGCACTGTCTGGTCTTGATTCCTCTGCTTTAATTTCAAGTGATCTTTATATTACAATTTTATGGCAGCTATAATTAAAAACTGTGTACATATACATATATATATATGAAAAATTAAGTACTTTCAAGTCACTAAAACCAACAGCTTTCATGGCAGTATTAAGACCTTCTTGACAGCCTGGAAGAATATGAGCATATGATGCTTTGTCTCTGCTTTACTAAGACAAGAGAGCTCTGACTCCTTGTCAGGATATAGGGACCCTCTGTTTATACCAGCCATGAACACAAAAGTGTTCCTTCCTTTAAACTTTAAAAATACAATTTACTCCCTGCATTTGTTTGTTCAAATATCAACCAAGGAAACATTCTGAAGACTTTGATGCATGATGTCAAGGGGAAAGAACATGGAGGACCAAGAGGGAGCAAGCCAGTCTTTATTGAATGCAATAAAGACTCTCATTTCATCTCAAAACCAATGGCTAATTCTGCTTGTCTAAAGAGAAAGTCTCAGAAAATAAATGGGCAAGTAGAAGGATAAAGGTAATATGGTTAGCTACAACTGGGCTTAGCAGTTTGCACATTCAAAACTTTGAAAAATGTTTTCTCATTTGTAATATACCAAGTTTGCAATGTGATAAAAAAGCTCATTCTGCAATAAGAAACTCTATAAGAAGTGCAAGGTGAACAAGCAAACTGAAGAAGAAATAGATAATCATGGTGAAAAACAGTAGGTAGGAAGAAGACCAGGGCTCTCCCTTCCTACATGCTTTGTCCTTGTCCTTGTAGCCACAAGCGCCATTTCTCCCTGGCAAACAATAAATTATAAATTACCTTTTTGAATAGAACATTCACCCTCATCTATATGCTAATATTAAGAAGTAAATATGCACAGAAATAAGTGCATATGTTTATATCCATAGTCATGAATTAAAAGCAAAAGAACTCTAAACCTACTTCTCCAAGTTTTGGTGGTGTTGGACAAAATGACCCACCATGATTCACGATGCTGAAAAACTAAAATCTTGTCTATAATTCTCAGAAGACAGACGGAATGACTGGAACAGAATCCATGCTGGTAATCTTCCCTGTTGTGAGTATAATGTATATCTTAACACCTATATATAGATTTATTACTGGTTTGTTTTTCTTTTTTCTTTTTCTATTTTATCTCTATCCACTGGATGCTTATTTGGGGCTAGATGTTCATTTCAAAACACTGTGACATTTTTCTGAGATTGCAAAAAGCTGAGTATTCCTTTCATCTGATAACTTTTAATATGTTCATATTAGCAAAATTATTTTAAAAAATATGGGTACTATGTGATTCTGATGCCTGTGCAAAACTTTTTTTCAAAGATATGTCTTTTAAGTAATTCAACAAATCACTTTTACGTAAATATGCAGTGCATCCAAATTGTTAGTCTTCAATGTATCTTGAAAGAATAATTCTAACAATTCAAAGTTATGCTTATTGACTGCATATATAGGAAACGATCATATATCAGTACTTGTCTGTTAAATATGCCTTCAGAAATAAAGCACTTTACTGCATATAATGATGCAATATTTTAATGTGACTTTTTATTTTAATTATTTTAGGTTTCTGGTGTTTTTTCTTTATGATGATCTTTCATGCTCGTGGTCATGGCTGTTCCTAAAATTCAGATTTTCCTGCCTCAGCAACAGTGAAATACTTTTAAAGGTTGAGTAATTTTAACTTGAATTTTCTGGTATTTGGCTGAAAGAACAATAGACAAATCTCTTGCAGTATTTTAAACCCAGGATATCAATATACAATTATTTCATGTTGGCTTTTTCTTTTTTTGTCTGCCAATGTGTAGTGGGCATCATCTAGTAATCACATTTAATGGTCTTAGAATTTGTAGTAAAATCTTTACAAAGTAATGGCTAGAAGATTGGATTTATATACTTTAATGGAATCTGTTTCATATATCTGTGAACAAAAAGAATACACTCAGGACAGAAACATTCAGATAGCCTGTAAAGACTTAACTCATTGGAGAATAATAACTATTTGTAAGTCTTCTCCTGTAAGAGCTACCCTATAAAATGAATTACTGTTAATTACAGTATCACAAACAAAAGACACTAATTTTTTGCCACAGTAGTTCCTTAATGGTGATACATCAAATGTAATGAGACTTTTCTCAAAGGTCCTAAGCAGCAATACTTTCAGTGAATACTATGGCAGTAGATGTTCTAGAGAATTAATTTGAACTACATAAAACATGCAAAAAAAATGGTACTGTCTATTGAAAGGGAAAAGAAGAAACTAAAATGCAAATGCATTTATCATGGGCATTTCTCTCTTGTTACTAGCCAGTTAGTATTCTTGGGAAGCCATGTGTTAACTAGTAAAATACTGGAAATTGAAATGACCTTTAAATTATAGAGAGTTTGGCATTTATAGAATAATGATAACTTGCCTTTTTTACACCTGTATCAGTTTGAAATCCCACATGTATATCTCTGACTCTGACAAGATTTATAGTACACTTGAGAAAAGATCTTTACACTGGTAATTCTTGTTAAGAATTAACATAACTTTTATATTCATCACATAAATAAAGATTAATAGTCTGATTAAAATCAGGCGCAGCAATATCCTCCCTGCCGTTCTCTGTAAAGATGCATAATGGGAATAAATTCTGATTTATAATATGAATTATTCCATGTCATAAAAAAACAGTGTCTGTCCCTCACACACTGATATGGACTTTTCAATATAAAACCTTTTTATTCATCACTTCTCAGCCAATCTGCAATGAGTATGTTTTAGTTTTTTGCTTCAGTTACTGAAGCAAAATAAAGTGGTGTCATAGACACAGAGATGAAGAATCTTCTATGAAATGCCAAAAAAAAAAGCATAATATTTTAAAAGATGCAATCTGCTTTAGAAGGAAATAAAAGCTGTTTTTTTCACACCAGTTGGTTGATTAATGATACAGCTCAAAAAGATTAAAAACCACAATACTTAACAAGTAACAAGGCATTCATAAAAGAACTTGAAGAAGAAGCAGATGGAGACTTCTATCATATTGTTTTAAAACTAAGAAACTACACTATATATTCTAATGCTGCCACTGATACTGATACCATAATTACCACAAATCTGGGCAAAGGATTTAGGGTAGAGGTTAATAGGGTGGAAATGCTAAGTTAACCACTTAGAGGTTTTTGTGTCAAAAATTACAACTAAATTTTGTATCAAAAAACCCCTAACTTAAAATGATACAATATTGTATGAGGGTCAGAGGTGGTTAGATCTAAGCTGGTATTCCTCTGTAGAGAAGAGGGATCCAAAAGAGTTGGGTTTTTAAGAAATCTCAAATTGGAGACACCAATGAGACAGTCCATAGCAATAAAATGAAAGATTATCAGGCTAGGGAACATTTAAACATATCAAACATACTAGCAGTCTGTGGGATGTATCCACAAGTGCTAATGTCTCTGTGAGGCCACATGATTACCTTTGAAAGCTCGTGATGACCAGAAGAATTTCCTGAACACTGGGAAAAAAGGTCAGTGTCAGTCCTATCTTCAAGAAGGGAAAGAAGGAGGGCCCAGGGAACTACAGGTCAGTCAGCCTCACCTTTACCCTTGGGAAGGGGATGAAGCCAGTAATTCTGGAAACTGTTCCTAGACATTCCAACAAGAAGCTGATTTGGTGCATTCAACATGGGTAATGGAAATATTATGCTTGACCAACCTGACCACCTTCTACAAAAAAATTTTTAGTTTTGTGGGGAAGGACAGAGAAGCTGATGTTTTGTATCTTGACTTTAGCAGGGCTTTCAGCACTATTGTGTCTTCATTGAAAAACTGATGAAACATGGACCAGATCAGTGGCCAGGGATGTGGACTTAATACTACTTAAACTGCTGGGTTCAAAGGTTTATGGTCAAAGGTATGAAGTCTAGCTGGAGGTGGGACACTGGTTATGCATCCCAGGAATCAAGACTGTCTTCAACACAATTTAACATCCGCATTTATGACCTGGATGACAGGACTAAGTGCAACTTCAGCAAATTTGCAGTTGATATAAAACTGGGGGAATGGTTGACAGACCAGATGGCCATGCCACAATCCAGAGGGACCTCAGCTTTCCAGAGAACTGAGCCTTATGAAGAAGAAAAACTTAGGCAGCTCAATAAAGACAAGTGTAGGATCCTGCACCTAGGGAGAAATAACCCCATACAACAGTCCAAGCTGGGGGCCAAATGACTGGAAAGCAACAAAGAAAAGACTCTTGGGGTCTTCGTGGACACCAAGTTGAACACACGCAAGTAGTGTGACTTCATGACAAATAAGACCAATGGTATTCTGAGCTACATTAGGAAGAATCTTGCCAGACAGTCAGAGGAAATGATCCTTCCCTGCTTCTTGGCACTGAGCCCACACCTGGAGTACTGTGTCCAGTTCTGGACTCCCCAGTACAAGAAAGACATGGGCACATTGACCTAAGTCCAGCAAAGGGACACAGAGATGATTAAGGCATTGAAGCACCTGTCATGTGAAGAGCAGCTGAGAGAGCTGAGACAACTCAGCCTGGAGAAGAGAAGGTCTGGGGACAGAAGACGGAGCCAGGCTCTTCTCTGTGGTGCTCTATGATGCAATGAAAGAAAATGACTAGAAACACATGACACTTCAACTGAACAAAAGAAGAAAGCTTCTTAAATGCAAAATGGATTGCTGGAACAGCTTGTCCAGAGAAGTTCTGAAGTCTCTATCTGTGGAAATATTCAAATCCCAACTTCTGTTCATCTATGAGCAGAGTTTTGAACTAGAAGAATCTCCAGTAGTCCCTTCCAACCTTGATTGTTCTATGATTTTGCAAAAAGTAATTCTCCTTCCTCGTTAATGTTACACCAAAGAACCCGTTGACCCTTATTCTGAAGTCACACATTTCCAGCAAGTTATTCCCAAATATCTTCCTCTATGTTTGGTGTTTTCCAAAGGCAATAATAGAGGGACATTCACTGTTCTTGTTTGAGTTTAAATAATTATTTTTTTGTTGTAGTCAGATGATGTGAAAAAGTTATGCAACTCATTTTTATCTAGAGATGCTGCCATGTATTTTTGCTCTTTGCTTTCAAAAAAGGGGCAAATCAGAATTGTCTAAATCATAGCTTACTGTTACTGTGGCATTAATTCTAGGAGCAATCCACTCAGGAAGAAAGAACTCTAATCAGAAAGAGCCTGGACATAGTCATCTGAAATAGTTTATGCCATGTCTTCTGTACACAACTTGCTCCATAGCAGTCACTATCTAAGAGAGGACTCAGGGCTAAGTGGATGATTGGATGAAGTGACTGTAGGTAACCTAATATTCCTAGCCTCTTTTATTGACATCAGGAAAGAACCAACTCATTTACCTGGTTTACTTAGATGTTGATAATGTTCATGTGATGGTTAATACAGAGGTCAGCTGTTCTCTGTTCTAACAGCAAGATGATACATAAGTGGTCCATCTTCACAGTGTGTCTGCATCAGTCTTGATTCCCTGATTCATTTCTTGTTCCCCTCCTTTAAAATGTCAAAGAAGGATACTAGAAGGATAACTGGAGAGTACCAGAATTCCCTAAGAAAAAAGACAAAGACATACAGGTGTCATTTTGTGGTACACCTTTATGTTACCATGTACTCACAGATGTGGATAAAAATCCATATGTCAGACATACAACTGTGACTTGTTTATGTTGTCACCCCTTGTACTCTTTATGCTCATTACACTTGGTTGGAGATTATAAACAAGAGGAAGATTTGTTTACTTGTTAAAAGCTTTGTTTGCTTAGCTCAGGGAAAAATAAGCTTTGGTTTTTTGTTGACTAAGTGTGACAGTTACTAAAAACAAAAACTCTACAAATATTCCTAGTAAGCAACATTATCTATGAAGCTAAAGTATAATGTTCTTGCAGTACAATAAGATTGCAATGGGCTTTAACAATTCTCTTTCCACTTGCTCTGGCAGTTTGAAGAAGAGCAATATGGGATATTTAATCATTAGAGTATAGTTTTTTGTTCATTTGTTTTCCAGAAATTACGTCACTATTAGGAAATACTACCTAACCGCGCTGCAACAATGTACATTCTCTGTATGATCCACATGGAACAGGCTGGGGGGAGTGGGGGGGTGGGGGGTGTTTCTCACTACGTATGCGTTTATAAAATACCCAACTTCCTAGCTATGCTAAAAAACCATGTTTGTGAAGCAACAGCCATACACCTGGAACAAGATCACTGTTAGAACATCACATTTAAAAATATATTTGTAAGGATTTAAATCCCAAAAGCACAAAAGTTATCTTACACATTGTGCATTATAGACATCTTTTCCTTGAATGTAAAAAATGAATATTTAACCATCACAAGCCATTATTTACTTCACATTAGTTGCTTTAAACAACTTTTTTCTATAATACCCATATATTTGAAAAGATGTTCTTAAATGGGAATTGTCAGCTAATCAAATAGCTTTGGAGAAGTTAGTAATAAAGATTCTTGAGAAGGATATTGAATGTACAACCTGAAGGGAGAACATGGTCTCTTTTCTCCCTTTTTCAGGGCAAGTAGTTCGGTCCTTTCCAAACAGACTGAAAAGTTTATGTTGTTTTTATAATGCAGATGTTACCAATGAACCCCTTCTGCTGATTTTAGGAGCACTGCATGGCTTCAGGGGATAAGATTTTGTTCAGTGGCGTAAGTACAGGTTCAAAATGTGTTTGTATTAGTATCAGCTGGTCGGTTAAAACCATGAAAACTTACAAACTAACAACTATATCAACACTGTAATATTAGTTTCACTATAGCTTGTCTGATTGTGTAGGCACCTTAGAAGCAAAGAGAAGAGAGGAAAACAAATTTTGTATCACATATGAAGACATAAGGTATGTAGGGAAAACTCTCATCCCAGTCACAGAGTGTAATGGAAGCAATGGGAAAAAATAACTTTGTTATCTCTTCTGTTTTCAGATATCAGGAGGAATTTGAAGGTAAAGGGCAAAATACTTTGCTCTGAGGATCTGTAGGTTAACAGGAGAGTTGTATAGGAATGACTGCCCTGAGACGCTCCTTTGCTACTGGGGTGTGGAATACATAAAGAAACTCTGAGTGCTGTCTAATGCATCTTGCATACTGAGCTTCAAAGACAAGATGACAGTCATCTGTAAATCTCTCTAAACCCTTTGTCATGGTTTGTGTATTTCGGCCTCTGATGATGGCTGTTCCTTCATAGACTCAAGAGCATCACTTTTCTTTAGCAGAGCTCTATAGTGTTTTCATATATTGATAATTTTTAGTGAAAGAAGAATTTGGTGTATTGGAGTTAATACTCCAATTAATTTCTTAATCCTGAGTTAGATTAACTTTAATCTATTATTTATTTATTTTCCTTTTCTTTTTTTTTCATTTTAGAATTTAAAAAATACAACAAACAGATAAACATTTTTCACTAAGTGTTATATAACTTTTATTTTGGAGATTTTATGCAAACTTTCAAAGTTTGCATGATTTCTGGGTGATATGAAAAATTCAATTTGAAACAATCTTCATGATTGTTTAGTTTAGTGATTTAGAGACTGGTTTAGTAACTGCACCTTGGAAAAATGGGCTTTTACATGAATAATGGAACAACAAATATTATCTTTAGCAAACTTTTTAAAACCTTACTTCCTCTTCAATGTTATCTGAGAAAATAAGCTGTTAACAATTTCCCTATAGCAGCAGGACATTTTGAAGAGATGGAAAGCTTTTGTTTCATTCTGCAATTTGCATTATTTTTTAAAAAAACTGAAGTTGAAGACCCTGAAGAAAATATTTTTTAGCAATATTATTCGTTCCTAAGTGACTTTATAGTTAATTTCCTTTAGAATTAGTTAAAAGAGAGAGAGAAAAAAAATCATCCATCTATATGCCTCAATTGCCCTTCCCAAGCATATGGACACATGAAATATAGTGGCCATTGAATTACCAAAGATAAAATCCTTTGCAAAAATAAACAGCATTTGTATGAACGACTTGATTATCCTTTACTTGATATGTATACATGTATATGTGTCTCAGACAAAGAATTTCTTTCTGCTGTGGAGGTGAAATAAACAGTGTTCTCTGCAGTCACATACCCATCCTGCAGTTCTGAGGGAATGCAAAGCTTTCTGGAGAAAGGAGGAAGAGATTAGAATATACCAGTTATTAAAACATATCTCAGAATAAGTATGTTGGTGGGGTTTTGTTATTGTGACCTTGAAATATAGTGGCTGTATAGAGTTATATAGCTCAAACCTTAAAACTATGCAGCAAAATCATGTAGCTTAACCTATGTAGCTTATCATTAAAGGTCAGACAGTCTCAGCAGAAAGGAATTTCTTAAGAAACAGAAAGTCTCTATTTTGAACCAAAGCTGAAAGCTGATGAACTAGATGAAACTGTCCTCATGGTTGTACAAAATTGTGTAAAGTGCACAGACACTGATTTCAAGAGCATGAAGAGGTGCTAGAAGTAAGAGTTCAAGAAAAAGGACAATGTGAGGAAGACTATGGAACAAACAAGAATTACCATGCAGAAGGACCACTGACTCAGAATGGGAGACACATCTTGGAGAGAAACAATTCTGGGAAAGGAGCAGAACAGTATTAGGTAATGGTTTGAATTGTTCATCATCATCATGGCTTGGCTTTGCGAACGAAGACTTGGGAAGGGCTCTACCCATATGGGTGTGTCCTTCAAGCCTGCACAGTGGATTTTTTAGGTGAAGCACAGTGTGTATGGAACTGGCCCCACCCTTTTAATTGTTAGGTAACTAAAAAAAAAATAAAGCAAGAGGCTTTTGTAACTCATGCATGCACACTTTTTGGACAATCTATTCTCTCGTGTATCCCACATCCTAAATAAAGGAATGTTGACTGTTAAAACTCACAAATTGAGTCTTATGGGTTTTCTTTTAAGAGCTGATTTTAGGCATCAACATAACCAAAGAATTTATTAAGGAAAAATGGAGTAACAAATCTAATGCTAAAACTGATTCATTATGGAACCAAATTCTAAAAAGTGGATAATTTCAATTATGAGTCTCAATGTCATTTTATCTGGACTAATAATAAACTTTTGATTTATCTGTTAAAATATTAATTAGACTAACAAAGCATTATTGATTTTGCATATGAGGTGTGTCTTGTTTGTCCAGATAAACCCTACAAATTGCAGTGTAAGAACTGTTGAATAGGGGCAACATAACCTCTAACTTGGATGCATGAAAATGGTAATACCGTGTTTGTACATTGTCAACACTTTTGAAGTCATGCTTCTATGTATTATTCAGTGTTCAAGTCTAAAAGACATTTCCTATTTTCATGAGTTATGGATTTTCTTACTTACATATTTTATAAAAGGCACCAGTGCATCAGTACATTATACATGCTCTGAAGAACAGAGAGCTGTTCAAGAAGTTACACAGATGTGAATTCATATTTGTACCTACAATGCTGATTACATTTAGTGTTCATTTTTCAGTGTTATAGTAGAGTATCTGTTCTTTCTATGTTTCTTAAATATAAGCTTTTGGATATCAGAATGGAAAAGGAAAGTGAGTCAATCTTCTGACACATAAATCATCTCTGTTTGCTTGATCTTATCACTAAAAACTCTTCATGCCAAAGTACTGACTTTTTTATTCAAATTATTGTTTCTAACAGTTCCATTTTTAAAAATCTCATATTTTAGAGCTGATTTTAGTAATAATGTTGATGGCATTTTAAATAATATTAAATAAAAAATTCCATTCCCCCCAAAATGGAAACCATTTTAAACCTGCCCCAAATCTGCACTAGTATATAATTTTCAAAAGTTGTGATTTGTTATTAACTTCTGTGATCTTCCATGTAATTTTTAGCAGCCCATCAATACTAATTATGAATTAAGAGTACATCCTACCTTTGACAGGCTATAGAAAACGTCAATTAGTTAAAAAAAATTTACTCTATCGTAGTGGTTTTTTCATAGACTAGAAAGACAAAAAAATTGCTCAGAGCCATAGCATTATGGTATTATTAATTATTGAATATCTAGGTTTTGGTGTTTTTTTTTAAAAAAGTCCTTTTAAGATAGATATTGTCATGTTTATGCTTTTCTTGGTCTATGATAGTTTAAAATGGCAGAAAAATTGTTGTCCCCATTTTAGGTCATGTTTCAACTGAAATAAAAGTGGGAATAAAGAGTGTTCCTTCAGGAAGAAGCTTTCAATGAACAACTTTTAATCAACATTTTTATGTCCTAATAAACTATGTAAGGAGTAAGTACTTCAAAAATCTTCTGATAAAAATGTAAAATCCTGTCACCTTAATCTGTCATAAAAACTCACAAAAAGTGGGTGAAATTAAATTATTGCTGGTAATCACCTCTTACCTAAGATAAATTAAATTGACCATAATTGAATTTATAATTAAAGTCTTTAGAAATATTCTCTTTTTTTCCAATTAAAATTTAGAAGATTTGCATAATTCCAGTGGATATAATAATCTCCAAAATAAGTTATATTTTTCTGTACTTTTTGTTATGGACAATAAACACTCACACTTTTCAGACAGACTCCCAATACAGTAACATCAGCAAATGATTTTACAGTCTCTTGGTTTAGATGGAGCATGCTTAATCTGAATATAGGAAATCTGGATAATTTAGAAGATACAGAATGAAGTTCTTCTTACTCTGCACAATACAATAGCCTTGATGAGTCAACTCAAGGACAAAGGACGGTGATCAGATCCTGCCTCAAAGTCTCTGCATGTAATCATGACAATAATTCATTTCTCCTGTGTCCTGTTCAAGACAACAGCTGGTGCCAGACCTTGGGAACTAGAAACTCTGTAATAAGCAGAGTGAAAAAAATTATTCAGATACGAAACAGCTTCCTAATCTTGTGCAGCTCGTAGCTGACATTTTCTAACACTACTATTTTCCTTCATTTTCTCTATACCTCTTAAAAATGCAATAAGGCATGCTGTTAACTACAGCTATATATCTTCTGCCTTAGCATTTTATATATTTGTAGGTTTTCTAAATAACTGTATAGTTTCTCACATTTGAGATAGTAGCTAACAGTTTCTACCTCTGTGCCACATTCCTGGTTTTCTCTCTCAAGTGTGAGACAGCAGCAAAAACATCATGTTTGGGACACATGTACCAGGACTAGAATAACAATACATATTCTAGTCAAAATAAGATAAAAGACCCAGGGCCCTTGGAGATGCTCCAACAGGGCAGTTCTGGCACCAGTGTGGTACAAGCAGTGAGGGGTTCTTGGGTTGGATGTAACCTTTAATTATGTTGATTAAGTAGCATTATAAACTTGTAAGACCCCTATACTGTGCTCATGTCTATATAGTCCATGCACCTGAAAGCTTTTCAGTAAAGAACTGCTCTCTATGTTACCTAGATTAATGTTGACTCAAAAGATTTTTCCTCAATTTTAGGCAACACTACCATTTAGCTTTAAGAACCTTTTTACTATTCAGCACTTCCACTCATATGGTTAATATTTTGCCACAAACATCATATAAGAGAAAAACCTTTTTCCTAAAAGTTATATTTGTTTACATCTTGAGTTATTTCACAGTAATAAGGCTGATCTTGAGGTTGAAAACTAAATTCTTCAGTTCTATCAACATCAAAACTTATTTTATTGAACAGACATGAACTTAAAAATTTGGGGATTTTTTTTGATTTTCATCAAAGCCTGTTACAATGCATTCTGGATTGTCTATCTGAAAGAAATCTGTCAAGATAACAAAGTCAGCTGGATTTCTGTTGCTCTCAGGTAGAGTTTCAAGTACTTAATTTTAGAAATTCAGGGTTTAAATACAGTTATTCTGAGAATTTGGAAGTGTTATTATCCCCCTAACAGATAGAAAACTAAAACAGTGTGGGTAAAGATTCATGAACAATTAACTTTTGCATTACAAATTTTCTTGGATTAGTTGTATCATGGTAACTGCCTATTTTTCTGCTCTTGGATTATGTCAAAGCAATTTGACATGCAATTAAAAAAGGATTATGGTGCATTGCAGAATCGTGAATTTTCAGTTATCACATATGAGTTGATGCATGCTATCTTGCTATGATGTTGCAGTTTATGATTAAATTGTGATAAATAAATAAATTTTACATCTGAGTCCTGGCTTGCCTTGACTTGAGAAATGAATATGTACCAGAACAGCAATGCCGTGGCAGCCTTCTCAATCCCAAAAGTGTCCAGTTTATGTAGCATGTGTCTTTAAGGAACATTATCATGTTTAAATAACTTTTTCAAATTCCCCAGTAAATCTCTTCCCACTGTAAAAGGAGCACTATCTTTAGAAGTCCTTTTATATTAATTATTTTTATTACAATTTTACATTTGCAAAATCATTCTAAAGAATTTTCCCATGGCATGCCATCCTTTGGAACCTCATCCTTTTCTTTGGTACATTTTGGAAGAACAATGCTTCCTTCTCTTATAGTAACTCAGTTTTGAATTTTGGAACACTAGAGTAAAATAAATGCATAAGGAAATATAAAATAGCAAAAATTTGGGGTTTTCATTCTTTGAATAATTTAGGTTTACAATGGGCTTAAAATTAAAACGTTTTCCCAAAACTTAGTCTCATTGCAATATAATTAGTTTCCATAGTATTAACAGGAATTATACACACATATTGACAGGACAACAGAACCCTAAGGAGACAGCAATCTCAAGCTGTATCCATCCTTAATGTCTCTTTTTCTAGGATAGCAGCTCTACTCACCCAGCATTCTTTGTTAAACCATATGGTGCTCTATTTTCTCCAATGTTCACCACTACACCTAGCACTTTGTAAGGATCAAGCTAAGGATGTAGGTAGTTATTTCAATTACAGTAAACTTTAAGAGTCTTAAAATGTAGTACAGCTAAGTTTATAATACAGATTTATTTTCTATTTTTGCTCACTTGCAAATTGTTTGAAAATGTACAGATTTTTATACAGGTGATAAGGTTTACTTCAGTTTTCCAAAAGTAACAGAAACACCTGGATGCTTTGTTATACTGGGAAAATCCTTCTTGTGGTGAACATTTCTTGACAATAGTGAGCTCAATCCTAGCTCTTTGGAAATAAGTGCTAAAATGCTGGCTAAATTTGGGAACTGCCTGGACAGGAATTCTCATGGGATTTTGGAACATTAGTCTTGGTAACTATTGAGCCAAAGAAACAACTGTGAGAAATTTAAGCTATAATAATTTCCAAATGTGAAGAAAGAAAAATATAAAACCTGAAAATGACTTCTTGCCTTTCATAAATAATATACCATCAATAGTAAAACACTTATATGAGATACAGTGTACCTTTTTCTTTCCTTGAAAGAATACTGACACCATTAAACAATGACAGAAGTGGACAGGAAGGATCAAAAATTAAATTCAGATTCTTTAAATACAGGAACTTAAAATAATGCAAAGTGAAATGTGACAATCAGACCTTACATCTGCAAGAAAAATCTTACTCTTTGTTGGATTCTGCACCTGGGATCGAGTAATTCCAGCCCAAGTATAAATTGGGACAGTAGTAGCTGAAGGGCAGACCTGCAGAAAGGGATCTGGGGATGCTGATGGGCAGTGGCTCAGTGAAAATGTGTGCCCTGGCAGCCCAGATGACAAATCCCTTCTTGGAGTGCTTCAAACACAGCATCACCAGCAGGCCAAAATACAGGATTATCCTCCTGTACCCTCTCGTACGTTGGTGCAGCCTCACCTGGAGTGCTGTGTGCAGTTCTGGGCCCCATAGTTTACGAAGGATATGAAGGTCCTTGAATGCTTCCAGAGGATGGCATCAAAGGTAGAAAGAGGGCTGGAAGGAATGCTCTATGTCCTAAATAATTTGTAACTTGATTGCATAAAACAGCGAGGAGCAGAGTCATGCCACTTTCCACACTTGTGACGTTCAGTTCACTCACTCCTAGGGGCTTCTTTCTTCATGCTGAGTTACCAGCCACATTGCCTCGTCTTATCCACTCCCTTCTCTGTAGGTTAAAATTATGCAGATGAAAAAGATACTATAGCTACTTGCCTGACTTCAGGCAGAGGAGTCACAGTCTCCATGGCAGCTTGAGAAAGAAGATTCTGAAGGCTCACAGACTTCTTAGTCTCATTACTGCTATGACAGCAACCAGTAGACTGGCAAAACTGAATGCTTGCTTGTTTATTCCACCAAAATATAGTATAATAAGAATGCTACAGACAGAAATATTATTAAAAGTACAGATTTACCATGAGATTTTCAGAAGTTAATTTTTTTCTTGTTTTACTCCATTACCTTCTTTTAAACCATACATTTATGTACTTGTATGGTGTAAAATACTTTAATGTGACATGTCATGTGACAACTCAATATCACTATATCAGTGGCCATAGTCCACACATATACATCAAATAATTATTTTCTAAAATAAATTTTAGTATAATTTTTCCCAGTTTTTGTTTCTTAACTTATCTATAACAATATGCTTTCAGAATAGCATAAAAGCATTTCTGATGGTAGCTACAGCAGCTCAAAGTTATCACAAGGCAGATGAACCTCTGGGTGATTGGACGATCAGTGGGCAATATCAGGACAGAATAACATGATTAGAAAACAGCCCAACCTTTCTTTCATCCTCTCTGTTTTCCAGCTGCAACAGTGATTATCAAAAACCATTCAAGGCATATAAGATATACACATACCAAAAAAAGTTAGCACAACAGCATCAAGCATCATATAATTTCTAATTTCTAAATCTCTCAGCAAGACATTGTAATGTTTATTATTATATGTAATGTTATGTTATTATATATGTTATATATAATATTTATTGTTATTATAATATTTATAATGAGTAATGGATGGGAATGGGATCTCTTGCTTGCCTTGTGCCCTCCCATTCTCCAACAGAGAATGTTGTTGAGAGTGGGATCA
>JAOXXN010000395.1:111660252-111679582 GCA_026770055.1 Myrmophylax atrothorax
CCTGTCAGGTTGAAAAGTGTTAACCCTACCTTATATCTTCTCTCACTAGAGCTACAAAGGAAAATTGAGATACCTGAATCATGAAGTGTGGTTGTACAGAAGTGATGATATCAACAGAAAAAAAAAAGATTCAGGAAGGCTTTTGTCACATCTATATCTCATAAATCAGACTGTCAGTTCTACATTAATTTTTAAGTAGTCAGTACTTGGCCTTCCACAGCATTTAGAGTAATAAATGCAAGGAACAAATAGAAAGGTAACTTGTAACTGCTTTTGACAACTCTAATTTTCAGATGCCTGATCTAGTCTAAATGATAACTACCACAAACAAAACTGCAAGATCAGAATGTCCAGATGCTACGAGCTTAACCGACAACTTCCTTGTCTTTCCTGACGTGTTGGTGGTTGTTGGGGTTTTTTTTGTTTGATTTATGGTTTGGGGGTTTTTTTAATTAGCAAATCAAATAAAGAAAAAGTAGTCAATAATATGAGAATTATAAAGGCACTTTTTAATGCAAAAAAATATACTTTACATATAAAATATCAAGTGTGTATCATATATATAACTTTGATATAAATATCTGATTCTTTTAGAACTATAAAAATGTTGCAGCTGCTTTAAGCAGTCTTCTAAACTCCATCCTATCTCTCTAGAAAAAAAGTAAAAAAGTGAACTATGCTGTGCTGTAACACCGTGATCCCAAAGGCTCAGCTTTTACCAGGTGTTAGACCTTAATTTTAGGCTCCAAGAGATTTTGCTCACACTCACTCTCGTTAAGCCACTGGTTCTTTGGTACCTTGAGTTCATGTCTGGAGAATAACTACGCATTTTTCTCTAAGAGATTTCTTTTAATTTGGTGAGAATATAGGCATTTTGGCAAAAAAACAGTTTTACAAAAATAACATGGAACTTCACAAAAGCATCACAACAGATTACCAGGACTAACAAGCATTGCTAAGTAGGGAACTTCATTACTCCCAGCAAACACAAACTCCATGTAATTTAGGTTAGGTACCCACATCATACAGAAAATAAGGGTTTAAGATACCCACAAAAGGAAGAAAAAAAATAAAGGAAGAGGGATTAAGAGAAGAAAGAATAAAAATATAAAAATGAAAAAGAAAAATAGTTACCATTCAGGAGGTCACATGTTGACAGCTTTGAAGAGAACAGGCCAGAGCCCACAATGAAGACCTCGTGCTGCCTCCTTATCTGCTCTGGCTCTTGTGGCCACTCTTTCCAGGGGCCCTTTGGTTCATTGACTACTCGCTGTCCCTTTAGCCAAAGTGAGAGGTGCCACAGCTAATCACAGGCTCCAGGGGGTGCAGCATGGACAGGTTACCAGGCAGACCTTATTGACTGACAAGTGTCCCATGCGGCCACCCATACCATTTGGCCAAACCTTGGCAGGTGTCCTGGCTGACCATATGGGCACTGTGCTAAAGGCCTGGTCCCCTCTCCTCACACACACACACACACACACACACACACACATACCCTCACACGGTGGTTCTGACCCAATAACAACTGATCTGGTGTGTAGCATTCCACCCCACATGGTCAGACCTACTACTAGGAGCAGGTTTAACCATCTCTCTTGCTCTTGTAGTGGCAGCTGTGGTGCAAACTAGTGGACAGAGGGGGAAAAAGGACAGAAGCAAGGGGAAAGTATATAAGAGAAAAACACACAGTATGCAGTTTTTATATCTATAACCATAAACTAGGAGTTCTATCAATACAGAAACTCCACTTTATGCAAATTACGATCTCCCACCCAGTGAGTCTTAAAAATACAAATGAAAGTTTTGACTCAGAATGTGGGGAGAGAGTTCACAAATTCACTCTGTCCACTGCAGCAGCTGGAATACTTCCTTCACTTTCATCCATGGATAGGATCTGTCTTTATTGAGGTGCAACACTTCAAAAGGTCTTTGCCTATTTAATAACAGCATACTAAGTATTAACCCAAATCAAATACCCATGTCCCAGAGGGAAATTCAGGGTGTATCACGGGAAAGAAGTATCCAGTAACACAATGATCCAGTTGTCACAGGGGAAACTCTTTCTACCAACTCAATCTCACTTACCAAAACCCCTCAGTGGTTACAAAACGTGAAATCTTCAGTTGTTTGCAGCTGGAAAAAACTTTTCTTCTGATACCAGCAGTTTTTGTTATCCCTTTTCTCCCTGCCTGTAGGGGCTACGCACTCTGAGAAGGTAGGAAGGGATGCACAAATATCTTAGTTATTCACAACTATTACACTTGCTGTAGCTACTAGGAAAGAAACAGAACATTACAGCGAAACAGAACATTACAGCAAAACAAAACTTAAAGGCACAAAATTATTACAGCCATGCTAGAAGCTGTTCTTTGTAGACACAAAAAGGTGATATGTTCATTTTACAGTTGATAATTCTGTTGTAGCTATCTTCTGTTTCTGGAGTTGACTTTATTTTTCTTGTAGCTCTCCCAAGCGTAGGTACACATGGGAATTGGAAACAGTTCATTTTATCTTTCCTTGAGTGGCTCACACCTCTCATCAAGGTGTGCATCCAGTATCCTAGATTATGGAGAAAAACTCAAAACATTCTAGGTTATTAGCCATACAGGGTTGTAAAATGATGTGTAATTCCATCTCTGATTACCAACAGCAGGTGGCAGGACACAACATTGACTATCCCCAACACTGTAGGGGTGGTTTGCAAACAACAAAGGAGACTCAGTTTCCATTTAGCTAGGCTCTACCTTAGCAAACAACTTCGAGCTAAAAACTTACCTCCTCCCTTTTAGACAGCAAATGAGCTCTGCTCTACCCCTCTAAGGATTTAGAGTTGCAAACAACACTGTGCTTGAGGCAGGACTTCTTCGCTCTTACAACATAAGCAAGGAAAGATCAATATGAGTTGAGGAGCTCCAGTCTTCTGTGCACACTCATTCCCCCACTTTGAGGTAGGCATTACCTTCTCCCCAACCTCCTGTAAGGTGGGGAAAGCAAGAGAGAGAGGTTTGGATTTATCTAGAAAACTACTTAGCTTTTCTCGACAAAGGTACTTTTTTGCTTCTCTAAAGAGTTTTGGCTTTGCTTCCTTCATTTCCCCTCCACAAGATTCTTTGCAAGCAGCCATAGTTATCTTGAAGCAAAGAACCTCCCTCCCTCCACAAGGGTACAAGGAAGCAGTAAGCAAGAAAAGCAGTAAGTATGCCAAGTTCAGAGGGAGGGGGGCAGTCTGGTTCCATGGTACCAACCTCCTCCACCCACTCCGTCCTCAAAGCTCCAGCTGTTGTTGAGTTGGAAGGTTCTACCCTTCCCCACTTGTAGCACAGAGACAGAAGATATTCCCTTCCCCAGGCACCAGAAACCAGTTCTCCAAGTTCTGCCCAGCCATAAGTACTGAAGAGCCCCTGGGCTAAACCAATGAACTCAGGCTACAATTAGGCTCTCTTGTGTGACCTTTAAGGAAGATCTCTCCTCTTCCAAAAACAGACCTAGAGGATTGTTTTTTTGGTTTTTTTTCTTTTTGCTTGCCAGAGACAGTTTTTTAGCAGTGGTTTATTTTTCTTTTGCCAAACGTCCATTCTCCCACTGAAAAAAATCCCAAATAACACGAAAATCTCTTAGTTTATCAAGGAAAACTCTTCTGTTTTACCGCACTGAAGATGTAAGACTCTAGTCATAGAGCTGAGGGCTCACGGGCTCTGCTAAAAGTTTTACTTTAATATTTATGTATATAGGATTCTTTAATACCTTAAGAAAACATCAAGAGAATAAGCCATGGGCTTGGCAAAGGTTCACAAAGGGCACTACACAGGCTAGACAAAATGTTCCACCGCAGTTCCAACCCAGCACATATTAATCAGCAAGACTCAATATTCAGCCAATTCACCACACTTAACTCAAATCCAACTCCTCCAGCTCCAGGCCACCCAAAGCACTGAGAAAGAAGAAAAGAAAAAGAAATAGAAGGAGGAAGAAAAGGGAGGGCTAAAGAGAGAGAGAGTTACCACACAAACTTTGTGGCAAGAAAAGAGAAGGAGAAAGAGGGAGAGACAGTTACCACCCAAACTTTGTGGCAGACCATCTCTCACTTGTCCAGGTTGCAGGGCCACAACACTTGGAACACCTACACCTTTGGTTTTATCTGTTTTGGTCTCTGTGGCCAAACCCCCCAGGCAGGGCCTCTGACTGACCACTCTGGGGTCCCAGACTGGGGTGAGGGGCTGTGTTCTCACTGTCCCTGCCAGTCTGAGCTGGGTCAGGGCTCCAGGAGCTGTGGGGTATCACAGTTTTCCTGGGCTGTTTGTGACTGGCAGCTGCTCCAAGATTTCCCTATGTGAGCTACACGAACTGCCATGACGGATACGATGCCACCCCAGCTCCATGAGGTTCGGCCCATTCCCTTCCCCTCCACACACACCCCAGAAGCTGGTTTTGACCCAATAATTACTGATCTGATGTGTAACATGTGCCTACTGTGCATTTCTGGATAAGCAGTGTATATGTTGTGGGATATCTGTGTGCTTGTAAATTATCTATAATATTGCATGACAATTTCCTTGATGCTTTTAAAACAGCCTTTTCCTAGAGTACTTGTTAAACTACTTGCACTTCAATTATCCAACTGCTAGGGAACAGGCTTGGAGTGTCAGCATCCTAGAGGAAATTTCTGCTTTCCTCAGCTTCTGTTGCCTAAGCATGTACATATTATTTATTCTTTCCATATCTTACATCTGCATCATAACAAAGACGCAGTGAAAAAGATATTCAAACTTGAAGAATATAACTATGATGTGGTATTGAACACCTGTGATATGCACTTATAACCGACATTGAACAACCTATATATATTTTCCCTACTACCAAATCAAACTAACTCTTTCAACTGTGAAATTTAGTGACTGGAATTAGAAAGTCACTAACACCACATCATTAAGCAGCAGTCGAGGAGCACTGTGGTAGCATAGTTATGTACCCACACCCAAGAGTTCTTTAGATTTCAAATCTCTGGTGTATTTGAGCCTTGACAAGAATAGGAGCAAAGGAAAGGCTTTTCCTGGGATTATTTAATTTTATTTCATTAGGACATACTGAGAAGCCAAAATCACTATCAGTTCTTATTTAAACAATCCAAAACTCTCCACGTAGACAAGGCAGCAAGACCACAGACACTCTGAGAATGATTACCTAATTCTTGACACAGCACATTAGGGATTTTTTTTGTGAGCACCAGCCACAAGTCTGCCTAAGACAGACCTCATTGACCTAGCCTAAGATAACGTATTTGCAAGGCTGGTAGTGGCTGGGGCAGGAGCATTATGGAGCATTTTAGGCAACAATCAGATTTGCAACAGAGATCAGAATAGATATGTATTTTACTCTCATGCATATAAGAGATCTGCCTGGTGGAAACAGTGTGCTGGCTTTAAGTCTGGTGAGATGGAAAAAAAGTCATGTGATAAAATTGCCAGTAGAGTTGACAATATTATGTCCTTCTGATTAGAAGTATTTACTATTTCAGAGCAGAATAAATATATGTGGGGGCGGGAAACCTGCCAAAAATCTGTGTGCTGCATCTGACAACATTGACTTGATTGCTAGATTTTATGCCAAAATTGTACACAACCACATAGTTCCAATCTAGCATGATTTATCACTTTTAAAAGCATTTGTAAAGGTGAGACCATGTAAGATAATCAAGCCACAACTAACAGATATTTTAGGGTCACAGGACTGGTAACAACACCAGCCCTGTCAGTCTTTGACATCAGCCATAGGTGAGATGCCAGACCTACCACAGGAGTCACAAACAGCCTGAAGGCAAACACAGCACACCGTCCATGTGTGAAAAGTGGCAGATGTGAGAACAGTCCAGTGTGAAAAATAAAGAAAACAACTATTTGTACCTGAACTGGACCTCATGAAAAACAGAAAAATGCATTCCTGTGACATATTCTGGTTTTCACATCTCCCTGTGCAGAGCTATATCAACATCAGATATTTCATACTTCCTCTACATAGGAACAAATGCAAGTTTGAAAGATATAGAACTAAGTTCCTAAGCTACTTCATATCTGAAGCCAGTACTCATCCTGATAAAACCAAGCCTGAAGAACCACTAATCCTGCCAGCACCACTGCACCAAATAAGCATTATTTCAGTATGAGCAACTAGGTAAATTTGTAAACAGAATGACCGTGTTCCAGCAGAGGGGATGTATAGGCAATGTGCAAGGAAGCACTTAGTGCAACCAAGATGATCTTCAAATTTCTTCCTGGTTTGGCTATTTTCAAGCCTGAAAAAACCAGTCAACTCTTCTGGTGGGAAAATATAAGTTTTCTGTGACAATTTTACATTTTCTTTATGTTCTAGAAAAAATTAATTTAAAGTAAAAAAAGAAAAAGAGAGGGGAAAAAAAAGAAAACCAAAAAAAGAAAATCTCCAAAGCGGACCTGGTTTTTTCTAAGGGGAAAATTATATGGAATTTACTAATTCCTTTGTTATTCTCTAAGTTCTTGTTCCCTTTTTCTGTTTTGCTGCTGAAAAATCCATGTAGAGGATACAGGGATATCATTAAAGTCATATGAAAGGGTATTTCAAAATTCTTTTATTTAAAAAATGTAAAATTATTTTAGAGAAAAAATAATTTAAATTAATATTACACCCATTCTGCAAATAATTTATCTGCCATAATAAAACTGACCTGGCATAGCTTAATGACCTAATCAACATGTACACACGTTTATTCATATGCTTGTACATATGTTATTCCTTCCATACACCCAGACACTGTAGAGCTCCATATGAATGGATTTTATGATTCATTGAGGTGTCACTTTGTTTGTTTTTCTCCTGCTAATGGCAATACATCTGGGTAGGTAGAGAAGTTTTATTTAAAGTGGTGTAAGATCAAATCATAGGACAACATCATTAATTTGGATGGAAGCTTTTGAAAGGTGCAAAATGCAATATGGAAAATAACAATTCCTGAGTCATAGTCCTATTCTTATTGGATGAAATTGTGCTCTATAAGGCACAGGGGCATACTCACTTTTTACAGCAGCAAGCTACTAGAAAGTTAAAAAAAGAAATAATAATTTTGCATGGTTACACTAACTTGTCTCATGAAAGATGCAGGTTCAGGTGGCAGATGAAATTTTTTTCCCTATGGGTAAAGTAATTGCTGAGGAAAAGCTAGCAGTATGTTTGGAGGGGACTTCTTCACTCTAGTAGTCAGTCAAATAACAGAACTGCTGCATCCCTGAGGAGTTTTTCTTCCCATGAAGTTTACTACCAATGAGAAAAATGCAAAAAGGTTTACAAAATAGAATAAAAGAATTCTCCAGGCAACTCTATAAAAAGAGTTTATCTCTCTAGTTTTCCTATTATTTATTTTGGGCCTACTTTCATAAGATCCAAAAAATTCTTCTAGCATCATGTGGCTTAATGTACACTGCTTAAACTGCTTCAACAAATATTTTCCTTTCCCTTTAGATTCAAATATGAGAAAAATACCTGTTTGTTTGATCAAAAAAACCCCAAAAAACCCATCAAAACAAAACAAAACAAAAACCCCACAAACATAACTGGACAGCTTTTCTTGCTTCACACTTGCACAGAAGAGGAAAGTTTGAGATATGCAATATGATCGTGCCATCAGCATTTCAGCAATGGGCACTTGTCAGTCCCGTTTCAGATAACAGCACCTTCTTTTGTCCAGGAGTATGAGAAACTCAAACTGCCCATGCTATGGTAGACAAAGAACTTACAAGTAAATCACCACCTTCTGTTAATATAGAAGACATAGAAGCATCACAAACAGTGGAAATTCCATCAAGTAGCATATTTAAAAACAAGACCTAGAATCTCAAGGAAGTCATCTTAGTCAATTACATGTTTTATAATTTGAATATATTTAGAAGAAGAAAAACATTAGGATGCCAAAACTCATTCTCTAGAATCCACAACTTGTTGAAGTAGCTACCCACAAAGAGGCAGAGCTGCATGAATAAAAATAAGAGAAGAAAAAGTGTGCATGCAGGGTAATAAAAGAGCTAAAAAAGGTCACAAGGCAACAATGTAGCTAAAGGATTGATTGTCAACACTAAAGAAAAGTGACCCCTTTTTGAAGTTATTAAGGCCACTTCAGCCTTGACTAATTGCCCATATACTCTGTGGCAGATGACAGAGATGGCTCACTACTCAGCAAAGGATATGACATAAACAGAAACAGGTAAAATATTGGAGAATTTGAAATGTCTTGAGCTTCAATAAGAGTTGACAATTAAAGTGTATACTTTGAATTAATTTTAAAGCAGATAGAGCTGAATTGCAACTCCTTTTCTTCAACATTCAGAGGTGGGGAAAAAAAATCACTTCTTCTTGCCTAATTTTACAAGGCTTCTCTGAGACATCTCTATTTCCCTAATTTCCTGTCTCCCCTTTTATTACCACTCTATCCAAATATTTTTTTTTAAATACACTTTTATACTTTGATATTTTAGAAGTCTGCTGACTACAGGATTATTAAAATGCACTGGATCTAAAAGAATGCAAAAGGAACAGCAAGAACTGCTGTCCCATCCTGGGAAGGTCAGCCATGATAAATGGGCACTAAATTCTCTACAGAAATAATTTCAGTTCTGCTGTATCAGCTCCTTAAACTTTTTACAGCAGAGATGCCTCAGATGAAAGAGGGCTGTAGAAAAAGTACATCCAGGTAGCACAAAAAAAATGTCTTTACATTCAATAACAAGTAATTCCCATACAATCTAAGGGATGTCCTCAAAGGAAGAGAAGTAAATCTGGACAAGCTTTGTTTTTCAGGAACTTAGAGCAATTGCTCTTTTTATGGCAGTCCTCATGTGTAAAAAGCAATGGAATGCACAGGGAATAAACCCTCAGGAAGAGATGAAGAAGGAGATGTCTGGCAGTAATCAAATGCACTGAAAATATGAAAGTTATAATGATTAAACACTGGATATCTAAGACTTTTGGTTAAAGAATGTTGTTTCTTTACATTTTTATCAGTTTTTTCTTAGTCTCAGTCCTATGTTCAATAATGTAGGAGATTATCTTCCTTTCTCTTGGCAGAACAGACTGAGAGGAAGGTGAGATTTCAGTAGGATCAAGGGTAGGTCAGAGTGGATTCTCTATTAAGGATGTAGAGCATATTGGGCAGCTTGTAAGCCATGTACTTACCTACTGGGTTTTCTTCAGCTGCAGAAGGGAGAAAGGAGGTATAAAGTGCCTGGGCAGAGTGAGTTGTAAACACAGGACTGATGCTCAAGAGCAGGCATACAGCTTTCAATGATATGCCAAAAACCTGGCTGGTACAGGTCAAACCAAGACAAAAGCTGATCTTTGATTCAAGTTTTAATCTTGACCTGAAACTTTCTTTCAGATTTTAGTGGAGGGATGCATGATTATGATCACAGTGAATTTACCTGGTCTTCTTTGAGAAGATCGTGAACTCAAAGCTTAAATGCGTCTTTCTCTTTTCACATAAAAAAAATCTGGGAATGGGAACATGAGGAAATGCAGTGTCTTTGTTTCTTGGTTAGGCAGTGAGAAATGGTAATCAGACATCAGAAAAATTACAGAAAAACTAACTGTTAATAATCTTCATTTTTCCATAACTGTTAACTCTGATTATTTTATGGGAAAAAATTATTCAAATATAGTCAAAAGAAAATAAAAGTTTGCAAATGGATCTGGCTTTAAAAATATATATATATTCTTCAGAAAAAAATAGAAATGTCAACTCAACTCATGCAAGCAGAAGTTTGCATCAAGCTGAGAAAATAGCATTCCTCAGTAAAAAAGAATTTTCCAGAGTAGTTCAGACATGGAATTTCAGGCATAATAAATTAGAAACAATCCTTTTGAGAGTAGCTATCACCTCCAGATCACTCTTGGTCCTGAACATCTATAAATTACAAAGGCTACTTTTTTCTCTCTTTTCCAACATGGGAAAATACACATAAGCCACTCTTATTTCAGGTAAGAGGAATACTCTAGCAAAACTTAGACTAATAAATTGTTATCCTCTTTCATTATGACATGGAGAGTTTAACACTACTTTGTTGTAAACTAATACCATTAGATCATTACTTGATAAAGAAATTATGCTCATCCATTAGTCTTCATGTTGCTCTGAGAAACAGAAACAGTTTTGAGCAAATATAATATTCTAATGAAGAATTCATTTTCATGTCACCACCCACAAAATCAGTGCATGCAATCAGTTCAACCATAAACCTTTAAAAAAAAAAGAAGAGAGAGATGCAGAGAGAACTGCCCTGGAATATGTTAGGAATTATTAAAGTCAGAAGCAATTTTTAATGTTGAAGTCACACTGAAGCTCCATCCTTCAATCCTGAAGAAACTACTTTGAAATTAAGATGTGTTACACCATGAGGAACAAAAAGCAGGCACTGGGAAATTAAATTGTTGTGTCTGAGCTATAAATATGTAAATTTTCATTAATGTAATTATTTTTTTTAATATACAAATGTTGAAATAATCCCATCATTCAGTTAAAAGAATAAAAGTACAGCAGTGACTGTAACTGTTTGAGGGTTTTTTTGATTTTTGTTTGTTTTTATTTTTTCCCCAGCTAGAAACGAAAAGAATTAAAGAAATGTCAGAAGTTTGAGAGTTTACCAGCTTCATTACATTTCTGAAGCTTGCAAAAGTATACTTTTATCCGGCTGGCCATAACTGCTTCAGTAGTCAGTTCAGGTTCTTATACACTTTTGCTACTGTGCCAACCTTCCACAAAAATTTGATGTGCTTACATGATCAGATACCAAAGATAATGGTCTCAGCTTCCAGTGCCAAATAATGAAAAAAAAAAATGCAAATACATCAAACTGTTTTACTGCTATTAAACACCAGATTAGGATTTGGCTATACCTCTTAGCTATTCTTCATTTTACAGCATTAGAAAAATCCGATATGCTATAAAAGAAACTGTTAAGAAATTGCACTGTATCTTTATGTAATTTGTCAATGGTACATTCAGCTCTGCATGAATATTAGAGATGAATGTGAAGATCTGCAGCAGTGGGAGTTGCACTGCCCCCACACTGCCTGAGTGAAACAAGTGGGGAAAAAATAATGAAGCTGGTACCACAATCAAGAAAGAAAGAATGGAACTGAAGTGCCCTATTCTTCTCAGATTTCAATACCATAAATTTCAAGAAAAAGCAACTTCATCTAAGCCAGCTATCAGTAAGCTACCAAGGAGGAACTACTGTAAAGATTTATCGCAGTAAATAGCTCCCTTTTCAGGAGACATTAGCACAATCCCTAGTCCCTGATCCTGAAGTATGGGGGAAACGCAGAGTCCTCTGTCAGTTACTTGGGCTTTCTCACCTGATTGAGATCAGGGATGCACTTCCCATCTCCAGCCACCATCCTTGTCTTCCCTAGGGCAGAGGCTAAAATAAAAACTCTGTGCTACAACCTCCCAGGGACTGGGCAGTAGAAGCCATGGTGAGATTCCAGCGAGGCAGCCAGCACCTCAACCTTCAGGACACACTCCAAGACACCCATAGAACATCTGTGCAGAACAAATGCAACTATGAATAACTCTGCAGTAAGACCACTGGAGTTGTACATGTGGAGATTCTCCTTAAAATTTGTATGACTTCTTCACATTATACAGACACCTTACTGTATAAGGAGATTATCTATTAACATTTTAATAATACTAATAACAATTATAATAGCCAAGACAACCAGTGAATTAAGGCTCTTATAAGCAGTACTATTATGTAGGAGAAGTTTAAAACAAATTACACTTACTCAGTTCAGCAAAATCACAGTTTAAATCCAACCCTTCACTCAGTCTACACTGGATCTTCTACAGGTTCAACATTCCCACTAAAGTAATTCACCCTTCTGATGAGCAACAGCAAAATTCTGGTGTCTAGAAGGAATCCTATCTGAGACAGCCTGCTTTCATGCAGGGAATGTAGACTCGAGACTCATTAAACTAAAAGCTACTGCACGTTGCCAGCCTCAGGTTTACTCTACAGAAATGTGATCTTCTGCAGGTCACCTGACAGTAAAAATTGGGCTGTTCAGAAATGGTTATATCTCACTGTGTCCTATGCCACACATAAGGAGAAGAGACAAAGAGGCATTTATCTCACAGAGCTGACAGGTAGTGAATAAATGTTTGCTCTACCTTGTTTGATTTCACAAAACACTACAACACACAGTGTAGGCCAAGCTTTCTGCAGCTGTCAGCAGAATGACTCCAAATGACTTCAAGCATAGATAAAGAAGCAAAGAGTGAAGTCCTATCTATAGAAAGTTCTTGCTAATTGGAACTGGGAAATGAAACAACAAACCCAAAACATTCTCAAAAACTAATAATTCACAAGTCATGAAATAGAGCTTGAACGTGGTCAAAAATTTCCAGACAACCTTTTCATAAGCAAAAAAATATGAAAGTACTTGTTGTGCAATGAGTAAAAGTCTGCTCCAGTTTCTTGCCCTTTGAGGGCCTCAAGTACAATTTATTCTGTATATAGCCAGAAGCAAAGACATATTAAGGAAGGACTAGAAATGAAGGACATGAGACTTTCCCCCCTTCATCTTTGTGTATCGGTATATTGGACTTTCTGTACAACTCAGGTAAAGCAAACTCCTCCATGCAAAGACATGAGGGCAAGGTTTGCGATGCTCAGATAAATCTTTCTCCAAAGAGCAACAGCATTAAGCATTAACAGTATTTAAGCAGTGTTGGCAGCACTACTTTGTCAGTAGATAAGTAGCACAGAGAAAGAAAATACTTGTGTGATGTCTGTTAATGTAGGATGTGAGTAAATGGTAGTATCTTTACATCTGCTCTTAATTATTCTGGCAACTGTGATCAGAAGCAGCAGTGGCACAAAGCCAAGACATATTAATGGGCAAAAATAATGTCAGACAGGAAAATTCTGTACATGTTTTCTTCAATGAGAGGTCATTGATTAGTAAAAACATACTACAGTACATGAGTACCCGGGGGTTTCAGCTTTGGTGTTATTTTTTGACTGGTGTTTTTTTCCTTTTTTTTTGAGTTCTTTTTGTTGGGTTGGGTTGGGCTGGGGCTTTTTTCCCTTCTTTTGCCTGTATTTGTGTGTCCACTATTTCATACTTTGCATAAGGATAAATTTTTGTAAGTAGATAGTGATTGAACAGAATGTTCACTTGTTCTTCCTGGGACACCTGGGAGTATCAACTGTATTACCCTGGGTTTGGCAGTTATTTATATAAAACCAACAGTGATAACTACAGTGACCCACTTCAAAACATCCCCCATATTAGCAACCAGGGTGTTTATTTGCACACTTATAGAAGATAATAGGGAACAGAGAACTCTTAAAAAATATTGCAGATATTAACTTCAAGAAAAAGCAGTCATCATCCCTGTAGCACCTTCCAGGACTGAGCAGTATCAACTTACTTACAGACACCAAATCATGGTAACCAGCCCAGTCTCCAGTTCCTGGACTAGATGAGGCGTGGCAGGTCCATCAAGCCCTGTAGTATTTCGTACAGTATAAAAAGGGCAAGTCCTCATTTCAAATCTTTTGGTTTCTGATAACTTAAAGCAGGGAAAATTGATTACAGGACAGCAAACCTAGGTCTATGTCCGATTAAAGCAATGCAATGACTCATGGATGCCAGAAAACCTCACCATTGTGCACTGTTCTACAATTTGCATCATTTCTCATTTGTTTTCACACACACTCTAAGATCATTTCTGCTTCAGTTTCCTGAGTGGGAGTTCCCTGAGGACTGGATTTCATTATAATTTTTGATGCCTGAATGCTTTTAACCTTCAGCTACATCCAGGCAAAATATACAGTGAAGAATAATAGTACAATAAATGTCCTGTCATTTCTTACTGACAAAGTACAATGATCTAGTCATTGCATGCTTTTCAGTTTTACAGAACAGTTTTTATTATGTTACTTGTACTTTTGTTATGCATCACAGTCTTTATTTTTCATATTTCTCATCTCAGTCATTCAAAAACGATTAGGCAAATCCCCATACTGTTAAAGCCACTTTAAAAACAATTATTTTGAAAATAAATTAATTCTAAATTCCTCCTATGTGCTTATAATCTGTCATGCCTTTCAAGTTCAAATGTCTTCGGTTTTACATACAGACACTAGGGTTTTGTTTAAAAAACTCATAAAGAAGAATCTGGGGAGTGGGAATTCAATAAAACCCACAGTACTCATTTTTAAGTAACAAGGCATGGTAGCAATTGCTTCTGGTTTCTTTCTTCACACAAGGGAGTCTAGTCACATGTAGGTTTCATCCAATCTCAATTAAGGAAAAAATTTCCTGATCAGAGTTCAACCAAGTGGTAGAGTATAAACACATATCAGTAACTCAGGAAATACAACCCATTGTAAAAAATAATGTCCAGAGTAAAAATGAGCCACTCTGAGTTGAAGTTGTATTATTAATCTATGGAACAAATATCTTTCATGTTGTGAGTGTAAATCATTTAGCCTTTTCCTCCCCACAGTAACAGACAAACACTCAAATATAAGAATGAGGAGATGAGTCTAAATGTATGTTAATTTCCCCTCTAAATATTTGCATATTTTTCAAAAAGAGGATATTAAGATATCTCCTTAAGACTATTTGAAGGATATTATGGATAAGCTAACTCAAATTATTTTGAGCACTAAATTTTAAGAAGTAGATATTGCTCAGATACCCCCTAACACATTAGTCTGGACACTGACCTCAGAAATAGAGGTCTGTGATCCAATTCCTTTCCTGACTTTGTCCATTCTAGCATCTGAAATGTCTCCCCCCAGCTCTCCATCACCTCTCATGAGGGTGGGCTCTATGCTAGAAAAAACAATTTTTAACCAAAAGTTTACAAGTACAAACAAATTTAAAATATCATTAATTCCTAATAAGTTGTATAATATAGAATACTTGTCCTGGGAATACCAGTAACTTTAAAAAAGAGTACAACTATACTTTTTTTTTTCAGGAAGTCATCTGTAAAGGGCTTTTTCACCAAAACCCAATCTGATAAGAAACTAGAAACCTTCAATGAAAACAGAATATATGGTTCTACTATAATGACCAAATCTTCAATGGTAGTCATAACATTCATACTAGGAAATTAAGTGATGTTGGAAACATTCCCAGACACACAGGCCAAATGACCTAGAGCAGCCTGAATATATGCTTATGAGCTACCTTAACATCCAAAAAAGAATGACTTAATGCCCACTCCATTTCCACTAGGAATTGTTCTTAGAACATTTTCGCTGCTGAAACTTATGCTGAAGATTTGTGAGAAAACTAGTTTAAAGTTTAGAAGTACAGTCAGGAACATGCTGAGATTAGCTCAGTTGGTCAGAGCATGGTGCTAATAATGTCAAGGTCAGAGGTTCAATCCTTGTGCGGGCCCCTCATTTAAGAGCTGGACTTGATGATCTGTGTGGGTCCATTCCAACTCAGAATATTCTGTAACTCTGCCCCTGGAATGATCTTGGTCACTCTTTTTCCAGGGCAAATCATCACACTGAAAAAGGACCTTCTAAGAAGAGTTCCTAGGACTAGTCCACCTGGAGCACCATTTCCCTTTTGGAATTCACTCTTAAGGTGGTAAGGCAGAAGAACAAGGACTGCCCAGGACAATAAGAACAGTCATATTCCAAGAACACAGTCCATGAACAGATATCTAAAGTGTCCAGGCTAGAAAAACCTAAAATAGAGGCATAACTGTAGCTTTCAAGATGACACAAGCAAAATTATATTACACTTCTGCCATGGGTAGGTCCAGTAAGTGGTAGGTAAGTAATTTCTAGCATAGGATATATTTGGGCTGTCCCTAACAGACCAAAAGAAATACAGAAAAAAAGATTATTAAACACTTATCTAGACAGCAAATTTATTGACAGGTGGAAATCTATCACTAGAGGTTTGTTGATAAAAGATTAGGCATACATTCATTGGGAATTATTTACAAGAATTTGTGTTATCTGCAGACAGGTAATGGACAAGATTATCTTCTTCAGCTCCACTCTACCCGTATTTCGTATGATCTACTTTGCTCTTTCTTTTCTCTGATTCTTTCAGATAACAGGGCAGAAAGGATAGAGTCAATGTCACTACAAATTAAAGAAAAAAAATGCACTTTTTACCGCCCCCCCCCCCCACAAAAATTACTTCATTTAAGTTTTTTAATTCTCCTTTGCAGTTTAGGGACATAGGCCTCCCAGGTGACAAACCATCTGTCCAGCATTGGCAGCACATATTACTCTTAAAGTATCATCCTATTTCAACAAAGTTGAATAAACAGAATGAGATACTGCAGCTTTTTTCCTCCCAAGTCCTAGAGGGATTAAGTGAATGTTGAAACAAGAATTAAACTAATAAGGAGAGTACCATCAGGTAACTTTCCAAGCATTTTTTGAGTTTTACAGAGCATATATGCCAAAAGACTTCTCTCTCTGTTTCTAGCTCCATCCTCTGCACATTCTCTATCCGCAGTACATACCCTTTCTGAATTGGGACAGTTGTGTTTCTTCTACATGCTACTTAACTCTTTTTCAGGTCTTTAGAGGGTCACTGAGACATTTCCCAGCTAAGCTTGCTTGACCTTGTTCATGTTGAGATTTATTTCTGTTATTTTTATTCACCGAGAATGTCTGCAAAGTGACTTTTATGAGATTTGAGTCTTCAGTGCTGTATTAGGGTAACTTTAGGGTAGTTGGTTAAAAAGGAAGAATTTCATTCCTGTTTTTGTAGAGATTTAATTGACTGCCCTTGTGTCTCACCCTTTTCTGTTCTTGAAAGTCAGAGGAATCCCTAGGTGAACATGACTTCCCAACATTTCCCAGCTCTGTCATTCTTACACTGATGCAAAAGACAGGAGATAATGAAGTGCACCATGTTGAAGGTGAACATATCTCAGCTTCTGCTGTCCAGCAGCTTCATAACTTGTGGGCTGAGATAAGAATTTTCTGTCCAAGCATACCAAGGGGTTGTAGGCAAGCTGAGGGTAACTGAGCATAACCAGTGAACTCTGTGCTTAGAAAACTGAGGGATCAGTTTGCGTCACCAGACTCTGTTACCCTGGATACCCTTCATGCAACCCTTTTACTTTGGCCAGCAGCCTCACTGCTCCCAGGAGAGTAGAAGCCTCATGAACCAACATCCAAAGACTGTAAGGCTTTAGAGCACAGCCAAACAAAATTCCCTCCAAAGACAAACACCAGCAAACAGAAAACAAGTGAATATACAGAATAGGTTTTGCAAAGATTTTGGATCCCTTGGCCAAAGCCTTGAAAATTCTCAATAATTATGCCACAAAGCAAAAATAAAATACAGATTTTATATGATCAGCTGTTCACATCACGTAGAAGAGTCAACATAAATCAGGTGTAAGGCCTCCACAATGTTTTCTGTATACACTTCAGACATGAAAAGTTATTTTAAAAAACATTCTCTTAGTCATTTCCCTGACATTGATAGAATTAGAATTAAGCATCCATTACATGTCTGACCTTGAAAATGTTACAGAAGTAACACCATGAATATATTAAGCAATTTTCACTCATCTCAGCAGGCATGATACGATCTATGAATTATGTAGAAACAACCATCAATTTTTCAAAGCAATAGATGGGACACTACTATATGGTAAAAACAAAGTACTTACATTAAATGAGACATGCAGTTGGTCCAAACTAATGTGATCTAAACAGTCTTCACTTAAAATATTTATCAGATAGAACAGATTCTATAGCTGCACTTTGCAGTATGTATTTTGCAAGCAATCTTTTTCTGTGGTATTTAGTGTGGTTATTCTGATACTGATGTTTTAGCAGTTTGACAACCAGGACAGATCTCACCATTACTGGAGTCAGGCCATTAATGCATTTGTGCTTGTGCAGACTGTGACTATTTCAAAATTTTGTTAAATTTGCAGGTCAGCAGAATGACATAAAAGAATTGAAAATGATGTCACAGAATCTAACTTTTAACCTCCTTTTTAACAGTTAAAGAAATAACAGATAAGCAATAATCTTAATTTTAAAAGGTTTTAGTTGTCACTAAAAGTTTATTGGGTCACTGAAATTACCTAATAGAGAGCCATTTCATAAATGTATTTTAAGAAATAAAACACATAATCATTATATTTTCTCCTTTCTTTCTCAGGAACTCTAGAGAACATCATAGTGAGGGCAGTCCTAATCAAACAGCAAAAGAACACAAAGAAAAAAATAGATCTCACAAAGTTTCTCCTTCCTTCATAAATTAGGGTTTTGCCCCAGAAGAGCAAGAATTTGGTAAAATTTTGGTATCCCACTACGAATTGCCATCATAAAATTATCTCTGCCTTCTTGGATGTTAGAAAATGTCTTCACCAGAAGTGCTGCCAAGCAATGGAACAACCTAGGGAAGTGATGGAGTCACCCTCCCTGGAGGTATTTAAAAGAGGGTGGATATGGCACCTGGGGACATTGTTTAATGGTGGACTTGGCAGTGCTGTGTTAATGGTTGGACTCAATGGTCTAGAGATCTTTCCCAAACCAAACAACTCTATGATTCTAAGTATCCAGATTTGGATTAAGATTTTTATATATTTTGAAGTATGTTCCCCAGCACATATGAAAACAAATCATTTTCTAATGTAATTTAGAAAAACAATTCCACTTTCAAAACTACCTTGGGCGTTTAGAAACATGTATCTCCATAACTTGGATGCATACTACTCAGTGACTACAGTCATCATGGAAGTTGTACCCAAAAATAATTAATCATTTTTCAAAAGTGATGCTTGTACTTAGGAGTCAGAAACAGCACAATGCACTACAGTTGAAAATAAGCAAGTGATGCCACACTCTGTATTTGCAGTATAAAATAATATAAATTCTTACTAATCATAATATACTGACTGATGACACTGTCAGGAGTTACATGCTAAGCATACATATACAGAAAAGAGCTAAAAGAATGATGTGCCATTCCATTAGCATAAATTTGAAACAATACAGCTCAAAGATTCATTGAGAAACAACAATTATGTAATACTTTGGAGAAATGCAAAGTTTGAATCATGTGAAGGGCTTCTGAATCAAATATTGGTTTATCAAGAATTCTGGAAAATAGGTGACTTCCAAGCTCAACTCTAGCCATAGTTTAGAGTTTTAAATAAAAGAGCAATTGCATATCTACATAGCTTTATAAACATATTATATAGAGATATATTAATCATCATCATGGCTAGGCTTCGCGAACGAAGATTTGGGAAGGGCACTACCCACGCTTGCTGCAAGCGTGCTGA
>JAOXXN010000395.1:111696276-111721039 GCA_026770055.1 Myrmophylax atrothorax
GGAGGAGGTTGATTAAGGAAGGGGGAAATAAGTGGCTCCTTCTCCAAAGCTTAAATGTTGCTTGCTTTCTTTTTCCCATCATCTGGTCAATAAAAAGTAAACTAAGAAAACCTCAGATACTGGTTATGTTGGCACCCTCAATGTCACAACTACAGTGGTGAAAACTTAGAGGACCTGCAGATAACAGTCTCTTATAGAGCAGCTTCATAGCCTGCAGCTCTCGTTGCAAACCGAAGCAGGCTTAGGTGCTCCAGTCCTGCTGAATTCATCAGATCAGGTGGAGCAGCGTGTCAGTGTAGTTATTGAATCACAGAATCATTAAGATTGGAAAAGAACTCTGAGATCATTGAGTCCAACCTTTGACCAAACACCACCATGTCAACTAGATCATGGCACCAAATGCCACATCCAGTCATTTCTTGAACACTTCCAGGAATGGTGATTCTACCACTTCCCTGGGTAGTCTGTTTAAATGCTTGACACTCCTTTCAATGAAGAATTTCTTTCTGATGTCCAGCCTCCCCTGACACAGCTTGAAGTAATTTCTTCTTGTCCTATCACTTGTTGCCTGGGAAAAGAGGCCAACTCCCACATGTTTACAACCTTCTTTCTGGTAGTTGTAGAGAGTGATATAGTCCCCCCAAGCCTCTTATTCTCCAGCATGAACAACCACAGCTCCATAAGCAGCTCCTCACAGGACTTGATCTCTAGATCCTTCGCCAGCCTCGTTGCCATTCTCTGGACACAATCCAGTACCTTAATGTCTTTGTTAAAGTGAAGGGCCCAGAACTGGAGGCAGCATCCAAGGTATGGCCTCACCAATGCCAAATGCAGGAGAACGATTCCCAAACCACAGCAATTATCGAGTCCTGCTGGACTGGCAGCCTGCAGGTTACTTCAGAGCTTCACTGCATTTCTCTTTGTAGGACTTCTGAGCCAGGCAGTACCAACCAGGGCACAAGTGGCTCTGCACAAATCAGTTCAGATCAGACCTGATAGATGCTGGACTAGATCAGGATGAATAAGTCCATCCACATCTGCACTGGCAAATGTAGTCACTTGGATGTGGCTGCGTCATTTTGCCCAGTGCCTGTGAGATGAGGTATTGCCTAAAGTTGGTGAGAAGCCTGCAGCTCCAGCAGAACAGGCATCAGTGAGGGCACCAGTGCTGGCACTGTTCTGCAGTGCTGTCCAGTAGAAAACATTTGTCTCATGGGATTGCCCTTTTGACAGCAGGAAACAGGGCAGGACTAACATAGCACTTCTGCAGCAGGTGAAAGGTCCTGTACTCTTCATGATGTCCATGCTCAGTAATTGTGCATTTTAGGATGTTCTTTGAGAGATGGTCTGAAAAAGATGACAAACTTGAGCTATTACAAATCAAAGTGAAGAATGTATTTCATAGGGAAGCAGCTTGAAAAAAACAGACTAGATTTTTAGCTGTTCTTTCCATTTATGCCACACATAAACAGACCTCCTCAGGTCTCCTCCTGCAATTGGTAAATGGTACACCTATAACAAAAAGTATTTTACAAATCTGAATTTTTAAAGTGCTCAAAAGAGGGCACATAACATTGTTTCTGTCTCACTGCTGCCTAAATTAAGATGCAAAGCCTATTCAACACTGTAAAAGAAAAAAAAAAAGATGAGTGACAGAGAGAGGACCTTTTTCAGATGTTCAGATGCAGAATGGAGTGCTCCATGCACTGAACCATGCCATATGCATCAGCTTGCTTTATTTCAGATACACTTGACCACTCAACTGTTTCTGGTTTGTCATTTCCTTAGGAGACAAACAGAAATGAAGGGAAGAAAACAGCTGAGGAATAAAGCAGGCAGTAGCAATATAAAAATCAAGGTGAGCAGTGCTTTGAGAGGAAAGGTTAAGTAAGAAAAGAAAATAAATACCTGATGGATGTAAAGGAAACAGTTCGGCTGTAACAGCTCTAGCTATACACAAAGTACATCAGCTTGGCCAAAGCTCAGGGCTTATGTCATTAGCTTGCTTTCAGAACCTGAAAGAACACTGTGTTTCTGAGATATCAGGGAAAAGACACATCGCCTAACATCCCACTGTTAATTGTTAGCCAAGGCCATCCACCTGTGCTGTCCTGATAAAAAACACTCCATTTCCCACCACTCCACATTTCTCTATGAATGCAGAAGGCTGTCAAGCAAGTGTTTCTGCACTTCTGGAAGCATTCATTCATGCATATATAAGTGTATCTTTAAAAAAGAGGCTCCTGCTTTCTCTGCTTGAATAGATGAGTTTGGGACTTATCCTTGAAGATAACAGGAATACAAGATCAGCTCTAAATTTGCCAAGTATTCTCACCATGGTCAATGTCTAAATTTATTCCAAGTTTCAGTAGTATATTAATCCTTCAAGTAGCACCTAATTTAATATCCTGATTCATTACCTGAAACAAGCAGGAGAAGGCAGTTTTTGAAGAAATAGAGCTCACAGATGGTAGCAAAAAATGACAGTCTCTGTAGATTTGTCATGCTTCAGTCTCATAATTTGATTTTTAACAAAGACTAAAGAGACTTACAATCTAAGTAAATCAAGTGGTATACTGCAGAGACTGTGAACACGTTGGTGGTCACTGAACAATGCAAACAATTCAACTAACCAACCAAAGGAAAATAACCATAAAAACAGAGAAAAGAAAATTCTATATAACATAACTTTGCTTCAAATTTTAATTCATATTACAATATATTGACCAAATTGAATTGAAAAACACTCTTCATTTTAATCTACTGTATCTGTTAGTTTGGGTTACTAGTTTTGTTACCTAGTTTTGATCCAGTTCAGAACGTATACACAAAGTTTCACTTTTCTATTAACAATTGTTTCTCTAGATCAACAGATCCTAAAGTAAAAAGAAGGAAAAAAAAAACACAAAAAAGCAAAAATGATAAGTAGAAGTTGAAAGATGTATCAGCAAAACAACAGTAATGAATGTACCATTAATAAAATTAGTATCATTTCAGGTATTTTTTCATGGGATTTGTATACTTTACTGTATGGTAAAAAGAGGAGATTGATCAGGGTTTTGGCAAAGCATGAATATAAGTTTTGATTTAATACGAAGCATTTTTGCAAGTGTTGTAGTACCTGCTATGGACTAGATATGCAAAAGATACAGTTGCACTGACCAATTTAAATAAGCAATATATATGTTAGAAGTCTGACCTTCAAATATAACTGCTCTAGGGCTCATAGTAGCTCATCATTCATTTGTCCCAGCAACAGCTACTACATCATTCATTTGTCCCATAAATACTAAGGAGTCCATTATTATTATTTATTATTATTGTTGTTGTTGTTGTTGTTGTTGTTGTTACAATTTTCTTATATTACTTATTATATTAGCACAATAACACACAAATAATTTATTTCTATAGTGATACCTAAAATATTGTCTTCATTATAAATTAAAAACTGAGAACATAAGTCAGATATACCGTTACATAGATATATGCTAATCTCAATAAGTGGAAAACCAGTAAATTCATCCAAAATATGTTTGTCAACAACTAGACAATTTAAATAGTATGATTTAATCTAATTATTTGATACTTATGGTTATTAAGTCCACTGGTACAGTAAAGTTGGAAACCAGAACCAATTCAGCTACAGTAATTTTTAAATTAATTGCAAGAAATCATTAACTACTTGTAGCTTTCTGTAGCAGATAAGCCATGAGCTGGCACATACAGAGGACAGAAAAAAAGAGAAATCTTCTGAAATAGAAGTGGGTTATCTAAACTGACTCTTCCAAGCATACTACCCTGCAGTTGGAGCAATTTTTTGTTATCTCTATAATTCCTAGGAAACTGTTGATTCTCAACCAACTAGCACATATAGCACTATATAGCACACTTGCCTTAGCTCATGAAAACATGAGTTTCATTGTAGATGTTCTGCCAAAGGGTGTAAAGTCTGGACTTCAGAGTAATTAGAACCACCACAGGTGACACACTTGGCTCTGAAAAGGGGAAATTGACATTTGTTCAACACATAAGCACTTTATGCCAACTGCTTCATTCGCAGGCATCTCCTGCCAGAAAACCTGAGAGGCATTTTTTGTACATCTGGGATTGCAGTATAGGAAGATGGAATAAAACAAAAATATTGTATTCAAAACTGAGAATCCTGGCTAAACTGGAATGAGCACTGACAGAGACAAGTACAGGGTATTCCTGAAAGACAGAAAATGGTACAAAAAGAGCTTTGCTACCTTGTCATCTTCTTGCTCATTTCTGCCAGTCCCACTTGAAAGAGGGCAGTCACAGATACATCACTGCTCAAAAATTTCAGGCAGTTTTGAAGTCTCGAGTTCAAAATCACCCCACGCAGGAACACATGCCTTTTGACAGCAACCTAGAGAGAAAAACCCACTGGCTTTCCCAACATTTTTGACAGTGTCAAAGAAAAGAGGAAAATTTTAAATCCTGTGACTTAGAAAAGCAACATGATTGTCAGCAGGGAAAGAAACTGCTTCTCTGCTAATGGAAAAGTAGAACACAAACCTTGCTCTGCAGGGAGCTGCAAGAGGGTAGTCAAAAGGTTTCTGGGGAGGAGACTGCTCACTCTTGAACTCTGAAGCAACAGGGATCAGAAAACACTGCTTAGGCAGATTTTCTGATCAGCAGAACTCAAACTGCAAACAGAAACTGTTTTCTAACCCCTATTTTCTCCTCATAGAACTCCAGTCGTGTACACAGTATATCCTGTTGTTTCAAAGGTACATCTTATGTGTGTTGTGTAGACAGTACACACAAGGGCAAGAAACACAGAAAAATGTGGCTATGAATGTTTCCATTGCCTCCCACACAACCACCACATGAAAAGAGGAGGAATTTAAACCTCTCATCAGTATAGTCCCGGTTAGTTCCCCAGCTCCATTTGCTGTCATGTGAACCACACAGCTCTGGCCTGGCTGAAGGGATCCCTAGCAGTCCCTGCTCATCTTCCCTAGGGTAACTCCTGGACTCTCTGGTACAGGGAGTTGGCAATGCAGGTTTCAGGTTGAACGGCATCACTTTTACAGAGCCCACATCTTTCTGAGGTCTGGTATTAAGATCTGTGAGTCCATTATTTTCTACCATGGGGAGAACTTGCAACATTTATACAATATGCTGGGAAGAGAGGTAGCTTGGATAAGAAAAGCCTCACAAAGATGCTTTTGTGATTCTGAAATGTGCAGGAAAGACACAAATACATAGAATTTAAAACTTGAATTCCCACCATAGACATTATCAGAAGCTGGCGTTATCACATACTTGAAAAGTAAGACCTACAGCAAATCTCTAAGAACCTGTGATTCATTAAATAGCCAGACTTAGTTTTGAGGGGTTGATTTTGTTTTGTTAGGGTGTTTTTGTTGCTTTTTTGTTGTTGTTGTTGGTTGGAGTTTCTTGTTGTTATTTAGGGGTTTGATTGGGGGAGGTTAAGATTAGGGAATCAGCCTCAGTCTTTTATTCAGAGACATGATACAGCTGCAATGGTGGAAAACTTGGTTAGCAGAAGAAGCTTAGAATCCTTAATTTTGTGAATTTCTTTAATATAACTAGGACTTTGTTCACTGGAAACAGATCTAGGAAACTTCTTGGGTATATATGGCACTGAAAAAAAACTAAAAAGGCAGCAAACCCCAAACCACAAAGGGAATTAAAGTGACTGAATTACTTTTGCTTAACCTCAAAAGTGGGCACTATTTCCCTCATGCAAATGAAAAGAAGTACAAACTAAAGAAGGAAACTTCATGGAGACAAACTCAGGCTGACTTTCCCAGAGAGGTGGGTGGTGGCTGCAGACAGCCCTCTGATCCACAGCTCATCAGGACCCATCTTTGAATTTAAGGACTCATACCAGCCCCAAAATGGCATGTACAAGCTCAGAGGGCTTCAAATACATCATTGTCGGTTTACAGTTCCAAGAAAGAAATGTGATATCTTTATGGATGTAGGTGTCCTTACTGTGCAGGATCCCTCCCCAACAGTATACAAATTTAAATCACTGCAAATGAGGCATCTCAAGAAAATATTTTAAGATAATCCATTCTTTTATTTGCACAAATCTTCTTGAGAAATTTTGTGAGCAAAATACTCTGTGAGTGATGAATATAAAGGGCGACTGCATGGGATTCACAACTGTTTACAGGAAGGTTCATAATGGAACTGATTCTGTCACCACTGACATTTTTCCTGCCTATTCATTTAACATACAGGAAGAAAGTCAAGGAGAGGAAATAAAATAAAAAAGGAATAGCTGAGTTACATCCTTTGTTGTACTTAGATGAGCTGAATAATATGGAATCATTCACAGTGAAACAGGGCAAAAAGTCAACAGATGCAAATGAGTCTCTGTAGGTTTTACAACACTCAATTCTCTATAGTCTTTATTGGTGTCTCTTCTGAAGTCTAGCAGTAAAGGGAGAAGATTTAACATTTCAAAGCAGTATGAGAGGTTTGAACCTTCTATGTTGAACAACTTCTCAAATCGCTAGTAATGAGAGTAGCATTAGTTGTTCCCATACAAAATTTAAATCTATATTTCAAAGGGCATTTCAATTGCCATTAAGCTGCTGTGCAAACTGAATGGACAGAACAAGAATGCTTCATCTCCTTGATTATTTCCTCAATGGTCTTTGAGACATTCTATGTGGTATAGTTGCCTATTCTCAACCTGTGGGCAAAACTGTGTGTAAAAAGAAGAGTATAAGAGTGAACACACATTGCAAACACACTGTGTTTATGAACATGCTCAGTCACAAGGATGGGATGCTTCTTACAGGAGCAATAATATATTTTAAAATTGAAAGGGAACTTTATAACATGTTCCTTGGTACATGTAGAGTACAGCTTCTTTAGAACTCCTAATCATTCACCCAGTGACCTTGGAGAGGTGTGAACCCTAATCCCCAAAAGATGGAGTGAGCAGCTGGATCTGACAGTGTGCAGCTGCCTGCACCACACAGCTGCAAGAGCATCTTTCAGGATGGAATCCTTCACCCCTGCCAAGACAGTCTTGTGTCTCCTAAAATTGCCCCCATCAGTTTTGAATCTGAGCAAAACAATGCTGAAAAAACAACTGCCTGGAAAATAGGTTCTTAAGACACACAGTAACCTGAATTTCACTAGATAAAACTAACCATTTAAATCTTCAGCTCTGAACTGGTGCTTTTTCCCTTCAGCAAGAACCCTGAAGAATCTCAGCAGTCCTTAGTTCTTACCCTGGGGACAAGCTATCCTCCTGCATTCACCAGGTTCTCTCTACCACTTGCTGGTTAAAACTCTCAATTCAAATTTCATTTGGGAATCTAGGACTAGTAGCCAAGACTAGAAGGATTATTCCACAACTAGAACAAGTAATTTTTTTTGAGAAGTGACCCTAGCATATCAACCAGCCTACATGTGTTTATTTTTCACCTCTTTGTATACTCTGCCTTGAGACAGAAGAAATGGCTCTCCTCTGAGGATGAGAGAAAAATAACATTTATTTTCCTAATCCTACTCCAATTTCCTTGTGCATGCACAACTGTCCTCATGCCAAAATTTTTGTTTCAAATTGGTGACTCAGCTGGACAGTGGGACAGAATAACTGAAAGCAGCTGATTTCTCCAGGGATTTTATTCCACATAAAGAGACAAAGTGTAAAAATCCCTCAATTTATGCTGAATGATACTACATGCACATCATGCAATTCAGTCCCATGAAGGTAGCTAGGCAAATATTCCCAAAAGAGTATGCCTATGTTTTTAAGGTGATATGCATAAGCTAAGAAGCTCAGATGTTCCCATACTTATTAGAAGCTAATTCAGGTGTCTGTGCTGTGCTCCTGCTGAGCTGCAACATTTGCCTGATTAATGTTTTTCAGTATGAGCTAGTAGGGAGTGATAACTTTTCTCTGTTTCTGAGGCTAGCTCTGTAACAAAGACATCTACAAGTGTTAAAGGAACATTTCATCTCAGGCACTCTGTTCATCAAAGAGTGCTGTTAGATTCATGGTCACAAGGTCCCACTTACCTGTCCAGGTTCAGATTCAAGGTGAAGTGTCCTGATGTTATTTAGAACCAGACTTTTGCTAAGATTACCATCAGAGGGAAAGAAAAATAAAAGGAAAAAATAGTTATAATTTATAAACACTCCTTAGCTCCATTTCTGAAACACCAAAGATGAATACTGACCACAACTTCCTATCAGCTGCTCATACTTTGAGCAGAACAATCCTTCCAATAGCAGCTACCTGAGCACTCTAGTAATCCAGGATTTCAGGGCTCCAGTTTCAGTGTAGCAGATTATGGTCCCCAGGTACAAAACTTCAAGCAATTATTGGTGAGACACTGTCCTGTAGGATCTGTTGAAGTCATCCAACATACACATTTAGGATTTCCATATTATCTCAGTGATTTTCAGCTTTTCTCCTCAACTTTAATTTTGCTGGCTATCTACCGAAGTTCTTCAACTCCTCAGTGTAGTTTCAGTACAAGAATTCAACAAGAATTCAAAAGACACAGTATGTTTTCCCACTGACTCCAGTGTGATTATCTGCTCTCTTGACAGCAAACCCAGCACCATCTCAACAATCCTTTCTATTAAAAATAATAATAATTTAAAAAATAAATCCAAGAGAATAGGAAAAATGTAATATTATCCATAAAGCTTGAAGGTGAAAAATAGAACCCAAACTCATCTAGGTATTTCCTGAGATTCTGTCTAAAACTAAAAAGAATATGCACACAAACATGCTGAAAAAAAGTATTGAAAAATTTACATCCTAAAACATACTACAGTAAACTCTGGTTTTCATATAGTAGCACCAGAAATTTAAAAGCTTAAAACTTAAACTGTATCAACTCCTCTTTTATTGAAATTACTTTGATTTAATTTTAGCAATATATTCTAGTATTATCAAGGAAAAACAATAATTTAAAAGTTATCTATAACCTGGATGCATTTTGAAAATAAAGGAAACCTGGTCTTTATTTGGTGGAGAGTGTTAGCAATAGAATATAGCATTAATGAACAAGGCTGGTTTGCATTAGACAGCACATTTTTGCTATAAACTCAAAGTATTTGTTTCTAGTGTAGAAATCTATCCTATCAATTTTTCCTCAGGCTCTGTTTACTCACTTCTCAGGATGTCTGGGTTTTGGAAACAAACAAGCATTGATTTAAAACTCAGTTCTGCAACAGTATTAATTGTAAGAGTGGATCTTACTCCCAAGTCATCCCTACGAAGCTAATGGAATTGCATAAGAATTAAGGCTCACTGGGAATTTATTTTTTCTTTCTTTCTTCTCCCCTGGAAACAATTTTTTTCATGGATACTGCAACTTTTTATGAAGTATGTGAGTTTTTACATTTAACTTTCAGTAAATTATCATTTTAGTGGCCAGGGTGCAAAAGAGCAAGAACAAGTGGTAGGAATTTGACTGTGCTCAGAAACACACATAGCTGTATTTGTCCGAGGCATGTCTCCCTCAGAGTCTCAGCTGAAGTGTTCTGCCTTTTATAAAACACTGAATTATTCCCAGAGCTAGAGAAAAAGAGATGGAGCAGTCTGAGATGCCAGGCTCCCACAGTGAGGTACCCAGACAATAGGTACCTTTGCACACGAGAGGGGCAACTTCTACTCTGGTCTTATTTCTAGTGTAGATATTAAAGAACTGGCCTGGCAAATGGGAAAAAGAATAACTAAGGCTAAGTCACAGTCTCACATCTCCAATATTAATTTATATTTTTTAAACACTTTTTCTGAGGGAAGGAATGTTTTGGCTGGTATCTGCTTCTTTTACAGATTTGGAATGGGATTTTCCACACAGCTTTGCACACAGAAGCTTGGGCTCAGAAGACTGCTTTTTTTATTGTGCTCACACAGTGCACAGTCCAGCAAAGGTTTTTTCTTGGGACTAGCACTTCTGCCCTAGGAAAACTACAGTTACAAGCCATTTCAGTACGGGTAAGAGTATGAAATTTACACTTGCTATGACAAGAAGTACTGCTTGCTTAAAACCAAAATTTGAAGGTATAGTGAAAAGTAAAACACCTCATTCCATTCATGTTAACCCATTCCTGCTCTGGTCATTCTATTGAATCAACACTAGCAATATGTTTCCTTGCCTGTGTGTCAGACGCCTAGTGCCGAATCACCACACTTCCACAGCAGGTTCTTCAATGGCTGAGACACGTCTGCATTGACAAGCTCAACTCCATCAATTTCTTCATCTCCTTGCTTGGAAGGTTAGTGACATTTAGTATTTGACTGTGATCAAATAAACAGTCCTTTGGGGATTTTTTGTTTGCCACTAAACTGCTTGGGATTTAACCTCTCTTTTGCCTACAAAAACAACTCAGTGCATAACCAAGAAAGAGAGGTGCTATAGAACTGTAACTGTAATTGCGAATCAAAGAAAAATTCAACTTCATTATGTATTACCATATGCTGTCAGACAACTTCATCTGCCCTCACTTATACACCAGTGCAAACCATGCTCAGTCTGAGATGTAGTACAGCACTGACAAACCAGATGTAAACTAATTTATTCAAACATATTTGCAGGTTCAACCACAGAAGTAAGAGCGCACAAGAAAATTCAAAATCTTTCTCTGCTGCTCCAGGAAGTCTTGCAGGTAGCGTACTACCAGTACCCAAGTCAGCTGAACTATAAATAGGAAAGCTCCAATATTGTTCTGCCCTATATATTACTACACATATATGTCTATGAACACATAGAGACCAATAACAGAATTGGTCTAATTAAAGCTAGGGACCTGAGAGAGAGACCTTCAAGTGTCTTCCTCTAGGATAGATTTGGTATGGTACTTGACAGATGGCAAAGCCTGCCTGTGCTTAAGATGCCCATTTATGTAAAGTGGAAAAGTAGCTTTTTCATTTCTTCCAGGGATTTTGTTCAGATAAATATGTGGTACTTACAAACACCATGTAAGAATGTAAAATGGAATCTCAACAACAGCCTCAAGAAGATGAGAATGATACTTATTCTTTTGAGGCAAGGATATTAAACCAGTCAAGCAGAAGTATATCATTAAACTATGCTTCTTTCTAAGGTTGTAAGCTCCTTCCCCTGAAGGTGACTTGTCAGGAACATACACATTCTCTGTAAGCTACCAATCTCTATTTGCAGTTTGTTAAATATTACTGAGAATAGAATCAAGGCATTTATGACTCCAAATGTGGTATTTTCAATGGCTACACACAGGATCAACTACCTGTCAAATTTCCCCATCTTGCACCAAGAAGAAATAAGGTAGGAGGAATGGGATTTCTCTTCCCTGATCAAATAGCACAGACATTTAAATCTGAGCTAGTCACCCCAGGCTTCCTTTCAAGATCATGTCATGAATACATTCCTTCTAGCATGTGCTTCATCTCAACCTAAAGCAGACAACTAGCAATAGGTCAGAACTGCAGACTAGCAGGGTTTTACTTTCGTCAACTGCAGCAAGAGGATAGCATGAGAAGCTTACCTAAAAGGTCTATGCAGTCTCCCACTGTGTAACAATTTTGTAGCATGGTTTTGTGTAGGCTTTTTCTCATGTATCTTCTCTATGTTTAGAAAGTCTTCTAGCATAGCCCCAATATGACAGTTTCCCAAAATATAACATGTTTAGAAAGATTATTAAATGCAAATTATACCTTTTACATCCTATGAAACGAACATTTGTCATGCAAATGAATTGTACTAAAATTTTCTGGAGCTTGAGTTTGTCGTACATAGCTAGGTAAAGAACAGAGGAAGTTAAAGCCCTTACTGGTCTTTTTCTTCCTTCTAAAGTAGATGTTTCTGTTTCCACAAATATGTGGTGGTTCCTAAAGCCAGGCTATACAAACTATCAGAAAAGGAAAGAGTATCTGTCATCCCACAATGATTTTATTTTTGATAAACTCATCTTTTTCCAAGTTCCTGAAGAAAATTAGTGTATGACTTCTCATCCCAGGGCTTATACCTGTATACACATCTCTGTGCAACAAGAAGACTCCTTCATGCCTCTACAAGGAAAGGAACAGCTTGCCCACAAATGCAATATTGAGGATTCAAAGACTTGCTCTAAAAATTTCATAAGCCACAAGAAGATATCTACCCAAGAATAAAGCTCTGTCAAAAGGAATTAAAAGTAAGCTACGTGCTGATAGCTTTAAAAAAACCAACACGTATATTTTGCCCACGACCACTGGGATTCAAGAAAGGATTTGTGCCTTAAACAAAGAGCAGCTTCCAGAACTCTTGATAAATTTTCCTAATTTAACTTCAGTGATCAATAACATATTTTCAGTAGAGGCATCATGGGAAGATCTACTAAATGAGCAGTCATATTAACCAGATATACTCTCTTATTAGGGTTTACTTTAGAAACAGTTACATCTGAAATGAAAGACAGGAATAAAATTACATTTAAACTGTTGCCTTTTATACCCCAAAGAGGACTTTAAAATGAACTGAAGAGGAAAGATGTCATATTTTTTGTGGCTTTTTCACATAGCACTAATGCATGAAAAAAAACCAGCATTGTAGTTACAGAGAAGTACAGATCTGCTTGTTTTTATGGTACTTAAAGGGTGAAACAAAAGTATTGGTTTTAATTTATTTTAGAATATAACAGAGAAAGGGAATGGATCAAATTTTTATTATCCTTGTTAAATGTCCAATTTGTCATTTTACTGGCAAACCTCTTCACATACTCAAGAGGTCTTAGGGACCTGTGAGCTTCCAGGAAAAAGCAATGCCTCTGCCTGAACCTATGAGCTGCATTTAAAATCCCATTATCAAATTTTTTTAATAGCCCGATGAAAACAGCTGAATTTTATCTCAAGGAGAAGAGCAGACTGCATCAGTAGAGGAGAGCCTGACATATTCCTGACACACTGGGCAGAGGAGCCACCAACCATCTGAAGATGATTCTACATACATCCCAGACATGCTCTGCGCTGCTTCTTGTATTGGGTGCAGGTGTCCAGGTGCTGGCAGTAGGGAGCTGCAGGGGGGGCCGCTGTGAGGAGAGGCCATAAGGCTGTCCCATGCCAGGCACAGATGTCTCCTGGGAACCTCCTGCAAAGCACAGCTGAGCCCATCAACAATGCTGCTGGCTCCTCTGTGTCAACATATTTAAGATGGTAAAAAATGCTGCACAGCATCTGTGAAAGAAGAGTGAAAAAAAAAAGGGAGAAACAGACCTGCAGACACCAAGGGCAGAGAAGGAGAGGAAGGTTGCTCCAGATTCCCCTGCAGATCCTGGAGGACCACACTTGAGTCAGTAGATATTCCGAGATGACTGCAGCCCATGGAAAGTCCATTCTGGAGCAGAGGGAAAGGGTGGGGAGTAAAGAAAAGCAGAGGTGAGCTGTTATAGACTGAGCCCAAACTCCCATTCCCTACACACCTTCTGCACCACTTGAGATGTGGAGGGGTAAAAGTAGTCTGGAGTGAAGGAGAGACATTAAGTCTGTGATAAGGGGGAGAACAGGTCTCCCCCTGTATGTTTGTTCTTTTATTTACCATACTGAATTTAGTAATTACATTTTTATTTTAAATGACAGTTAATTATTTTTTTCCTTTGTTGTATTTGTTTTGCCTGTAACAGTAATTGATAAACAAGCTCCCTGACTTTACCTCAGCCCAGAAGCTTTCTTGTTCCTGTTCTTCCTATTTCCTCCACTTGTACTTCTGAGGGAGGAATGTGAATAGCTGGGCAGATGCTTGGCTACTAGCCAAGGCTAACCTGTTGCATTTTTGTATTGCTGGCTAAAAGAGTTAGTACAACATGGAAATATCAGTTGATTGATCAAACTTTGGCCACCGCCATTCACTAGTTTAGGATTATGTTCTTTCAGTCTTGAGTAATAAGAGTAGTCGTCATTGAAGTCCACATACACAGACTGTGGTAAGATGATAGATAAGTACTTTGAACAAGTCCTGTATATCCAGCACAGAGGAAGAGAGATAAAACAGTGGCATTACTCTATCACCAAAACAGCACCAAGGTCCTTGTTTAAGTAAAAAATAATCTCAAAGATGAGCTTGAGAACACACTGCTCACAAATCATTTTTCTACAGTGAGATAGAAGGGGCAATAGAGATATCAATCTGGGAATCTTGTATCTTTTTGTCCTCCACCAAAGTCCCGGAGCAATCAGTGAAGTGGATATAGTAGTAGTTCCATTGGCAAAGCCATAACAGAGTATTTTATTCTTGAAAGAATTTATGTGCTGTAAAATGAAAGCAACAGAAAAACTTTTCTTCTTGAAAAGTCTACTGCTTTGGTGGAGTGAAGCCATACGAGAATGGAACAAAGGATATAGACATCAATATCTTTTTAGGAACCCAGTGATCTGGTCCAGTATTTCACAAAAATTTAGTCTCATAGGCATGTACAGACACATATACAGGCCTTGTACATTTGTTGATCTCTAATTTCTTTTTCCTCTTGACAGAGCTTATAATAAATCAGAAAGGGTAGCAGGCAGAATTACCACACAAAAGAAATGAAGTGGAAAAATGGATAATTGTGTTTATGCTCATAATTTACATTCTATTTGTAGCTTCTTTCAGAACTCCAGCCTACTAGCCAGTTGCATTCTATTCAAGTGAGTTAAATAAAAGACTTTTTTATTTTTGTTGAGTAATCTCTCGGTTTGCTCATAAATAAAATTATTTTTGTTAAAAACTATTGAATTTTCTCTTGGTGATGAATCATTTGTGGCACATTCTCAGCACACTAATACAAAGAGATGCTTGAATAGGAAACTTTTATCTGAGATGGTAGGATAGTGACATCACTTCTGGCACTTCTGAAGTTTGCAATTATGGAAAACACTGTGTTCAGAAAAACAACTGTCAAACCTAAATTTAATAAAACTGAAGAGGGAAAGAAAACAAAATTAAACACATTTCTTCACTCCTGTACAGGAGAAAAAAAAGAATTTTTAGATGATTTCAACTAGCTTTCAAAATGCACTTTAGTAATTTGTGAAATACTCCTAAACATATACAGCACATTAAAAAATAAATAGGTTTCTGACAGCTTTTTCAGGCAAACAGATGAACTGACCTATGGAAAAATGCAATGTTATGTCAGATATTAAAACACTAACAAAATATAATTTGTCATGAAGCAACATGGTGAGTTTTGATCTCAGCTTGTTCTTAAATATTAAGCTGAGTATTTTCTCAAAAAGAGTTGTGGGCAGCAAAAATAAAAAGTGCAGAACATAATGCAGCCAGGGTTTGCCACAAATACCTGTGTTGCAGAAGCATCACACAACTCAAAGCTTTCTAGTTGACCAACCTTGAAAGACCTCTGTCATTTCATTGTTTTCCTGAGAAGACTGAAAACTCTTTTACTTCACACACTTCCTGTTTATTTCCCAAGCTAAGCCACAGAAAAGACACAGAGACAGGTGTCCTGCTCCCTCTGCACTGCAGCTACAGCACAGTTCTAGAAAATCTAATTTTCAATTCTCTTAGGGAGGTAAAATAAAGTCAATATTTTCAAACAAAGTTTCAGTTTGAGAAAATGTGCAATACTGCATAGCATTCCAGTAGAAAAATCAGTTTTACTTTTCATCTGAAAACATCTGTGGAAAAACATTCTCCTCTAATTGCCAGCAAGGTTCACAGGGTCCCCTCAGCCCACTGCCATCTTTAATCTCAAGACAGAAGGAACAGGCACATGGACTGTAACCCTCATCTCTGCAAAACATTCCTGGTTTCTCAGGAATTCCTTGGACTCTGAAACTGCTCCTTGAACTTTCACTCCACACCAGTAATCTGCAGTAATGGGAATACAGGAGGCCCTTGCTCACAACAAGGCATATATTTCACTCATCTTCTGCCTGTAGACCTCTTGACCCTTTCTTACCCCTTAGTGATTACTTTCTGCCTGCATTTGTTTTCCTCTTCAACAACAGGCCAAGTCATAAATGAAACCTTTTCACTATTGAGAAGCCATTTTCTAGTGAAATTTTACAGCAAACAAAACTTTACCATTCAGACACCTAAAGCAGTGATGGGACCTAAGTAGGTCTTTGCTGTCCATACAATCTACACTTTTTCATACGTAATACTTTATCACAAAGGAGATCAGTTTGCATCAGCTCTAATCATACATCTGTAATAAAGGACTCAGTCAAATTGTGAACATGGTGCACTAGCTACAAATTATTCCTAATCTACGTAGATTTCCAGCTCTGGCACTCAGTAGATGGGGAATTTATCACATCTCCCATATAACTGTGTAACTATTCTATTCAAAAATTTTGCTGTTTTTCCTCCAGAGACAGACTGAAAGGTGTTCAAAACTGCATGAATTGAAGATATCCAAAACTTGGAAGAGAGAAGTAAAAACAAATGCAGAAGCTGTTAGGTGAGCAGAACTCCTTCATTTCCTGAGGACTCATTCTTTCATAGCATTTTCTTGCAAGCCTAAACAGCAAGCCTGAAGCTAACTATCGGTTCTCATTGCTTGCATAGCACATAATAAAAGCCAGATTCAGTTTCTATCTTCCTTCTCTTACACGTCAATAAAAAACCTATCCAGTACTCCAAAACCTGCAGCTCTAAATGATCAAATGCAGTAATTAGTCAATGGTCCTAAAACAGCTTTGCTAAATCCACTCCTCAGTGACCAAAGTCCTGAAGTTCAGCCCCAGTAACAGCTAGACAGTGAAGCCTGGTATACTTATCTAGGGAAAACATATTGCATACAGCACATTCCTATCTCACGCTCTTATTAAAGGAATGCAAATATAGCTGTAATCTTGCCCTAGAGACCCACTAATTTGCATTTTCTCATCATAGAATCATTTTGACTTATCAGCATGACTGTAAGTTATCTGAAGCATGAGTTGTTATGGTGAACTGTTCCTCAAAATTGCTTTCAGAGCCTGGAAGAACCCTTGATTTACCCCATTACTAAATACCTACTATGCAATCCACAGCCATCAATTTAGTTTAAAAATCTGGATCTAACGTAAAAACTTATTTTTCCTCCATTCATCAGAGGAATGCACTTCAGCATACACTTCTCCCCAGGTCATAAAGAGTATACTTTTAAACAGATGCTTTCTATATGTTAATATAAATTCAAGGATTTAAATATAAAAATTTAATGTTCATGATATACTTTAAGGTCAAATTAGAATCTTTTCTGTATAAGAAAGATACATGTCAAACCTCTCTCTCTTAATTTGTATTTTTGCACACAAGACCTCACAAATTGACTTCAAAATTGTCTTTAAAAGGAAGAGTTCATGCTACAGTGCAGCAGCCATTCTTTTGGCTTTTCCAGCCTGGGTTTAAAATTTTACCATTGGTCAAACTTAGAAAATATCTGTTAGTTTTTCATCATACCAGAGTCAAATTTACTAGATACTGGAGTTTGAATACAATATTCTTCAGACTAAAATTAAAGGACTTCATTTCTAGTTAAGAGCTATATTTAAGAGGAACACAATTTAAGTGTGAACAGAGTCAAGACACAAACATCTCTTTTGTGCTTGTTTCATGGAAAATGAAGAACAAGGAAGCTGTTAAAGTAAACAGGGCCTGTAGAAGCAAATATAAGTTGGTGTGTAAGATAGAGAACAAAACACCAACCTAGAAAACAGTCCTATCTTTTATCTTCCCCTTTATTTCTACCTGCATATGGCTGCAGCATTTAACCTGTTCAAGCTCCATTTCTTTAGCTGATGACATTTGGATTGTGCTGGTAATTAGCCAGGGGAGGCAAAGACTAATGACCCCAATTACTTCTGGAGGCACAGCTGGAGAGCCTTAAAAGCTAAAGTTTATCAGATTATGGGAGGTGGTGAAGGGTGTTAGAACAGTTTTCCTCAATCTAAGATAACTAAATAAGGTTGCAGTGTTATTGCTATGTACTGTAAATTGAAGTCATTAATAGGGAAAAAGTGGTATTTTTTGTATCTATGTTATTTTATGACAAGGAGAATTTTTGAGAAGTATAAGCACCGTATTAAAAATGTCCACATGTATTCAAAAAAACCTTTTATTTTTGTAGCTGTGTAGCCCTCTTATTAGAGTATTGCCACTACTAGGAGCAGATCACATTCTTGTAGTGAGTTTGCAAGGTCTGTGGACTGCTACTGCTGACCTTTCTTTCACTTCCCTGTAGCTTTGTTGACTCGGTTTAGCTGAGACAGAAGTCTCTCCAGCCGACTTGTTGTCTACAGCTAATCTGCATTGCTCATGTTTGTTGTATGGTAAAAACCTATATGTAGATAGAACTAACAATCACTTATTGTTAGCAGAATGCAGTATTTATGATTCTCACACAATGCAGCAGTGCTGAAAATGCAGCCTTGGTATGAGAGCAGAGGCCCTGCGAAATGGGGATGCAGGAAGTGGCATAGGTGGATCCTGATGTGGCTTGGCAAGAGGTGGGTCCAGCATTTGGTACAGGAGATCCCACAGCTGTGCACAGATATCTATAATTTTCAGTTAAAAAAACCAAAACATACAAACCAATAAAGGAGATGTGAAGCTGAACAGAACTGATATTTGGGCTAACAAAGAAATAGCATCTAATAAATTCAAACAGTACCTATATGGTAAACCTGGATATAACCTGAAGCTGATGAGCAATAAAGAAAAAGAAGAATATAGAAGTGCTAGCAAACACACAAATGGTAGATCCCAAGTGCATCATGGGAGTGAAAACCAGTAACATGAACACCATATATCTCCTGGGAAGGGACTCCAGATGGCAGTGTGTCCCAACACCTCTCCACACATCAAACCCTAAAGTAAAGCCAGTGAGCTTTGGATCCACTGGAGTAGGGGAATGGTGAGCTTAACTCCAAGAAAAGGGGAAGAAGTGTGTATGTTGCAAATTTAAGTGTCATTAACAAATGTTATGTTGTGACATTTTTCTGTGTCAGTATTCTGATTACACTGGACTTTGTTGTTCTGTACAATTAGACACAGGCTTGAATTAGACTACTGAGATTCCCACTATGCCTACACTAAATTCTTTGCTTTATAGATAGATATAAATATATGTATGCTATATTTTTTTAAATATTTAATTATGTAAGGCATGTTCCCCTTCACCATGAAGAAGGTTCTGAGCATAACAATACAGTGTCTTAAAACACTAGGACTGAATTCCTTACTGATAGTTGTTTGTTTCACAACACAAATCATGTCAGTTCAAATCAGCCAATTCTTAGCAAGATTACATCTCTATTATTGTTGCACTGTTGGACATCTGGCCTTTCTGACCATCTGAAATGCATGTTTTACCTTTCTGACCTTCTCCAAAGAGATCCAGGAACACAGAGTGCAAGGGCCATCTAGAAGGAAAGGGATTGCAGCAGGTACTGAAGGCTGGCACTGTCTGTCTCTTGTAAAAATTCATATTTAGAAATTTTGGAAGAGTTATAACAGACATATTAGCAGAAATGATTCACAAAACTCTTTTCTGAATAGCAAGACAGGATTCCATTTCCTCTGAGAACGTGGTTATTTTCAAAAGAAAACAAGCACGCTGCTTGTTTACTCATAATGAAACTCTAGGTATAATGTTACCTGAATTTCTATGGGACTAAGTTCTAAAATACTTTTTGCACCACATTATCCGTTCACATTCTTCTAAGAACATAGGAACTTCCCCTCCCGAAATGTGGTCGAGCTGTGTTTTGCTTCTGTTTCTGAAGGACTTCGTAATGCCTCATGCAGAGAAAACAGGCACCAGCCCTGCCTGCTGTGGGAGCTCAGTGAGTATACACTCTCCTCAGGCCCACTGCACAGGAGACACTCTTCATTTTGCGAAGAGGAAAAATCACTCGAAGCCCAGGACAATGGTGAGCTCTGTGTGTTCTAGACCCAGCTACAGGGATCAGTTGGGTAGCATGTAACTCCATTTTCAACCTTCATTGGGAAAGCTGCTTCTGGGAGACGGTCTCTTCCATGGTACCCAGGCTATATTAGGGTAGCAAATGTAGAGAACTGCACCATCTTCCTAGATATATTTTTTATTTTACCATCAGAAGTATAGTATTCCTTTGAAGTACTACACTGTTGTCATTGTCTATAATGGGATCCTTCATGTGTGAGAAGTGTGTACAGATTGTGCACAATATAAGCAACAATAAGGTATTTAAAAATAAGAGAACTTGAAGATATTGACATTTTGATATTTCCTCTTTACACTCAGTGAAATAGTAATAATCCATTTCAAAACCCAGAAAAAGAATACAAAGAGACAGCCACCCTTTTGTTCCTTTTGAAGACAGAGTTTCTCAAGTATTAATATACTTCTGCTTCACTGAACTTGAAGTATTTTTGAGATTAAAATGAACCCCATGCATGTTTAGTTTTGTGCTTCCATGCATGTTCAGTTTTACTGATCATGACCAGAAATGGCCAAAGCTATTAATGAATTAAAAAATATGCTATTCAGTCAAGTCACACCTCTGAATTAACATCTCCAGGAATGAAGGGATTGCAAATAAACAAAACAGCTGGGTAAATATTGTACACATAATCAACAAAGGGGAGGAAATGCTGTATTTTAGGGTTTTTCCCCTGCATTGAATTGGATTGTACTGAATTCACATGGTCACCTCAGGATAGAAAGCTAGCTAATATTTACTTATGAATGTACATATGTTGAAGTAAAAAAGTTAGCTAATGTGCTCTTAGGAGAACGTGTTCTTTCTAATCTCTCCAGTTTCTCCTCCGACACAGCCCCTTGGCCAGCACTGTGAAAACTTCATTGTTTCATGCAGCTGAACTGCTCATTAGTACTGTTGTTGATAGCATCACACACAGCAGCACACACACTGGGTTGGAACGGAAGATAAGAAAGAAAATGAAAGTAGTAATTTTCTTTCTGCTCAGGCTTTTTCTCCACTTTTATGTGATTTGTTAGAACGCATTTAGTAATTTGATAGCATTCTTTTTTCTCCAGTCAGGTTCCAGCAGTACTTTCACGGTGCCCCGGGGCGCCTGTCACTCTCTGACATCTGTTACAGTTGAAGGCCATCAGCTGGGTTTGCATGTCGAAAACAAATTCTCAGTGGGTTCCACAATTTCTCTGCCCTGGTGCTGTGCTGCAAAGTAGTATCTATTGATCATTGACTGTAACTGTGGTAGGTCAACAATTACTGCTGATGGGAGTTCTCCTGCGTCTCAGCGCAGCAGCATGCATTTATGTTGCTCTAAATGAGCAGGTGGAGGGGAGGAGACTTTGTCATATGAGACAAGGAAAGGCTCTGCCTCTGAGAAGCTCTTTTATAAACAAAGAAACTTTAAAGCACTTACATGTATAAAAAACCCCCCATATTATCTAACACAGAGTAGCCATCTGGCACAGGAAAGAAAAGGCGAGGAAAATTGAAGTTTACATAAGATTAAATTAAATATCTACATTAAAAAGTCAGAGATGATAATGAGTTATTCCTAAACTCTCTCAATACTGCATCCTACTTCTGATGTTTCAAATACAAACACACATAAGGAAATAATGTACTTCAAGAAGTATTAAAATAATTTCTGCTTAGAAATTAAGCTATTTTAGATAGTATTTTTTCCCTTACTTTTTAGAACACCACAAGACTTTGCAACTTCAAAGTTCAATTCCACGCTGTAATCAAAAATTACCGTGCTAATTGTAGGTAGGAGAATAGAAGGTGATTGTACATTTTTAAACAGTGCTACACTGTTATAGACACTTGGATATACAGATATAGACACATGGAATTTTTTAAGAGAAAATACAGAGCATAGAATTCAAGTCAGCAATTTGGCAATAACGTGGAAAACCATGTTGCTTCATATGAGAGGAAGTAATACATAAATGTCAAGCTGGTCTCACTGCCCAGAGCCTTGGTATTACAGCCATTATATTTTCCAAAGAAAGATCTTGTTTCAACCTTGTTTACTATGACAGAGTGTAAATGGCCACTGGCACATACCTTGACAGAATGCTGTTTGTGAAACCTCACTGTCAAGTCAATCAGACAGTTACAAAATTTGATTTCTATCATTCTAGCTCTTTCAGTCTGGAAAGAAACAAATGATGTTTTAAGTATGTACTCTACCAACCATGCCAAATGCATTGCTTCAGGAACAGAACCACAAAAGATGTTCTCCAGTTCCCTAGGCTGACTCACACACTGTTCTGTGTCTTCTCCCAGCATGATCATGGCCTTTGTTTCTTCACCACAATACTTCCCAGTGAGGAGACTCCTGCTATCTGACCAGCAGTGCCAGGAGCTGCTGTCTGAGGGAGGAGGAGGTCTCCATCTCTGTTCTCCCAAATAAACCCGAAATTGTGAAAAAATGCAAGTCCTCTCCTCTCTGAGCATAAAATAATTTTCCTCTGAAGTAACTCAAAACACACCTTGCACTGGTAATTTTGGTAAAGCAGCTCAAATAAATGTCTTAATCTTGTAAGCCACTCATGAGCAGAGCTACTCACTCTACTGCATCCATGTTTTCATCTACTCAGTTCCTCATATTCACATGAAAAGGAGATTAAAGAATAAACACATGCAGATTTACAGATGTTATTCTAAAAAACAGAAAACTCACTTCATCGAGAGGAAAAAACATCAGTGCCACTCCTACCATGACGCATTAAGGATGCATTTGCTGCATGGCACCCCAACAGAGACTTGAGAGAGTGGAAACAGAAGACTGATGTCTTTTCTTCAACACACAAGAAAATAGGAACCAGAAATATATATAAATAGAAAACAAAAATCATTATTTGTCTTAAATCATAACAGATAGTTTTAAAGTTGGAGACTGACCTTGAAATACCAGAAGTGCATAGAAAATAACACGACAAATAACTGATAGAACCAAAACTAAAACTTATGAAAGTGTGAACAAGAGATGCTTGAATTACTACCAGTAGGATGTAGGCAAAGGGGGCTGAAGAATTTTTAATAGTACCTCTTTTCACTAATTGCAATGATGCTCCATGGAATTAAACCATGGCAACATTCTTGTCCCTTTCAAGCAAAGAACATGATTTGAAACTTATGATACAAAAATAAGGAATAGAATTACAAATGAAGCAGATTGGAAAGGTTTCTGAAATCAGTCATACTCAAACAAATAGTTAGTGATAGCTATGATATTTAAGATGCTCTCTTTTAGACAATTACAACATGGTGCTTCCTCTGCATTGGTTAAAACTTTGAAAGCATAGCAGGGAAATAATTTTTTTTCTCATCTAGGTAGCATTTTTTTTCATATTCAGCAATTCTAAACTTTCACTGAATGCATGAAAACATCTTTTCTCTAAAAAAGTTAGTTTTCCTTCCTGTGTTTAAAAGGATGCAACAAAGTGCAGTAACTTGGGGTACAGATATAATGCTGATGCTCCAGCAGCATAAGTCACAGCAAATACAATTATATGAGCATAAACCAAGTCAAGTGCAGACAAAACTCCTCAGACCATATTTTTCTGTTTTACTCCAGTAATTTCTGGAGCTTCTGTCTGATAAAAATAGGCTGAAAGATTTGGACCTATTCAGCCTCAAGAAGAGATGACTGAGGTGGGACCTCATAAATATCTAAAACTATCTGAAGGGAGGGTGACAAAAGGATGGAACCAGGCTCCTCTCAGTGGTGCCAAGCAATAGGACAAGAGACAATGGACAGAAACTGATGCACAGGAAGTTCCATCTGAATACAAAGAACTCTTTATTGTGTGAGTGATGGAGCACTGGAATAGATTGCACTGAGGCTGTGGAATCTCCCTCACTGGAGGTCTTCAAGAACCATCTGGACACAATTCTGTGCCATGTGGTCTAGGATGACCCTGCTTGAGCAAGCAGGTTGTAGCAGATGACCCACTGCGGTCCCTTTTAACCTTACCCATTCTGTGAAGTTTGCCACATGTAACCACAAACTATTTTTGAGGCTTCTAATTATAATGCCTCATGTCTTTCTGCTTCTAGACTACAGCACTTCCAATTCACTATCATGACTCCCATACACAATGCTTCATTTTAGCCTAACCTGGTTTTCTTACAAAAATTTAATCATCTTCTTTGTAAAATCTATACTCTGGATGTGACAGGAATCTACCACAGCAAATTTGCTGCACTTCTATGTATGTTGTTTTCTTCTGTTACCTGAAGATTATATCTGAACAACTTCAGCTCACTTAAAATCTTCTGCTTTCTACCTCCTTCCAAATCTCCTAATGAGTCTTATTTTTTGGGGGGAGCTTGGGGAGTGTGGTGAGAGGAATGTGATTGATTGGGGGGTTTTGTTGCTTTTATTCCTTATTCAGTTTATTAAAATCTCTCTTGCCCAGTTAAATAAAAACAAATAAACCTGGAAACTTTGTTGTTGTTGCACACCTTAATCTTTCCTTCAGGTTATTTCCCTTTTTTTGTTTCTTTCTGGCACCCAGCAACACAATGCATGCTGGTTGACCCACTGCTTCAGATGTATCCCATGAGAATCTGCAACAATGAAAGAAAAGCTCTAAATTCTTCTTCCTTTGACATTACTGCATAAAAACATGTGCAATGTGATCAGCAGCACAGAATTTTCAAAGATAGCTAATGCCCCTTTTTAGTCTATTCTTGGAAGCTTCTTCAAACAGTATAAGCAAATCTAGTCACTTCATTAAGGCCTTCAAAATATACAAATAAAGACTATTGTGTCACATTCTTACACAGAAATATCCTGATAGATTTATTTAAGCGTAAGCCTTTTGAGTGGTGTAAAAAACCATCTAGATTTCT
>JAOXXN010000395.1:111729496-111753798 GCA_026770055.1 Myrmophylax atrothorax
GCAGGCTCAAAAGTATAATTACTTACATATTCTCACATATTCTGAAACAATAGTAATTTGATAGTCCCATGTTGCTGTAATCATTATCCAGTGTTCCTTGTTCATTTTACACTCCAGGAAAACATGCATTTCCAAACATCCCTTTGTGATGTACAAACATAAGGAGAGCAAAACTTACATGTGGGAACCTTAACTAAATGACAGTAGAAGTAATCAAGCTGAAAACCATCTGCCATTACTGGCTGTACAGTGAAGTTTGCTTTAAAAACTACAGTGTGGGAGGCTTATCTTATGAGCAGAGAAAAAGTTATCCTGGCAAGGAGAGCCAGCAAATCCCAAACCTTCAAATGCACATCAGCCTTCTCCATGAGCAACTGTACAGTGTGGACTAAAGCTTTCCATCCTACATGCTTCAGCTTCCTTGTACATGAAGACATTTCCTACTATGTATATTACCACAATATCCAGCTCTTTTATTCAGTCAGGGCACCTGAGCATTGGGTGATGCAGCCTCATGGTGCAGGAAACAAGCACTTCTCATTCAAGACAAAAATTTTCTGTCCTCCTGCTGCTGCTTTTATTCAGCTCAGAGGTCCTGCTAGGACTAGGCTTTTTAGTGATGCTGCAAGTTTCATACTAGATATTTCCAGAAATTCAAGTATTTAAATGTTCTGCTCATGCACTGGGACAGTTTTCCTCATCTCACTGCCCCAATCCCAGCTCTTCTTGTCACTCAAACTCTTCCAACTCAGGCAATCATCAGTGGTCTGACCTTTCCCAAGAACTCTTCTGAAACCCAGTAGAGCAAGGACCTTGATCCATGGTAATGTTTGAGGAAGGTGTCTGCATGCCAGCAGGCACAGAGACTTTTCAAAGGAAAATAGAAGCAGAGGAAGAGTTTCTTACCACCTGAAAAGTAATAAAAGCCAGGCTAGACAACTCAGCTGTGCACATGCTTACAGGGAGTGGGAAAATATTACTGATGCCAAACTGTCTTGCAAGTGGAGAGCTGCCAAACACAGTCTGCTTTCAAAATTCCTCAGAGATAGTACTAATCTTTGGCTGTGACCAGCAAGAAGCTATCTAGATTCAGAGCATAGAAGCTACATCACATTCTCTGCAGCCTGGGCAGGTAACTGCCCTGCCCCCCACTCCCTTTTGCTTATTCTGTCTTTCACTGTTGCCTTTCCCAGTTCTTTCCCAATAAGATGAAACCAGGAGGAAAGCAGCTCACTGATCAGGATCTAGGGCCAGCAGCATGAAGTGTCATTTAAATAATAAAACATTTTTTTGCAATGGGTAAACTAAGGCATGGGCTAATGACCTGTATGGTCACCAACAGACCAAGGAAATAAACTTCAATTCTGCACAGATTTCCTGCATTCCTCTTGCTAAGGTAGGTTGTTTTCCAGATCTGCTGACAGAATTCAAAATTTGTGGCTAGATCCACTAAACAGCACAGATCTCAACAGTTTAGCATTAGCATTGCATAATATTCACAAACCTTTGGACATGTTGCCTACAGATGATAAGTGCTCCTATTGCCAGGCAACATTTAAAGATTGAAGAAAACTTTAGAGACAAGCTCTTTGTTTTCAGCTTTGCATTTTCATGGAAATAGACTGGCATCTTCAGAGGAAATTAATATTATTCCCTTGGATCATGGCATAGAGCATCTACATTTTTTCAGCCCCCTGTTGTGCCCATACCAAAGAATGATTCCATAGCAGCCCTTTCCCTGTCTCCAGTCAGCCCCTTAACTGCAGATTTAAGGTTATGTATGGAATATGCAACAAGCTCTCTCCCTCCTTCTGTGTCTGTGAGACCCCAAAATCCAGGCTGGGGCCAAGGGAACTGCATAGGCCAGGAAGAGTGTTCAGTTAAAAAAAAAAATGCTGAAGAAATGCTGGGACTGAAAGGTGAGTCTGAAACTTTACAGTTTTAGGAACAGGGTATTTCATTGTGTTCCACCATTTATCTTCATTGAGACTGAAAGGGCTGAGCATTCACCTGATAAGAGGCTTGTACTGCTCCTTCCTCATGAAAAAAAAGTGCAATGTCAGCACTTTCTTTCCTCAATAGTTGAATTACTACGGGAACAGTTTTCTAATATTTTCTCTTCTCCCTCAAAGTAAATATGCTGTACTTGTGGGAGATGGGGTGGTCATGGTGAGCCCTGCCTGAGGAGGGGCTGGACAGACCCTGGAGGAAGCAGGAATTGGTGCCCAAATCAGCACTTAGTGATTGTCAGTGTATTCAACCCACTCCCTTTTAGGGGGCCCTTCCTCCTCCTCCCTGCCCCCAGTCTCTGCATACCTGTTACCTTTTGCCTATTTGCTGGCAGGAGGCAATAGAAGACTCCCTACTGACTTTAATGTAATCAGGATTTAATTTTTTCCAGTTACTCCTGAGTAGACTGCTGCTTTTTGTCTAAATAGGTATTTGTAAACGCTAGCAAGTTGATGTTATAGGTAAAATCCAAGTCAGAAATATGTATTCTGTTTAAAGAGGGAAATTTTCTAAAATATTCATTTTTGGGATGTCAGAGAAGCTTACTATTCATCTGTTTTCATTAAAGATTTTATCATCTGTTCTTAGCCATATCCCCGAGCTCTAATTAGGAAACTGCTTTGACACAGAGCTTTAAAAACTGTCAAACCACGTAGCTGGCATATTTGCCATTCTCTTTTGTGACCAAATAACTTCAATAGCCTCTTCAATCTCTCTTTTTTTAATATTGATCCTGAAATCTCAAGCAGCTTAGCAGCAAAGCATCATTGCTGCATCATTGCTGGCAATTGACTTACAAAAGCTATCATCTCTGGAGAAAGATATATTAAAAAAAAAAGGATTTGAACCTAACATAAAGCACATGTAAGGAAATACACATTCTTCTCTGTGGTAAACCCATAGTGGGGCTTCTTTTTTCCCAGAAAGGTTACACAGATGAAGTCAGATGTGCTGTCCTGCTACCTGTCCACCACATATCTCTGATACTTGTGGGGAACAGCATGGGATTTGCAAGAGTCAGCATGATGACATGGGAACTAATAAAACCAAACCCATATACTGAAGCCTAAGAGAGGAAAAGATGGTTGCCATTCACATCCATAAATTCTCCCAATGTGAAATTTAGATTTCTTACCTGTCACAAAGAAACTTTTAATTGAAAACTTTTGTCTTCCTGGTTTTCTGAGCGCACTTACACTAGTATCTCATGCCACTTGTAATAGCTTCATTCACCTTCTCCACAGCCTAATTCAGCAGGAATGTAGCCACTGAGAAGCTACAGATGTACAGACTTTCAGTTGAGGTGCCTCAAGACACACCTGGACACTTGAATCCCATTGTGGACCTTTGCTTATGTGATTTGAAAGTCCATTGTTATTTTTAGTTTTTTATTTGCCTGAAAAAAACCCTCATAATTCCATTATCCACTGAAATTCAGTGTTTCATCTGTGAATAGTTCCTAGACATGACATTTTCCTCTTGGCATTTTATACAGGCAGTAGTTTACAATTAGTGACTGCTGGAGCCCACAGATTAGATACACAATGAAAGATCAGTAATGGATAAAACCAGCAAGGTTATTGTGACAGGATGAGATCTATCTCACCACAGTTACTACGACCACCACTGCAGAGAGAAGGACATTGGTGTGATTTTAACAGCACTAAAAGGAGATACTGGGTTTACAGAAAAATGGCTGTCAGATTTATTATTAAATCTTAAGTTACTATGTTATCATCACTCCCCTTCTCCTTTCAAAAAGAAAAAAATAAATAAAAAAACACCCCCAGATAAATTTCTGTGCTGAAAGGGAAAATAAATACCCTGCTTAATTTTTAAACCAAATTTCTTCAAGTAAGGCAAGGTCATGGAAGTCGCATGTCATTGTTAAAAAGGTTTGAAATGTGGTAAGGATGAAACAAAACCTAAATCCCCAGGTTCCGGATATGAAGTCACTTAAAGCAGGAACTTAAAATGATGATACTGTAACAGCTTTCTACAACATAATCACACAGTCCCTACTCTGCAGTGTGTGTGAGAGTAGAAAAAAGGAGTTGTGGAATGAAGCACGAGGTTTTCATGAGGAAGGAGACATCTCATTACCTATTTCACACATCACAGCATGTTGCTTAGTGTCACTTTGCGCTATTTTGGCTAACAAACCTGCCGACCTTTACATCCATGCAAATCCTCACTTTTAACCTTTGAACATTCAGTATTGGTGTCCTCCCCCTATTACAATAGTTTGGAAATGTGCTGGTTTTTTGTTTTTTTTTTTCCAAGAAAAGTTGAAACTGCATCCCAGGAAGATTGTTGCCAATGCCCACCTCAGCAGTGGCATTGTTAGCAAAACTGAGATCAAGCATGGAAACAGTAGGAGAGATTACTCTTATGCTTTAAATAATGACATCTGCTTGTTTGGCCACCATTTTGTATTTTTCCCAATTTTCAGAAAGTAAATCAGCAAAACCCAGAGACCATAAATTCTCAGGACTGAAAAACTGCCAGTCTGCTGGACAGCACAGAGGATAGGACTAAGATCTGCTTGTGGCATAGCTAGAATATCTGGGATGGACAAAACTCTTGTTGGAACTCTGAGCAGCAAGCACAGAGTATCTGAAGTGCTCTTCCTCACATTAGACCTCTTTCTCTGATAAATATTGTCCTTCTGTGGCCAGGCTTTAGTGCCATATGGTTCAGAGCATTTAATCTATGTTTCATAACTACGGCCTCCCTTCCAGCCCATTACTCTGCTCCAAGCAGATGAGCAGCAGCACTGTACAGCAGGAACAGCAGCAGCTGACTACTGCAGTACATAGGTCTGTAAGTCATGCACAGGTATGGAGTGTGTCATGCATGGCAGTTTTTTGCACAGCTTTGCTTTTCGCACATGTCCAAATGTCCAGTTATCAACATATGGTCTCAAGCAAGCATTCACAGGAAGTCCAAACCAACTTTGGCAGCTAAGGGTATCTAATGCCCAATTACACAGCTAGTCAAACCCTTATAGTCCTTTTACAGCGTGGTACATTGAATATTTATGAATGAAAGGCTTTATCCACATCAGCAGTTCTGGAATGGTCTCGGATTACGTTAAAGCAAAACCCAGAAAGAACCCTATTATATTATACGCCTAAAACAGAAAATTATTTGGAATAATCATAAAGACTCTTCTGACATTTTCCAAATATATGTATGTATCTAAGCAAATTACTCAAAGAAATATTTCACTATAAAAACATCAATGTAGATATTTTATCGGTCTTTCCTAACAGTTGTGAGCACCCAGGCTTTAAGTCTCCCGAATAGCAAGGCTGCCCTCCTTTGGTGTTCTTCATTACAAACACCATTTTAGATAAAATTCTTCAGCAAGGTAAAAATGCATTTTTTAGGGATGTACTACTTTTTATTTAGTAGAAAACAGACACGTCAAGTTTTGAGAAAAACAAGCTAAAACAAACGAAGTGCCACAAATAACAGACTTAATTTTGTAGGCTGTTGATCTAAAAAGTTTGCTACTGTTAACAGATTCCTCAAAGCTGATGTTAGAGAGTTTGTTAGATGTGGAGCAAACAGTGCAAAAATAGTGCAGGATACTATGCTGTCTACAGCATAAAATTGCACTGTGTCATTTAGCAGAGAGAAAAACTGAAGGCCAAGACAATCAGGTTAGAAAGATTAAAACCAGGTATTTAAAGTAGTTAAAACACAGAGCAAAATCTCCCTCCAAGCTAAAAAAAAAAAAAGAGTATGGATTTTACAGACCTGGGAAATGGCAGAAATGAAAGATTTTGAAAGAGGAATCAAAACTTGCAGCTAATTTTTTTATTACATAAACTGATCTGTCACTACTGTTTATTTACCAGTCACTTCCCCTGGACAAATTATCCGTCTCCCCTTCCCAACCCTAAAAAAGGTGCTTTTAGATCATTGAGTCACAGAGAGATATGAAAGCTTGTTTTCATCCTTGTGTAGGCCTGTCACATGTGGTACTGACATTGCTCATGGCAGGACGAACAATACTGTCTCTTGAGCTGGCCTGTTGTCTATAGGTAACCTTTCACTCATGTTTACTTTTGTGTGGTACAAGCCTAGTTTTATACAGAAAACAGTAATATGCCATTGTTGTTGGCTGAACAAGGTTGTTTATCATTCTCACACAATGCTGCAGTGCAGAAAATGCAGCCCTGGTCTGAGAGCAGAGGCCCTGAGAACTGGGGACACAGGAGGCAGCAGAGGTGACAAGATATAGGTCACGCTTGGTAGTAGAGATCCCACTGCTGTGCTTAGATCTAGCATAGCAAGTTTTAAAAACTGCAGACCCAAAACTTGACAAAACTGGTTTTAGGGATGACAAAATACAGTTTCTAACATGCAGATTATCATATAGAGGTAACTTGACTACAAATCAGAGCTGCAGAACCATGAAGGAAGATGCAAAAGAGCCCATTGTCCAACAAAAATGACTCCCAAAGTAATGCCAGGAGGGTGAGAAGGAACCAGCAATGTCAACAAAATATTCCACCCACAGATGTCAGAGGTGCAAAACTTACTCTCTAGCAGCTGCAAGCTGTGGATTTAACACAGGAGAAACAAAGGGAGGTTGAGCGTAACTCTAAGAGAAGGATTAGAAATGAAGTGTATGTGCTACAGTTTTAATTGTATTACTGTAACAAAGAACTGCAATTTAACTCTGTATAGACTATTGGCCTGCAAGGAACATTTCTCAGTTTCTGGAGATCATCCATGGTAGCTCAGTCAAGTAAGCAGCAGAGAAGTAGGAAACTCTAATAAATAATTTTTCAGTCAGGACAAAACAGCTACCAAAATGGCATACAAAGGCTCATTAAAAAAACCAAACCAAACAAAAAACCCCCCACAAAACAACAACAACAACAACAAAAAAACAAACCCCCAGCATTTAGTATGTACTGAGACATACAGTTCTGCACTCTGTTCTCTTCACCCTATTATCACCATGGCTGGTCATGAATGCATGGAGTAAAAGTGGAAAAAGAACAGTGCAGTGCTTTCTGCAGCACTTTTGCTTTTCTCCATCATGGAATAATTTTGCAAAATATCTTGGGAAGGTATTACATAGATTTCTAGCTCGCAGCTAGAGCTGGAGCTTTAACAGGGATGTGTAAGTTCCCTTAGGTCCCCTGACAATTCTCTTCAAAGCATCACAGAATACAAAGGATGACAATCAGAAGACTTCAGAATGAAAATGTTACCATCATGTTGAAAAGCATTGATAAATCAGCATTAGATTGTTGCCTTCATACCGACCATAAACACGGTGCAAGCCTGTGGCTAAACAAGCCAGCTTTGCTTGAACAGTAATTCAAGAGGCTGACATGAACATCGTGAAGCTACAGAAGCGAGAGAGGGCATTTATGAAGCCAGTCATCCAGATTTCACTGAAGTTAATTTTACTAAAAGATCTCAAGAAGCATAACATCTTTAAAGCCTCACTGTTCCATTACACTTCAATGACCTCTCAGAACAAGTTTATGGAGAACACCTCATACATGATTCAAGTGTTGTCAATTAAAGTGAAGTTCAGTAGACATCTCTAAGAAGAACACAGCACACAGCTCCTCCTTTATCTTTTATAATTGATTAGTAAATCACACAAAACCTTCAGTTTTACTCAATTACAATGAATGATGGAAGAAGACACTCTTGAGGAGAAACGGATTAATATTTAATGAGTTAAAACAGCTTTAATCAGAACATAGTACATTTGATTACCTTCCCTATTTGTTTTCAAGCTGACAGGAAAAGATGCACTTAAAAGTTTAGAGAAGAGAATTACAGGACTAAAAAAAAAAACCAAACCCACAAACCAAAGTCACTAGCACCTGAACAAGCAACAGTGCTCAGCTGAACAGAGCCATTCAGGTTCATTTCAAGGAAAACTACTTCCCAAGTCTTGGGAGGCAGCTGCTGAGTTTTTAATGAATGACATGGGATTAAAAATTCAGCTCTTCCCAAAAGACTGCACTGGTCTTGGGTCCTCCTCCAGACCAAAGATGATGAAATGCTCTGGAAGTTCCAGTTCATCACATCCTTCCTTACAATGACAATTGCACTGCTCAGCCCAACCTACTCACCTTGTACCTTTCCTCTAATTTGATAATAAAATAAGGGCTGCACCAAGAGGGAGTTTCAGTAGGATGTGTTACTCACTAGTTGCTCATACTCCTTGTGGCTCTTACCTCCAAGTTTTCTATATTTATTTTTACCCAGTTAGCTGCTCAGTTGAGAACAACAAAAAAAAATAAATCTCAGTATATGGGAAAAAAACCAAGCCATAAAACGGTTCTTGGGTATGTAACTCAAGTTTAGCTTCTGGGCTCTCCAGAAGAAACTCTCCACATGAGTACTTCAAAAGTAGTGCTGGACCCAAAATAGCTTTCCTGTATCATGAGTAACATCATCTCATCTTTTAACTTTTGCAAAAATTCAAAATTTAGCACGAAGATGTATTTCTGAAGTTCAAGAATAGCCTTTATTAAGAGGTTACTGACCTAATTATGAACAAACTGGTACCTGAATTTCCAAATAACTCAAAATACTTCCACAGAAACACAGAAATTCAAGCAAGCAGAAACCACAAAAACCCCATTTTATTGCAACAATGTCCCCATCATCAAGTGAGATGGCAAAAATTAAATTTTAATTAATTTTGCATTTCTACCTTTTTATTTATGTAAATATAAATTCAAGAGTGTAAAATAAATCCACATATAAAACACAGAAGAAACATTCTCTTTCAGTGACTCCAAAAAAAACTTACATACTGAAGAATCATGACAAGTCATCCACTGTCCATTTTTCCAAGTATACAGGCGTGAAAGAATGCAGAAATTTATTCTCAAAAAGCATCCTGTATAAAGTCCTTAAAGTACTTAAGTAATATTTAGTAATCTCATACACTTGAGCTTATAGATTCCAAGAATAGGAGAGACAAACATCTCAAACTTCAGATTATTTAACCTCCATCTAAAATAACCCATTTAAAATAAGATTATGTTCAATTCTTACAGTTGAAGCATCACAATTACGTTATTAGTATCATTATTTTGGAAAACTATTTCTTATAAGGTTTTCCTGCTTTTAAAATAAAGTCAGAGTATTTATTTCAAATACTTTTGTTTACTTATACAGTAAATATATTGCGGAAAGTAACTCCACATGCTGGTACAACAGGCCTCCATGAAGTTCCACTTAAACATTACTATGATGTACCTTAAAAAAACAGGGACTACAGCATGAAATGCATCATAAAGAGTCAGCATCATGGGATTGTGTCTTATCTTCCTTCTAAGATGCAACAAAACTCTAAAGTATTTGGAAGTCAATATTGGACTGCTAGACCATATGAATCTAGGGTGGTTTTAAATACTTGGATTAAGAACATTTACTGCTTTAGAAAGATGTGATTCTTTTGTTCATTGTTTTACACACAAAAAATCCCCCAAACAAGTGTCACCAGTATTATAAAATGTATCATATGGGATATTTCAATAGGAATGTTTTTCATTGGGTCCAACAGGCATACATTTCCAATGATTGTGGCTTTTAAAGCATATCTTGCCGAGTTCTTAATAAACTGTTTACCCTCATGGTTATGTTACAACAGAATGAAGAAATTAAGATGGTAAAAGCAAATTTAGAAAAAAAAGAACTGCAAATAACGTCACAACTAGAAGAGGAAAAATCATAAAAGGATTTAAATCAGCACTATTGTGGGTCCCCACAGTTGCACTGCTACTCTTCGGTTTCCAGAAGATGCATATGATTTTATAAATACTTTTGTGCTAAGAGCCATGCTCAGAAACAAAATATAGGCTAGCACAAGTCTACCTTCCTGGAGATGCATGTTAAGTATAAAATTCACTTACTAAAGTGCATTTGCAGAACAAATTCTAACTTCTACTATTATAGCTATCCCAGTAAGAAATACAAACCAAACTTCGTTGAAATTCTACCTCTACTTAAAAGCAGTAAATATAGATGACTGAAATCTAGATTACAATCTTGTATTACCAAACTTTTTGACTCAATACTGTGAGCTGTAGAAATAAACAAAATATACTGTCCTAAACTTTCCACAAATGAGGAATTGCCTCTAGTTAGAAATACTGACAGTGTAGAACGGAGTGAAGTGTAAGCAGAGCTGAAGTAAGCATTGCCTCTTATTCAATACAGTGTTTCTTTAAGGCTCTGAGAGAAGCTGTTAGTTGTCTCAAGATCTTTTGGCAAAAGATTAATGCAGAAGTATCAGGGTCATCTGACATTTCAAAACTTGTATTTTCGTATTTCACTAAAGCCAGCTCATTCAGTGTCTGTATATATTTATTGCACTTGTGTTGTTGGAATACATCTATACCAACATAGTAATAATGATTGCAACAAAGCCACAGTAAAATAAACTTTTAAAGGGTCTGATTTGGACATTAGAGGATAAGTGTCTGCATGTTTAAAATGTTTCCCTAATAATAATAAATACAGACAAATTGCTCATCAAGTCAGATGTACATGTTGAACCAATTATTTAGCATATATAAAATTTCACTCATCCTTTTATCAATACAAATCTGTTAGGGATCAAAAAAGACTTACCATGCAAAATATTGATTAGTGCTGCATAATGGAATATATATTTCTATCAGAGTTAAAACAGCATTTTCAAAATTTAAAGAAAAATAGATTTTTAGAAAGGGATTCTACTGTTGAATGCAAGTCTTCCTTGTAGCAAAGACAAGATAGAGACAAGTTACCACTTATCGCTGTACTTCAGTCTTGATGAAAGACTAATAATAATTTGTCCACCTACTTCTTAATAAATGCTACATTTTCAAGAATAAAGGAACTATCAGTAGGCATTATTTCTACTTAAAACAAGTTATTTTTCTCTGTAATAGGTCAAGTATGCTTTTAAAGACTCAGGTAATGGTAGACTCATAATTTTCTCTCTCAACAGATTTCGGGGAGGCTCTTCTGGCTTCAAGGCCTCACTGTGATCTTTATCCTCCTCCTCTTTGTTATCATCTTCCATTCTTTCATCTTCTTCACTATCTGGAGGCTGAGGAATGAGCTGATTACCAACAAACACATAGGTGTTAATTCTGCGTCTACGACATCTCCTGCGTTTGCGTTTCGGAGGAGCCTTCTGAGCAATACCCTTGGCTTTCATCTCCTCATTTATGAAGTTTCTAAGAGTGCGTCTGATATATATTCGAGCTAGGTCCTGGAGGTTCCTAACAGCACATGGAGCTAAAATGAAAGAAAAATAAGTTATACTAAGTGAAATCTCTCTCTAGTGAAAAAATTAAAAAACATTAGTAACAAGGCAGTAAGGCTAACATTTGAAAGCAATTGAAATTTTAGTACATGATACAAAATGCAAATGAAACAAGGGTAGATAGAGCCAGCTTGACAAAACCTGTGTCACAGTCCAAGAAACAAAGTCTTTTGACAGATGTGCAACAGAAGTAGAAAGCATGAACAGATTATTAAAATAAATTTAAGAAATCGTACGACAAATAACTGTCACCTTTTAGCACTTGGCAAGTCTTGGCACCTACTGCTAGCACTGTTAAACTCCTCCTGTGGGAAAACAATTTCTACCCCTGGGTCACATTTATTTAGGCAAGTGCCCTTCTTCTGTCTCCTCCTCCCACTAACTATGGTTCTCCCCCTTCCTACTGAACCTAACTGATGAGGGAGGGCCATGTCTGCTTCACAGCTGACCAACCATGTAAGTCACCTGTACCTCTGCAGCAGCAGAAGAGAAATCAAAATTACTGAATTCCTGAAGGAAAAAAAAGAAAACAAACACAAAAAAACCCCAACCTGACAAAAAATCTCATCCAAAAACAAGTAAAAAAAAAACCCCAAAGCCTCAACTTTTCCACCGACAGACAGGCAGGTGATGACAAAGTACTGCTGGGCTAGTGGACACCTGCCCTAGATGAGCTACAGATGGCTAATTCCAAGGAAAACAAACTCAAAAAAGCACACCAAACAAAGCTGCAGCCTGTTCAACTTTCTTGCCACTTTTCTTCCTGTACAAAATAGCATAAAATTAATGGGGACTACAGCAAGGAAGAATATCATGAAGAAATGATTTTGAAAATTACACTTCCAAATATTCCATTCAGCTTAAAAAAAGCTCCTGATGTAGCTCAAACAAAATTTATTGTTTCATACACTGACTTCAATTGCAAGCTTACTGCTTTCTTTATCTGACACAGAAAGAACGTTTAGGACTGACAATACTGGTTTCAGGTAATGCCAAAAAAAAAAGAACCAACCAAACAACAAAAACCCAAAACCAAAACAAACAAAAACCCTCCACAAACTACAAAAAACCTCCCATTTCTTTAATATAAAATCAGCTCAGAATTCAAGAACAAAACCCTATCTAACTAACCATCCAGACCACATTTGTAAGTTCAAGTGAAACAAGCCATAGTTGCAGATTGTATGCCCATTATAATAAATGCAAGCAGAAGGTACATGAAGTTGTAGCAATGGGCTAGCAGGCATTCATCTCCAATACAAAACTGTGTTAAGAAAGACTTCATAAAATCAAAGGAAAAAAATATTTCCTTCAAAAGAGGATGGAACAAAATTTTGGAGCACTGTATCCTGAAAAAGGTGTAAAAGCAGTATGTGCTCAGCTTTCTTACCCTGTAAGGTAACATAAAACAACCAGATTGTTTTTAGTGCTAGTTATGTGTGATTATATTCTATTTTATTCTGAAGACAAAAGCACCTAAAAAGGTTTAAAGGTAAAGTAAGCTCCTTGCAGTCACAGCCAAGATCATAAGCTGTAATTACTAACTACCAGCAATTAATATTTCATAAATTAAGTCAAGGCCTAAAGCTCCTGCCCTTTTGTTCTAAGATAGGAAGGACAGCTAAGAAGTCCTAGAGTAAGGCAATCAGAAAGCTTTCCTATTCAGAGTAATAGAAAATCTGGATAAGAACTACTCAGGAGAGCACCTAGAGAAGACTTCAAGTAATAGAATGAGCCTTAAGTTACACTGATATTCACGGACTTAAGCCAATTTTATCAAGAAATACAACTCACTTTTGTTTTGATTAGTTATCTTCTCAAATTTGCTTGATGGTTAAAAATATAGTAACATTTAACTGAATCTATGAAATTTCATCTCTTTTCCTTCATTACAATAAGAGAAAAATAAAACTTCAATAAAATCTATCACTGTGACTTATCAGTGATGTCTAGGCTTACGATGAGACAGAGTTTTAGTATATACTTTGGGTCATGGCAAGTTTTCTTCACACACTAAATTAAGCATGAAGCTATGCAACCATGCAACCATGTTAACATCCTGCTCCTGTGTAAAACTTTGCTGACATGCATCCCCTTTTTTCATTCTTTTCAGCTTCAACATCGAACTAGATCAGCCTGAGAAGTGGAAAGAAGCCTAGCTTGTTCATCTCATTTTACAGTGTAACTTCAAGCTTCAATGTCACTTTTTTCTTTTAAACAGTGCCAACTCAGTACTACATTTGTTTGTTATTTTCCTCTTTTCACTAAATAGCCAGTCTGAAATAACATGGGAAACACCTTTAATTGTACTGTTCAGCTCTGAATGCCCATGGTCTGCACTACTTTCTGAAAATTTAGGAATGGTGATAGAAAGTGCTCTTCTGTTCTAGGGAATCAGACTGTATAAAATCATAGTAAGACCAAAGTTTGACTAGCTTCCTCTGTATTTCACTGTTAGGCATGATACAGCCTATCTATAAAGGACAGAACAGAGGGAAAAAAGAATCTTGTATGAACAAGTTTACTTCAGGAAATTACTTCTGAGGTCTCAAAAAAAGAAGTGTTAACCAAAATTAATTATTCCTGCAAAGAAATAGATTATAGAAAGGTTAAGATCTTCTATACTTCAAACAAAGAAAGTAAAGGTAACTATAATAAGGAACTATCCTTGGCAAGCTCACACAGGCTCTGAAATTTAATAGCCAGATAAGCAGTTACAGGCAATGTAACCTGATAGGTTACATCCTGGACTTCTGAAGGGCTTACACTTTTAAAACATATGCATATGAGGCAAGAAACATGCCAAGGGGACAGTTCCATTTGGTCATTTGTAAACAGAACAAAACAGGAGAGAAAATATGATTTCAGGCTCTTTGCTGGGTTTATTTAAGTTCTTACACACTACTGAAGCTCTGGATTACTGTTCTACTTTTAGCCCTGACTACACTGACAGAAAATTTCAACTTTACACCTTTCTCGACTACCTTTTTCCCATTCCCTTTATCATCCTATCTTACCACCCTGGCAACAGGTATACTTTCTAAACACCTTTACTACCTCTACTTGATAGTATGGCAGGTAGAAAGTCAACCCCAATGACTAATAACCTACAGCTAGGTATGACTATACCTGTTGCAGACAGACACACACTCGGGTTATTAATATTCTATCATACCACAAGCTGCAGTTTAGACCTCTTCCTTCCATTTCTGGGGGAAGAGAAAATATTTTTCTCTGTTAAGACCATGAGAAAGTTAGCACTATGACAGACCTAATATTAACTTACTATTTTATCTATACTTCATTATAATAAAGAAGCTGAACCTAAAAGGAAAAGAAGGCTGCAAAAACAAGCTGGAAACACTGTATCATTCTAATTCAGGATATTAATTGTTCAGCAACACAGAACATGGACTGGGAACACAAAAAAGTGTGTCTGAGCTACTCTTTTGCTAAAATGTATGTCTCTACAGCATAGTCTCTCAACTTCCAGATTCCCACCACAGGGCACTATAACAATCCTGGTAAGACAAAGGGAGTGAGCACAAAAGACACTTACGCAGTCCCACAGTGTCATGTTTGCCATTGTCATTTCTGTTTGGTTGAACTAGTGGAGCAAATGAAACAGCAAGGATATTCTTACTTTCCCAGGTGTTCTGTCCTGTTCTCAAGATTTGTGTTAGCTGCATAAAAACAAAACCAAAATAAATCAGTGGTTACAGTTTTGTCATACTCAATACTATTCAGACTGGTGTTCAAACACACTGCTGTTTTGTTTTGCTTCAAAATTAATTTATTAAAGGCTGTTTTATGAACAGAAAGGACTTTGATATTTCTTGAAATATTACTTGGTCACTAGAGTAATGAATAAGGCTCTTTGGTAATGGGAAGAGACGCAGCTGGAAAACTAAGGCCCAAGGTAAGTTTCGTTTTTTTCTTATTTTTCCAAAAGATCAAAGAATACTTTAAGATTGGAAGCAACCTCTGGAATCCTACCTCCTCCTTGAATAAGGTCAACTTCAAAGTTAAATCACAAGCTTTTCTGATCAAGTTAAAATAGAGCTAGGACTTAGATTCCCTAACCTGTCTAGACAACCTGCTGTAGTGTTCAACCATTCCTGTGATGGAAAATTATTTTCCTTACTTGCAGGTAGAAAGTCCCTTGCTGCCACTTGTAACATTCTTTCAATATGCTGTGCACCAGTGAGGAGAATTGGACTTCTGTCTACCAGGTAAATTCTCCACCCCTTTAGGAAGCCAAATCAGGAACTAAACATTTCCTTCATTGCTTCTCTGCCAGGTAGATTAACTCAAGACTTTTCAGCTGCTTCTCACACTTTACATGCTCTAAAGTCCCTATCCATTTGTATATAAGGGAGAAAAAAAATCACACTCTTAGTTTTTCTTTTAAATTGGGACTAGTTTTAAGCTGGATTCCATCAATTTCAACTGACAGTATCTTAGTCAAATGAATAATGAAATAAAGTATTTATAGAACTGAATCACACAGGCTATGCTTAAATCCCTTTGGTATTTTAAGAAAGGAGATAATGTGGTAATTCTTTATGGAAAGTAAAGTAACTAGCATGCTTAGCAACAAGTATTTTAGTAATTATCAGTATTTAGGAGGGTATCAACTTAAGGCACATGATCTGTCTTTCTCAATTTCCCTATTAGTAAAACAGGGAGAATAATACTTACCTTCGTAAAGCCTTTTGAGGTCTAAGGATGAAAAGTGATAAAAGTGCGAAGCATTATTAAAATAATATATCTGTCTGAAAAGCATTAAATCTAACATGGAAAAGCAACATTGAAAACTGCTGGAAATAAAGTAGTGGGTTTTCCTTCATTATTTTCCTATCCTTACAATCTTCCACTAATCACAGCTATTTTGTATTTCTCTGAAATGAATTCTCCTGGTTTAGAGGATGATTTCTTTGTTTTGAAGTACTGACTGAAAATGTCAGAGCGGTGGAGAGATTGCAAAGCAGTTCTGAGACTGATACAATATACAGGAAATAGTAAGAAACAGACTTTGTTAGAAGCAGGATATTGAAACTTTCCTGTAAGTTTAAGGGAAAAAAAGTTCAAGACTTCATTAAAAAAATTAGTATCTGCTTAACTGCAAGAATACACTGAATCAAGGTATCATTATTTGAACATTAACTTAGTCAAATATACATTTAAAAGCGTTCCTTAAATTATATATTCCTTAAATATATATTTCTCATATTAGAAGATTAAAAGGGTAAATTGCCACTAAGTCACCTGATCTTCTATAGGCATCACTAAAATGCCTCCAACTTTCAATAGAATTTTCATGTAGTTTTCATGGTCTTTCTGGACTCCAGCTCCACAGTAAATCCGGTCATACTGATGGCTGTCTGAGGCTATTTCCAAACAATTACCAACCACAAACGCAGGTTCACAGAACTCAAATCTATGGGGAAGAAGAAAAAATACAAAGAGGGGACACATTTCAAATTAGGATTTCTAAGAAAAGCCAGTCCACATAAAGATAGAAAAATACTTTTCATATCTTCCCTTATATCATAAAGAAAGATTAGTTTACATACTTTAGAAGTCTGTATTAAAATAGTATTAATTTGAAAATAACATGATTTTTTTTCCTGCCACATCAGGGATCATCAAAAAACCCCTATTAAGCAGTTATAATTATATATTATGTAAAATAGGAAAAGCCTCAAAGCATCACCTTTCGAACTACAAGCAAATATATTGCCCAGAGAAATCTTCAGTCATATGGTAAAAGTGCCATTACAATAGTACATTCATCAACAATGTAGAATGTGCCAGCTATTGAATAAACATTGAAAAGTTTTCATTTCCTAATAGCTCCTCCCCTCCATTTTTTACAAGTTAGGTTTTTTGAAGACTTGTTTTTCTCTACCTCCCATCTTGAGCCCAATCCACTTTTCCCCAGAAAGGAATTCAATGGAGAAGTCTGACATTTTTTGACCACATGCAAAGCAAGAAAAGAGATTGATTATCTCAGAAGCATCTCTTCTTATTTTCATCAGCAAACAGAAGTTGCACAACTCCTTTTTAGGGGACCTAAGTTTATAACACAAGGTGAAACGACTGTAAGTACTCCTTGTCACTGCAAAAAATACCAAAGGAAAATGTACAGGGCTAAAGCTACATATATTCTCCACGACACTGTTATCTTCTGACGTTTTTTAGATCTTTTCAGCATGTTACTGCTTCAGCTCTTAACATCACATAAAATTTACAGTTTTGTAAAAACATTCCTTCAATAAATAACTTTACGTCTCTCCCAAGCACATTTAAGAAGAGAGGTTACAAAGTAGCCCATAGAAAGGATTTATGGTTTTCTCTGAAAACAGTATTATGTAAAACCTAGTACCCTTTTGTTACATGAAAAAGGTCATAAACTTCATCTGGCAGTATTAAAGTCCAATGCATCTCAAACATCATCCTGAAGGAATGAATTTTTCTAAAAACTTAAATACATGTAGCCATTTTATGAACTTTATAGCTGAATGTCATTTTTTTTTTTTCTTGGCTAGCATTAGCCCATTCCCTGGCAACATCAAATCAGTATTTCTTCACTTACAGCAAAAGTTGGCAGCTTTCATTGCTTAGGGATGAAGCCTATAAGGCTTGGCTGGCTTTCTGATCTAGAGCATTACACCATTAACAAATCAAGAGGTTGAAGTTTTTGCTAGAAGTATATTTTTCCCAGCAAGATGGGTTGCTTGATCTTGAAACTAATGCAATGGTTCCTTCTTTGACTAGGCACAGAGAGAACCCAGAATTGTTTACCAACTATTGCATAACTCTCTCTCATGTACTGCTTATGGTCAGCAGTCCATGTTGTTGTTTACTCTTCCAAATCCAAAGAAAAAAAGAAAGCTACAAACACTGGTAGATGAAAGAGAAAAAAGGGAGAGGAAGGGGAGTCGGGATAAACTCCCTTATTGCACATAACTGGAAAGCTAGGTCAGCCTAAACTGTTGTTGAAATTATTTCAGATTAACACAGAAATCTAGAAATACACTAGACAAGCTTAAATGCTGGGGAAAAAAAATTAAATCCAAGGTATGGATCACTTTGCGTAAGAACTAATCTCATTTTGTCAGCACCTGGACCACCATGTGTTTTCCTGTATTTTCTGTATTCTACATACACATCAATCAGTCAGTTCATGCTATACTTTCATTTCAGGTTGCCTATAGTTTAAATCAAGTGTCACCTCCTCAACTGAATCTGAAAGTTTGAGCAAAGTACCTTTGTGGGCTTTAATAGTAAAAGACGAAGGGGGAGAGGGAGCAAATGCATATGGTACTTTTCTAAAAGGGAGTTTTAAATTTTGAGACAGACCCTGGTTAGATTCAGAAAAAAAGAAGCCTCCCTAACCCTGCAGCTTTCACAACTTCTTCTGATCTTCTCAGAATTCTCCTCTAAAAACCATGAAGCTTATTACCAGATAATCATAAACTGTTTCCTCTACTAGAAACCACCTTAAAAGCTGGTGAAGACAGTAGTCCCACCCTCTTAAAACAAGAAGCAACACAAACTCTACAAGGAATCATAATAAAGGATAAAATAAAAGCCCTCCAAAACATTCCCCAGGCACAAAATATTCTGTAAGTCAGCTGTGGACAAAAATTCACAGTTGTCTTTACAACTATAGTAAAAACTGAGATGAATTTGTCATTTAGCTCCGTGCCTTGAAACCAGAAGGGCATAAAGTACAAGTAAGACAAAGCAGCAACTTCCTAATACACTTAATGGTAAGCACCAAACACCGACTATCTATAGGCACTTTAAATTGGCTGAACTGTGTTCCCTCTGTTATTAGCAAAGTTTTGTGGAGACACAAAGCTAGTGACCAAAGCAGTCATTTATTTATTAGTTCATTCACTTCAAAAAATACCTTCTTCCTCCATATGGTTTTTCAGCTAGTTTCAACTCGGTTTGTTGCTGTTTCCTGACAGACTCATTTCCCACAGGGGCGGTCCCGTGGTGTAATGGAGAGCACTCCAGACTCCGAATCCCAAGGTCGTGAGTTCGAGTCTCAGTGGAACCGTCCCGGGCAGTTAAATGCCTCCCTGCCATCCGATCCCGTCAGATCTCGGATGCTGAGCAGGGTCAGCCCCGGTTAGTACCGGGTGCTGTGACAGTCCCGAGGACTTCACTGTCACCGTCCAAGCTCGCTCGGCCGTGGCAAATGGACCTCGGGACTTAAACGGTGGGGCCAGTTCTGCGCAGGCTGAGCCTCACCTAAAAAATCCACTGCGCAGGCTCGAAGGGCACACACACGTGGGGGAGAGTCCTTCCCAAATCTTCGTTAGCGAAGTTTGGCCATACATATACATTAAAAGTGAGGTCACGAGGTGGCGCTGTTGTTCTGTTCGACGAGCTCGCCGATATCTGCAAAACAGAAAGCTTAGAAGCAGCAAGCTTCTGTGACTCCTCTGCTGCCTTTTCAGGAGGTGGTATGTGTTCGGTGTTTTTGACACGCCCATCCGCCCTCTTTGAGCTGTCCAGACTAATGTTAGGGGCGTCTTTATAGCTTTGTTCAGTCTCTTTGCTTTATCCCAGTCCCTGCTCCAAGCACTCTATTCTGTCAAGCAACGGCTCACTAGCCATAAAGGCACCATCAGCTCAGATCCCTCCTCCGGCAGGGGAATGTTGGCAGGGTCGATAGCTGCGTCACACGGAGGGGCAGAGGGACGCACGGGGGAGGAACCGCGCCATGGGGGAAGGTCTTCTCCCCTCCCAGATCTCTTTCTCGGCTGAGGAGACGGGTTGGCTCATCGCCGGCTCTTTCCGTGCCGTGTGGTCATAAGCAGCCTCTGCGCGATTATCCTGATTCATCCCCGCGCCACTAGATGGCTGCAGCGCCTCACAATCTGTCGCCATTCCGCTACTAACAGCGGCCGCAACTCCTGCGTCCCCGTGGAGTTTTGATAACATCGCCCGAACAGTCCTATAAGTTGGGGCTAGGGCGCGCGCCTCGTCGGATGCAGATTGGACGGAGTCCCAAAGGTCCTGGCCAATTCTGTCCCATATTTTCATAAATGCTCCACTGCAACAAATGCTCCATCGCCACGTTATCTATTTCATGCTCAGTAATCTGAGAGAGCTTGATGAAGTTATCGAGCTTAATGTGCTCCATCTCTGATACAGCGGTGCTCCTCCTGTGGTATTTTTTCCCTGACTCACTGGTCAGTCGTGGCCACAACACGCATTCTTCGGCGTCCAGCTCTACGGCTGCCCCACAGGAACCTGGTTCGTCTACAGCTGGCCTCTATCGTCCCCAAGCATCATGTCAGGGTCACCATATGCCACAGACCGCCAGAGGGAAATGCACACATCAATCTGATGTCGCAAGCAGAATTCCAAATTTATTAAAACTGCGTAACAACTTTTATCCCTAAAGAGCACGCCCCGCGCGTATCACATATCTCTGCAGGTCCTCCCGTAGGTCAGGAGGTGCTGTCCATATCGAGGAGGGGGCAGAGGCCGTCCCGGCGCTGCTCTGGAGGCTCCTTCATTACTATGCAACCCCCAGCAGAGCTGCTGCTGGGTCTTACGGTCTTTTAGCACTGCCGGGGGCCACGGCAGCATTGGCAAGTGCTGCTGTACAGACAGGCTGCTGGGAAGGGGACTTCAGCCATGGGCAGTTCAGGCAGGTGGGAAGAGGTGAAAGCTGAGGGAGATGAAATGCACAGCCCAAAGGACAGAATGCTGACAGTGCCAAGAGGGTGGGAGGGCAACAGTTCTCCCCTTGCTGTTAATGCACATCCTGAAAACATTTCATTGTGATCCCATGGGAGAACAGGGACATTTTATGACAAGTGTTCCATTGTTCCAGCTGATCAGGTCATCTCAGACTTTTCAACATGTGTCAAATGTCTCAGGATTTCAGGCAGCTGCTCTGTCTGACCATCAGTATCCATGTGGTTCCGCAGTGTCCGAGGGTCCCTTTGACTCCATGAGGCTCCATGAGGCTCCTCGGGTGGCCCCTTGATTCCATAAGGTTCCACATCTCAGGGTTCCTTCAGTTCCATGAGGTTCCTCTGTAGTCACAATATCCTTTTCATTCCAGGATGTCCCACTGTGTCCTGGGATCCCTTTCCTCTGCCCTCTCCTTTCCCAATTCTCTTCCCCAGCATTTCCCAATCTTGCCTGCTCCCTTCCTCTTTGGGTTGCCACCCCACCCCAGGTGCCCAACAAGGACGAGGCCATCCTGCCTTCCCCTGTTGCCTGGAATTTCTGGAAAAACTTTCCAAGACACATTCCCTGGGTAAGGTTGAGAGGAGTTCTTTACTTACAGGGTTTGAGGTGTACAGAGGATGGAAAGCACACAGAGAGATGCACACCCTGCCCCCAGTACCGGCCTGGTTTTCTTCAAGCAGGACTTGAGGTTCCTTATGGCTCGCCCAGGCCAGGGGGGAGCCCCCCCAGGATGTGGATGTGCTGAGGATGGGCAGACGAGCCGACTGCCTTCCCTCACTCCTTCACCTCTTTTTCACCTCCACCCTCTTTTTCACCACTGTGGGTTTTACTGATTTATAACACCACTTGATTATCATAACTAAAGGTTCCATCCAATCTAAAAATGGTCTATTCCCAGAGCCTCTCTTAGGTCCACCCTTTGGCACACCCTCTTAGATCTGATTTGGAGGTCTCAGGACCCCTTGCTTCATCCATCATCATCATCATCATCATCATCATCTTCATGACACTTTCTCTCATTGGAGCTTCTCCAAGCGTTTCTGGGCCATCTATTGCTAGGACTAAAATGATACCTTATTTGGACTAGAATATGTTCTAGTTGCTCTCTGACCCTTGACAGAGAAAATGCAGGAATGTAGCTCAGGGCTGAGAAGCTGCCAGCTCCTACTTTAAAGGTGAGGAACTCCATAGCTATATAACATCTACAAATCTATAAAATCCTATGGCAGCCTTTCTCCCCTTGAAGCCTTGGCAAAAGAGAGAATGTTTTGGTCTTTCTACTTCTGCTTAAGATTGTAGCATAAGAATAAGCGACTACAGTAGCATTGGATCCTGCAGCTATTCAGCAAACATTAACAACAAATATGATTAATATGATCAGCACTTTTATCCAAGTCCATTTTGGCAACCATGAAGCAATCTTGCCAAAGATATTTCCAAGCTCAGTGAGACACCTCCAAGAGGTAACTGGTTTAGAATTTGAGTTTGTTTCCAAATTTTGGCCAAATTCATAACAAATTTAACAATACATTCTAGGATATTTTGGGCTAGAGCCAAATGCAAATGTTTATTCCAAATCTGATTCATGATTACTAACAATACAAACAATACATAGAGAAAGAGTAATTTAAAACACATTTTTCTATCTGTAACAGTCTCTGTTGTTGCACCCGTTCCAGGAACAGAGGTTTTCTTAGCTCTAGAGCAGTAAGTCGAGGGATCCACTTGAGCAGGAAACCTGTTATGCAAAAAAAATCCATTTTGTTACTCCAGATGACATCAAGTAGCTAATCTTCCATGGGCTCTCAGAGTGTAAATCACAGTATTGCCCTTCTGTCTCTTTGACTGTGGTGTGGGTAGTTAACAGAACCTGGAACAGTCTCTTCTGTCTGGCTTGTAGGGGATCATTATCTGACCATTTCATACAGACTCAGTCCTCAGGCTGGAACAGATGAACGGGAGTGTCCAGTCCTTTTGGGTGTGGATAACACAATGAATTTCTGGGGTTTTCTGCAAAACAGAGTCTAAACCATTAAATAATTTTTCAAATTAATTTTTCCCTTTCAGTTGAATGTTTCTTAGAAGATGAGGGATGAAACTTTTCTAGAATTAGACTGGTTGAGTGCCAGCCACACATTTATAGGCCAGTTAGGACCTCACTGAAGGCAGGATGTGTCTGCAGTTTGATGCAACACCAAACAACATCTTGGTCCTCGGAATTGCTTCCCACAGAGAGCTTGCATTCTCTGAACATATTCCAGGCCTCACGGAGGGCAAGCCATCCTACCACAGTCTGCCCTCTGACTGTGCTCAATTCTCTCTCTGTCTCCTGGAGTGGCTGTGTAGGGCCCTCTTGCCTCCATGCTATAAAACCGTCCTCATCCATACCAAAATGCTAGTGTGTATGTTATTGTGACAAATGAGTCAGTATCAAATTGGCTATTGACTTTAGCATTTTCACATGTTGGCGTTTGTGATAAACACCACAGTAATTGAGTATTACAATAAACTAAACAAACCATTTGAAACCATGATGTTACCAATTTATCTCCAAAATTGCAAACAGGATGTGAGGCACTGCTCATGGGAGTCCACAAAACCACTTCTTCAGTTGCAGTGTGGCAAACTAACCACTTGGTGCTTTTTAGCACAGGACTCTTCCTCTGTGAGGCTTCTGTGAGCTCCCACACTTTTAGTAGAGGACAAAATATCTAAGAGACAAAGTCAAGGTAGACAAATTCGATCTCAAAATCACATGAACTTTTCTGTTTACTCTCAAATTGAATTCAGGGCAGTCTTTTTCACAAGTTGTGGCAATCAGAGAGGAGACAGGAATATTCCCAATGCTGTTCACAAAGTGCTGCAAAATTATTTGGACAAAATATATATGAAATATGAACACTGCATAACAATCAATATCAGAAACCAATGCAAGCTTTGAATTCTATGGCTGCATTATGTTCTTAGTAAATCAGCTGTATAAGGAAACTCAGTTCCACTTAAGGATGTTAACAAATAATCAAACTAACAGTCAAAATCTGGAAAGCAATGAAAGACAACTGAAATAGAGTAATTGACAATCACTGTATTGTCTGGTGTTTTGACAATACTATTAGAGTTAGACTAGTCATCCATCCTTTTGGAGTCTTTTCACTTCCTTTCTGGCCTGTTTAAATGTAAACTAACAGCAAAACACTTAGAAAACAATGGTGGTTGTAACCATAGCAATAAAACCTTCTTTACCACCACT
>JAOXXN010000395.1:111754207-111768419 GCA_026770055.1 Myrmophylax atrothorax
TTAAAAAAGTGAGCCTTCAGAGTCCTATAAGGAGCTTTAAATTTCAGTGAAGACAAATATTCTGATGGAAGATTAAGCTTACTGTTCTTCAATGCCAACACAATCTACTACAGGATGTCAAGACAAAGTTTTCATCTGCAACAGTTAACCCAGAATTAGTACTAGGGTTCTTGTCACTTACCATTGATGTGGATTCTTTTGATCCTGAGAAGGGTTGGTGATTTTCTTTCACAGCAGGGACTTCACCAGCTTACCCAGGCTGGGTTTTTTTGATAGGGTGATAGAAGATGGGCAACCTAGCCTTGCCCTGTGGCTCTCTCTCCGAGCTGGATATTCTAGGTCTAGAAGTTGAATGGGAGCAGAAAAGACAACACATTCCCCTTCAATAAACAGGTGAAGCGGGGCCTGGTACTTGAACATACGTGTTTTAGATAGAGCCTTCTTAAAGAATGATTTTTTTTCCACTTAACTGGCATGCATTCTCTGAAGGTTTCAAGAATGAAAGAGAGCCTTATGTGTATTTCAGACTCAAGGAATTTTCTTTAGTCTATACCTAAAATCCTTGTAGCTCAACCATTATGACACTTCCAGATGCTTTCAAGAAGGAACTCCTCCTTTGCTTCTACTGGCAAACATATGTCAATAAGTAAGTCAAAGGCAGCGTTCTATCTCTCAGAACACACAACTTGCCCTCCACTTAGAGGAAAATTATTTTTATAGATTGGTGGGATATGGATACAGATACAAGTGATTTTTGGAATTATTTGCCTTTCTGAAACAGGTATCTGAAAAGCTTTTCTTTTGATGAACAGTTCAAGAGGCGAAAACTTAAATAAAACCAACTACCAGAGGTAGACAACCCTTCCTTTAGGTCAAGAGTGTGCCTGGGATCCTTCTTGATATGCTAATTTTACATTGTTTCAGGTCTCTGGTCAAGCACCTTACTCAAATCATGGAAAAGTAACTTTTTAAATACAGTTCAACAACATTCTTATCAGGAATCAAGAAAAAAGTTATACCACACAATACTGGATCATTCCTCCACAAAAATGGCATCAAAACAGTATTTCATCTTGCATTATTAGGTGAAAACCCACCTAAATCATCATGCCCAATCCCCACACAAAAGTCAGATGTAAAACCAATGTCCTATTGCTCCAAGCAAAGGAACACCACAAAGTTCCAAAATGTTTTTTTGAGAACCCAACTTGAAGATCTCCAAGTACCTACCCATACGGTTAAACCTCTGGTTTATGTTTCAAAAGCGGAATGCTTAAAACATTTAGACCAGACTGCAGAACATTATACACTAAACGGAGAACGCAGGGAAGTAGCAAAGGAATTCCCCATCCACGATAACTCTGTTACTGCCAGGAAAGCAGATCATGGTCTCTGTTCTCCTTATGTCCCCCAGGTGCCTTGTTAGAGGCTCCTGTCCAAGTGTAAAGTATTTTTCACACATACACACACAGTCACGCACACACATTCACCCAGACAATTGGCTTCATTCATAGCAGTGTGCCACATCATCTATTTTCAATCAGTAAGGACACCTCCTAGGGATACACCAGCATTCAAGACCAGACCACACCTTTTCCTTGCGCAGTCTTTTGTCCAAACATTAAGCTCAACAATGCAGTAATTAAGTTCAGATACCACAGTCCGTACAACTTTGGGTAAGTATCTTTCACTTATAAATGAAGATACCAGAAAAAGTTACTGAAACAAGAATCAAGATTGCACTTATTGAGTCAGAATACGTTACTTTAAGAGCTTAAAATTCAAGATGTGATGTTAATACTTATAGTAAAAACGCATTTAGAAGAGCCCCATCACAGAAAAAACCCACGCCATTTTCGTTAACTACATTAAAATAGAGTATTTACAAAGAAAGCAGTTAGCCATAATCAGCTACGCAGACAACTTAAAAATCTCTCCTAAAACACAAAATCCAACCAGCCAATCATTATCATGTCAGCTGCAGTGCAGCTATTACCAGGAAGATTTGTACCAAAAAGCACTTTAACAAAAGTATTTTTGTTAGATTGGTGAAGAGTCTTATTTCTTTGTAACACAATATACATACAACACTGACATTCACCTATATCCAATTTAGCAATTTTCCTTTGTTTTTCTCCAGTTCTTGCATTTTTTAACATGTAACACTCCTACTGTTCTGCCATTCGTTTACAAGAATATCCTAATCAAATTTACAGTAATAAAACTTCATTGCTACCCCTTCACTCAATTTCCCTTAATTTCTGCACATAAACATACAGTCTGATTGGAATGTCTTCCCAATCAAAACCAGCTTTTTGTATGTCTCAGTACAGACACTTTCAGAAGTGCCCAAGTATAGGTATATGCAGGAATTGACTAGCTAGCAGTTAACTTAATACAGCGATTAATGCAGTATTAATAATGATCAGAAGTGACTATATTTCAGACACATTTTTTTAAGAAATAAATTCTGGCTCTAGTTATATATTAAGCTCAGGCAACATAAATGCTTGTATTGAGACAATAGTAATGAAACATACATATTTTTGCCTACATAATTTAATTCTACTGAGGTAACATAGAACTAAAATAGTGTAGCCAATTACAGAATTACAGAATTGACTTGAGATACAGGTAACACTAGGATGATACTTCTCTGTTCTTTAAGGAGGATAAGGTGGTCAGACCTAAGCTCCTGAAGTTTGGGGTACGGAAAAAGTGGATTGAGCTCCAGCCAACATAACCAAGAGCATAACAGTTACAAAGCACATCATAATGGATAAAAGGAGAACAAGAATCTTTTTGGCTGCCCACCAGGAAGAGAAGACGTGTAGGATGTGCAATTCTTAGGCTACTCCTACAATTCCAACACTTTTCTGCATTTCCAGAAGCTACCTTATAATCACTGTGGGAAAATTTATTGCCTGCAAGGAAAGAAGCTTTTACAAAGAACAGCCCTAGCCAGAACCTTGTTCTCTCTTCCACAGAGGCAGGGAGGCCCAAAATCCAGATTCTTACGGGCCAACTTAAAATAAAAATTGTTAAGTAGGTAGAAGCAGTAAGGTTCAAAGCCCTGTAACCCAGTATTATAACCAGAAGTAAAAATGAGTAGTGTTATGAGCACAGATAAATACTCTTAAGTCCATTTCTTCAGGGAGTAAACACGAAGACAGTTAGAAAAATATACTCATTCATGTCCAGATCAACAGCAGTAGATTAGAAAAAATACTGCAGAGAGATGATGCATAATTATACAATACAGACTTATTGGATAAAAATTACTCTATACCTGCAGACACACGGACATCACGCCATTCTTTTAAGTACATGTACATACATGCACGTACATGCACATACATACATGTGCCTGTGTACATATACACATCGCCAAAATGCAGGGAAATCCATTTTGTTAAGTACTGTACTGCAAAAATACTCACATACTTCTGAAGACTGCTTTTTTAAGCCTCAACTTACCTCATGAAGTAGAGTCACAAACTAGAAGTTTTGTTTTGTCTGTGTGTGATGCTGTTCTTCTCCCCTCCCTAAGCTCATAAGCAATGAAACACTGAGTTTAAAAACAAAAATGTTGTTGCAAAGTGAGCGAGACAAATTAGATACTTACTTATCAAAGCTATCACTATATTTTATGAAGCTCTCCAATTTTTCCTTGGCATATTCTACCACGTCTGAATGAAGCTCTATTCCATGATTTATTCCAAAAGGGCCTGTAAATAAAAACAGGATGGGGGTTTTTTTGTGGTGCGTTTTTTTTGTTGTGTTTTTTATTTTTTCTTTTAGCAGAGCAAAACTGCATGGAACATTACCGTATTTTTCATCTGTGAAAACACTAAAAACACATAAACCAGAAGTCTACCACTAATGCTAGACAAAGTTATTTTTTGCATCTGCATTACCAGCACTTAAGAGGAAGGTAAAAAAACAAAGATGGACTAAAAGAGCAAGGACAGAACAGTGGCAAAACAATTTTATGGAATGAACTTTCTTCCTAAGCATGCAGAAAATAAAAAAGGCTGACTACATTGAAATCAGCCTAAGCAAATGCTTTATCCACATGTTATTTACTTGGAATACAATGATTAAAAATTTTAAAGTAGTCTGCATTTTGTTTTTTTAAATTTGGAAGATTTCTAATGGCAAAATTTTGATCTTTGGACAATTCAGAGATTAGATATTATATCCCTTAGCCACATCTGCTCTTCTACTTTGCAGGTTGCAAAACCAGAAGTCTGATTTTGATTTACTTATATATAATAATTAATTTCCATCTAGAATATTGAAATTGCCCACACGTTGTATTCACTCACCACAGCCCCATCACAATTGCAACACTGCTTTCCTGTGATCAAATCAAAGTACAATTCCAAGTAAATTCGTGTGCCAAAAGTTTATGCTATTTTTCAGGAACAAGAAGAAATCATGAGACAGTATTATGAGGATTATCCACATCAGGAAGGAATCTGAATCAGACAGTCATATTTGCTGTAAGGATTCTAAATTTAACATGCACTTATAGCCCAGGGTCTTTAGTCATTGGAGCATAGAATTGGAAAAGAGAGAGGAAAGGGGAAGAAAGGAAAGTAAACATCAATATGATTAGACAAAACTTGTCCTCTACTGCATTCTAAATCTTTCCTAAATATTTAGTTCAGTGATGTTACTCCAATGAAACAGAATTCAATTTGTCTTTTCTAGGACATGGATTAACAACACAGACCTAGGGTTAATAAGAGAGGTTTCATTTTACTGCAAGAAAAATATAGCATATGCCATTAAGCTGATCAAAAGTTTCAATTCTTAACATAGTTTGTAATATTTTCCACTGGGTGAAATAAAAGCAATTCACTTGGTTACCATAGTCAGGGATTGTAAGACCTCTCTGACTGCAGGGAAGAGAGAGGTGTCATCCAAGGGATGTTCTTAGAACTTGTGAAAACATGTACCCTCCTGATGACATTTACTGTAAATTTAGTTTATTATTGCTAACAATAAGGAAAACATTGGCATAGGCAATCCCTTCAGGGGCTAGATGTTTCTAACAGCTCTACAGTATGCAGCAGCATGCAATTCATACTTTATTTAAAAAATTCCCATTCCTTTAACCTCATCATTCAAAATAAATTCAAAATGCATCACCATCACCTGTCCAAAAATGCACATGCACATTCCTTCCAGCACTTAATTTTGAAAACAAAGTAGTAAAAAAAATCCTGCAAATGTCAGTTGCTCCAAAAACTTGAAATTAGATCCATGAATGCAGAGCCCTACTCCATCATCATACACCATAATATATGGAATTTTAACAGAAGATATGTTCTCTTCTTTCATTCAGAAAGTCACAGCTGTACATTTAAGCAGAGTCAGCTACTCTAAAATTGTGAAACCAACTTTCCAACGGTTTGAAATCAACTGGCCTGTTTTCCAGCATTACCAGCCAGCAATTCCACCACCTAACCAGAACTTTGTTTACACTTTAACAGTATCAGCAATAGTTAATTTAATCTGTATGGATTGGTGTGGGGGGGTCTTTTTAGTATGCTGCTGTACTTAGAAGTGATAACCAGTTTCAAATTATTTGATAATTTAACCTAGTCATTCTGACACTGCCAATGTGGCACAAATATTACTCACTACACTGTCCAACTGAAAGACATCCAACCAGTGTCAAAATCCACGTGGTTCTCTGTTGCTCACTGCAGTGTAACACTGAAATTGGTTTGAAAAAAAAGTGAGCTTTTAAAAATGTATACAAATTTATTTCTCAGAAAACTACATCTGTTTATTTTCCTTTGTTAAAGCAGTTGTTTCCTAGCCTAAAACAAACACTAAAATAAAATTATTATATGTAACTAATTTTATCAGAGGGAGCAGACTAAGAAAATAAAGGCATACAAACTACATTTATACTTTCCATACCTCAGACTAAACTCAAAACACATTACAGCACTAAGCAGATTTTGGTGACAGGGTATAGCACTGCAGAAACATGGAAAGTCTACTTCTCTAAGTAGCTGAGCAGTTGCTGCTCCAGGCTGCTCAGCACTGCTGGTGAATATCAGCACCTGAGCTGCCTTTGTGAGAACATCTGCACGGTGACTGCTCCTCAGGGGCTGTCAGCCAATCTCACCCTATGCAGAAGACAAATCTTTTCCTGCTTAATTTCTTCAACTCTGCATATACTATTCTGAAAGTTAGGAATTCTGCTTGATAACAAAAGGTCAAACTCAGAAACATCCAACAGCCAACCAACAGCCACTCAAAACTAGTTGAAGTACACACATACAAGTACTATATACATAAAAGCAAGAGCAATATGCATAATTTTTTCTCCACATAGTAGTTAAGAAAGAATAATGAAATAACAAAGCTTTCCACAAAACAAATAAATGAATACCTTTACTCACTATGCTGAACAAACATTTCAGAGAAAACGATGCAGCAATATTTACTTATTAATACTCAGCTTAAAATATTACAATCTAATTTAAAATATCTACTCTCAAACAAGAACACTCCCAAATAGGACAAAGTAACACTCAGAGAGTAGGTATCTTTATTTTATTTTTACCTGTGAATGAACATAATTCCTATTTCCACAAAACAGTGGAATCTATTGAATTTATTAGTATTAACTGGAATAAAAGATAATGCCAGAGATACCAACAAATTATATTTTTATGCACTACTAGGTATAATTTCTTCTCTTTAATAAATAAGAGCTGATGACAGAACTAATTGAAAATTAACAAACCAATTCCTGACACATTAGTTCTGTATATAACTAAATATAAGCAAAATCTGTATATTACATGTCAGCAAGGTTTCTGCAACCAACAAAAAACTGCATGTAATACAGACAATAAAATTGTATCCATGAAAGCTAAATATTAAAAAACTGCAGTCATGTTACATAATGAAATTCATTTGTAAAAAACCTATCTGTTGGTGCACGTGCTCTAGTCTAAACACAGGACAGGAGGATATTTAAAGCACTTTTCTCTCTAGGTTTTTAAATGTAAATTTACACAACAGTATTTAAGTCTATCTTTTTTTTTTTTTTAATGCAGGAAATGTATTTGAAAATAGAAGAAAAACTACAGTGCTAATCTGTTAAAGCAGTTTTGAAAACCAACAGACCTGCAGTGATCAAACAGTTCTACCAGTCTATATCCCCAAATTCTCTAATAAAATTATTAAATAAATATATTTTAAAATTACTGCACACTGATACAGATATATTTTTCAATTAAGTTTCTTCAGGGAAAAATTAGCCTTTACAATTTAATTTTTATTTCCATAAACTGAAGATCAAAACAGTAACCTAGAGTAAGGGCATAAAAATGGTGCAAATGCAGACTAAAATTTTAGTCTTCTAAAATTGTCCCACTAGATCTTTCCCTTTTAAGCAACAAAAAGACTGTTTCCTTTCAAGTGAGAATTTTAGACTACAGAATGCAGGAAGAATTGCCTCTTCCAAAAAATCCCATGAAATGTTACTTAACCACAGTGCCAGGGAACTGCTTGTAGAAACAAACTAAACTGCAACAACACACCTCAGAGAGCCAGCCTTAAGTATAGTACTGTTGTTTTTAAAGAAGTTTTACAGGGCTTGCATAATCTTCTAAAAATATACAAACACACGACACTGAAATAAAAACATTCAGGTTACCTAATATTAATCCCACCATTGTACTCAAGTATCCGGTTCCACTACCCAGATTTAGAAAAGACAATCCAGGCTGAAGCTTCAGCGCTTCCATGACTTCAGAATAAATGCAAGGTGCTGACAAGTGTATATTTCCATGTTTCCAGGCCAAGTCTTTATAAGCATTGTCCCTGTATCCTTCCAGATAATAATCACCACGATCAATTGCTCTGAAGGCTTGCTCCACACTCTCGGTGCGAATGTACTGAGCTTCTTTCAAGTTATCAATTAAGTCATCATTGTCTTCTCCAGCACTCACAGCTCCTCCCATGCTGAATTTCTATGATAATTCAATTAGTTTGCAAAATACATCAGGAGGAGAGTTTTCCCAAAAGTACACGTATGTACTGGAGTGTCAGTTCTTCCTTCAGAAGCACATCACAAACGAATCCTGAAAAATAGACATGTTTAAGTAACCTGAGTTTCAAAAGAGAAACAAATCAACAACAATTAACAGGTGATGAAATATTGTTAGGATTTCATATCATTATGAAGCAGAACTATTAAGAGTCAGGACAGCTAGTATTTTATCAAAATTCTGCCCCTCAGATTTTAACTAAAGCCAGAGTTTTTCACCTTAGCTTTAATATGTCAGCATGTGCTGCCTACACTATGTAAATTCTTAGCTGCATTGCTTGACACTGAAAACTCTACAGTTCTAAGAACCTCCCACTCATGTTATATATTTGAGGGGGGACAGACAGGACAGCAACTCCCTTTGGGCTAAGCTCTAGTCCCATCCTAAAAACTAAATGTCCAACAGCAGCTGGAGAATGTACCAACTTAGTTCACTTTGAAAAGAACTGGGTTCACATGCCCTAAGATCACCCCACGGTAGGAGACAAAGCCCTATTAAGTGGTGATGTTCAGGAGATGCTTTTCAGGTGTTCCCTTTTGAGCTGAACCAGAATACTAGGGCAGATACAATGGCACACTGCTCTGTTCTGAAATCAAAACAGGGAATCCCTTCAAGGATCTGAGCTCCTCCTAATGCCTGCCATATTCACTAGAGGAATACAAATTCCTTAATTCTACACAGCATATTAACTTCAAAATAATTCTGTCAGATCTGTATTTCATCTGCATTTATCACATTATTAGTTACTAAACTCATGAAATCCATGTTAACATTTTTAACGTTGCATGAATTACGAGTAAAATAGCAAGAGAAGACTAAGAGAAAAGAAAACAAAGAGCTTAACCCACCACTTCTAGATCAACAGAGTACACAGAGAACTAGTTGTTACCATTAATTACATGTCAGATTAGATAGCCAAAAGAAGAGAAAGGCCATCATGAATCTTGCTTCACATTCTTGGTAACCTAGCTAACAAATAAAAAACCCCAAACCACTGATGCACTCACCCCTGACTCGAGCTGCATTGCTAAGTATTGTGTTTTGAAAGATTCCACCTGCCTCTTCAAACAAGCATATTTCTTTTTTGAAAATATGAATGCCATCTTTTATCTGAGAATACTCCAACACAATTGAGCAAATTCATATTTTGCACATCCCAATCTGTGCATATTTGTGTCAGGAATTCACAAATACAACCCAGCTGCCCATCACCTAAATCAACAGAATGAAGCTGGTTCTTAAGTTTATGTTGTGGAGAAGACTGAAACACAGGTTTTATGGTTAATCTTAGAACCTTCTTACAACACATGTTTAAAAGGTCTCTATCAAAACAGAACTAACAAACCTTTACATAATATCGAAGAGAAACATCCAGAAACTCAAAAGAATCTTTAGATTTGGTGGAGTTTTTCCACCCCTGCAACATCAAAGTCTTTATGAGTTTCAAGCTGTCCCAGTTTTAGCTGGGATAAAGTTCATTTTTCTTCCTAGAAGGTGGTATAGTGCTGTGTTTTGAATTTAATATGAGAATAATATTGATAACACGCTGAAGTTGTTGCTCAGTAGTGTTTACTCTAAACCAAGGACTTTTCAGTTTCCCACGCTCTGCCAGTGAGTGGGTGCACATGAAGCTGGGAGGGAGCACAGCCAGGACCGCTGACCTAAACTGGCCAAAGGGATATTCCATACCAGAGGTTGCCATGCCCAGCATATAAACTGGGGGGAGATTACTTGGGAAGGAGCGGAATCTTCAGGTCTGCTAAAGCCCTCATAAAACCATGGGTGACACATGACTCTCCTCCACTCAGCTGTGTGCTTCCCTCTGAAGCAAAACCAATTCTCACTGACATTCTGGAACAGGAAGAGGTAAGAAGTCACCAGGTGCAATTATCAACCAGCTGGAAAACCTTTGATTAAAGCAGAAAACCCACACTTCTCAACAGCAATGTTCCACAGCAGATTAAGCAGTAAGCCTCTGTGTGTTCAACTTGTGCAAGAACATTTCTTTCTACTTGTGAAAAACTTAAGGGGCGATTGAGACAGAAAATATGAAACCTGAGGGAGATTTTCTCTAAGTAAAGAATACTTTATAAAAATATTCCAGCCCTACTTGCTTGTCTGCACTTACGTCACACTTGAAAGTTCAATGAATCAAATCATACTTCAGTTAAATAACCTACAATGACTAAAGCAAAGGTTTTTGTCACCCTTTCACCCTAAAAAGTTCATGATGATCTTGAGATATATCTGGAAATAATTTTAACTAAAACTGCAACGGTAAGAAGTGAGTTTGCTGAAGATTGGTCCACTTGAGAAACGGGAATGCCGCTTCCAGCTTTTCCTGCGGGCTGCATCCACCAGTTCGCACCAGCAGATGGAGACCTTGGCTCGCCATCAGCACAGCGCCAGCAAACACAGGGAGCGCACGGACGGGAAACGCTGCTCCTCGGACGGAAAGGTTTAGTATTTCCATCGACGAGCGTCTTCACTAGTTTCACATAACATCTTTTAGCCCGTAAACGACATTTTCTAATTTTCAATCTAATCACAATGCCGAAACAGATTTTTTTTCAGGGATTCGGTAATTTTGTATTCTCGGGATTCCATGACAGCTAAAGGTACCGCAAGTATCACAAGACTTTTTACTGATGACATGCACCAAGCGTTTCACCTTCTGATTACCACGCAAAACCTCAGCGGCAAGAACAGAGAAAGTGTGGTAGACAGCATGGCATTGGGGGAAGAAGGGGAGAAAAATGGAGAGCCTCCTCTCAGGAATGGGACGGGACGCCTGTGCAGCAGAGCAGTGTCTGTCTGTAGTGCAGCTGAAGGTTACATCTTATTCTGGGGATACACTGCTCCTGTCTCAAGGAGGTGACAGTATGCAGACGACAGCAATACTCTTTGCTTTTTAGAAATCTTGCTTTTGGTTTGGCTTTCATTAATCAACTACGGTGCTCCACTCTGGACTACAGCTACAGGTAATAGAAGTATCTTTGTTCAAAACCGAAAAATACCCTAGGAAATTAAGGAAATAGATCTTTTTAATGAAAAGTAACCTCTTGTACTTTTAGGTATTTCACTGTCCTCCAGTGCTTTTATGTCTGTAAGGTTTTGGCTTATGAAAGTAAAACTACTTCTAACAGAGATGACAGATATTTTAAACACACGAAATAAACCACCTCAAAAGCAATTTTAGCACAGCTGGAGAAAAATGACAAGTTAGTCAAGATCTCCCTTGTGAGAGCTGACCCAGGACCAAGATAAAGACGGCAGACCATACTACAATAAAACTTTCTACACAAATGCAAAAATCACCAAAAAACATATTGTAAAGCTCACTGATACTAAAATTGAAAAACACATGCAGTTCACAAAGAGCAAAAGCAGAATTCTGATGCCTATTACACAACTGCACATGAAACAGGAGGGTGCACAAAGTCAACAAAATGCAGCTATTGCCTTTAGCCTTAGGAATCTGTGGAATACAGAAGCCAACAGAAACTGTAGTTTAGAAGAGAAAATTACAATATCATCTTGATTAAAAAGTTCATTCACTTATTAAAATCAACTACAGTTAAAACCATCTCCACTTCTCATTCCAAACTACTCATAAATTCTTTTTCAGAAGTTAGAACAGTATCTTGAAGTTTCTTACATTCACAGTAAAAATGAAATGCCAACACACTTTCCAAATGTCCGTAACAGTCCACACAACTGCATCACACCACCTCTGACCTGTTTCTGACCTAACTCGTAACCAATTTCATTGAAATTATTTATCACAGATAATTTCTGGGGGTTCTGTTGATCTTTTCCTTAATATTGTCACATTAATTGTGGCTAAGCAGTGCTGACAACTTGAGTGCATTTGAATTCTTCACTGTCCTATAAGCTATGCAAAACTCTTACCTGAGAAGCAGGTAACCAGGTGTAGGACTTACCAAGGAGTTTTTCTGCCAGCTCTCAAGTGGACAGAAGTTTTGCATGTTTTAGAATTTTTACAAATACATTTGCACTTCAAGTTAATTCCTTAGGCGACTAAGGATTTGCACACACTCCTAAACACAGTTTAAATACTGTGCTAGCAAGGTATCCAGTTAATTTCACAAACAAAACCTCACTGACATTGCTAAATCCATACAATGTCAAGTACCTTACAAATTTACTATCTTTTAATATCCAAACATCCTGACTCCAAATAGATGACTCCTTAGAAACACAAGTTATTTGAGCCTACTTTATTCTTATTTTGTTTCAAAGGATGAAAAATAGAAGGTAAATTATAAATAAATGAAACCGTATTTCAAGTCTCCTCTTCAGAACTATTTTCACTAAGATACATAAGCTTGGAGCAATCCACACAATCCAAACACTACACAATCATGAGTGTGATACGTTACTTTAAACTCATAGTGGAATACAACATTGCTTTGTGAATCTTTCCCCCTTTCCTGTGAGGAGGGAAAAGCAGCAATAAACCACTGAGCTGCACATTAGGATCACAACACTGCTGTTAAGTTTCCCCAGAAAGGAATAGTCTGTGAGTGGCCACAGAAGAGAATTAACCACAAATGCACACAAGTGCCTGAAACATTTCAGTGCATTTAACATTTCAGTTTACTCATTGCACAAATCAGCAACACTGCTCTCATCAGCAGATCTGAGGTTCCCCAGGCCACCAATCAAGTGTTAGACCTTTCTGTTCAGACTCAATTCATGACGCTCCTGCATCTGTTACCATCTTGAGAGATTATGTTTTGCCCGTCCTCACACCATCCAGCAGCTCCTACAACCACAGGTCCCCACTATTACTTTAGCTTCCTTTTTTCTCCCGAGTATTGTAACAGTGACTCACACAAGGAAATTCAACCACAAACCGCAGAGCTGAGTCTAAGATTTCAGCAGGATCATTCAATAAAAAAAAAAGAGAACGATTATGATCTGAAATAAAATGTGGGATACAGATATTTCAGAATTAAGTCTTTATAAACTTTTTTAAAATTTTTATACCTACATCTTGCTAAACTTGACACCAAAGGCAACAAGAAGTGTAGGCACTTCGGAAAATCAGCTGATACTTGAACTGCCTTCTCTTCCATAGCTATTTGTTTTGTCACTCCAGTTTTGCTTTCAGGATAGAGTAAGTAACACACTACTTGGTGCATTAAGGAAAACTATTGAAAACACTGTGCCTTTTTGAAGTCTATACTCTAGACTCATCTTACTTAAAAACATGCACTCCTAACCTTCTGTTCAGTGGATCACTTCAAGTTAAACAGAAAGAAGTACAAAAACAACTACAGTCAGCTCTCCAATGCAGTGCACTCCACAAAGCATACTTGGAGGTTCTTTGCAATATAGCAATGGAACAAAGAACAGGCCACAGGATTAGCATTAAGTCAAATGAATGTAAACAGCTACAACTACTGACTTAACCTGAATTGCATTGACCTACTTGGGAAGAAAATGTCCAGTCTGATGTAAGCTTAAGCCCTGATCTTCCTGTTTAGACTTTCAACAGCTGTTTATACAAGATTCCAGGTAGATGCCTGCTCTCACTATTCCTCCACCCCCAGTCACCTGAACACACCAAACAGCGCACATGGTACTGCATTCCTCTCAAAAGAGGCACTGAAGCTTATGGAATTCCACAAATGTATGAGCAGCGAGAAGTATATCAGCACATGATCAAATGACTTTAACCTTGGAAGTCACACAAGGGTGTAATTTTAGACCAACCTTGCTGAGTATCTACTGAACTTTTTATTTGATACAGTTCACAGGAACTTGAAATAAAGATATAAAAAAACAACACGGAATTTTGTTGTGGTTTTTTCCCTCTCTGGACTAGGATACATTCCTTTGTTGGTCTATGGCTTCTTCTGTACTGATTTGTTCTTCTCATCTGATTCTACCTATCCTCTTCACACGATGGCACAGACTAAATGCTAAAGAGAACACTTTCTATACATCAGGTTTATATGCCAGACCTGTTTTTAGCTGTGCCCATAAAGACTTCCAAATTCATTACCTTTCATTTCACAGCAACGGAAACAATACTACGCATTTCCTGGATGGAACTTTTAATGCGTAGCTTAACCCCAAATCTTGACTTAGTTCTCCCT
>JAOXXN010000395.1:111781287-111791537 GCA_026770055.1 Myrmophylax atrothorax
GGCAATCCCTGCGATAGCTGCTCCCCGACAGCCCGCCGGGGTGGCAACCCCTGCAATAGCTGCTCCCTGACAGCCCGCCGGGATGGCAACCCCTGCAATAGCTGCTCCCTGACAGCCCGCCGGGATGGCAACCCCTGCAATAGCTGCTCCCCGACAGCCCGCCGGGATGGCAACCCCTGCAATAGCTGCTCCCTGACAGCCCGCCGGGATGGCAACCCCTGGAATCCACGCCAAGCCCGTGTCCCCGCCGCCCACTTGTCTCCCGTGGGCTGATGAGGATGGGAAACAGGCCCGTGTTGTCGCACGGGAGGCGGGGCGGGGGACGCGCGGCTGCGCCAGAGGCCCGGATTGAAAAACATGCGCAAGGTGCCCCTGGTGCCCATCCCGAAGAGCTCCGCTGTCGCTGGGCCTCGCCAGCAGCGATGCGTGCCCTGCTCGCCATTCTCCGGCGAGCGGACGCGAGGTCCCCGCAGGACCCCGTGTGGGGCCGCTCGCAGGGGGCGGCAGAAAGTTCCTCCCTACCCCGCACAGAGAGGAAGGACCTCGGGCTTTGCTGTTGCCAGTGCTCTGAAAGATAGTTTGAAAAACTACAAGAGGGAAGAGAGAACACAGGGAAAGCTCAGAGGAATTATTAGAAATATTAGAAAACGTCCACAGGAGGGGTACAAAGATGGTGAAGGGTCTAGATGGGAAGACACATGAGTAGCTGACGTCCTGGTTTGTTCAGCCCGGAGAAGTGGAGGCTGAGGGGACACCTCAGAGTAGTCTACAGCTTCCATGGGAACGAGGGGCAGGCATTGATCTCTCTGGTTGTTGGAAATGATACAACTTTTATAATATTTTTAATGGTTTCAGTTAAACTTTCGTTGTTTCACTTAATCATAACTTGTGTGTTAGGCCTTAAATTGCTTTTAGCCAGACTATAGCAAAAAATTGCCATAAGCAGCTTTTGTGAGAAGAATACTAAAACTATAAGTTTTGTTAAAGTTAACCTTGATACACTTCAGTGAACAAAGCCCATGGGAGAAAGATATATTGTTGAAGATGGACATCTGGAAACAAGGACCTTTTTCAGAAACCAGTAGATAACAAGACTAACAAAGGCTCAGTATTTGTGGTGGACAATCCCTACCAGAGGAAAAGATAATAAAATGCCTAGAAGTATTAATGAAATGGCATAAATGATGGGAGATTAATAAGCAGTAGTGGAGAATTATGTAACTTAGAACCAGTGAACAATAATTTCCTTTTCTGTTAAAAATGTATAAATAGGTGAAAAATGATGTGTTGGTGTCTGTGTGGAGGCAGGATTTTTGTTGGCCACATACACACCCACTGCTGGAAATAAGGTAATGCCTTGCTTTCTAACACTAAAAAGACAGCGTTAGAGGGTTCTATTATTCCTGATTATTTCAGAGAGATTTGCCAATGAGGTGATTACTGAAGACCCAAGGGAAGGCCATGAAGCTGTGTCAGAGGAAGGGTTAGGCTGGACATTAGGGAAAGGTTCTTCACCAGAGGGTGCTTGGGAACTGGAACAAGCTTCCCAGGGGAATGATAATGGAACCAAGCTTGACAGAGTTCAAGAAGTCTTTGGCCAATGCTCTCAAGCCCGTGATTTGCTTCTTGGGGTGGTCCTGTGCAGGGCCTGGAGTTGGGACTTTGATGGTTCCTGTGGGTCCCTTCCAACTTGGGATATTCTATGATTCTATGAATTTGGGAAAGGAAGAGGTACTGTGGAAGGGAATAGGTGGGAGTAAGTAGAGGTCAAGGCAGCCTGGGGCCTCGGTGCAGGCTGGTAAAGCCCAATGAAGAGTGCTGGGCTTTCTGTGCCTTGGTCTCAACTGAGGTTTGTAAGGCATTGTTTCATGTTTGGTTTGGCCTGGAGGACTGATGTGAGATTTGGGGAGTCAGTGGGGAAAGTAGACTCTGCTGATGTTTGGAAGAATTAAAAATTACACAGGTGTCCGGACTTGCAGCAGCTTGGCTAATCTGTTTTCATGGAGGAAAGAATGAGAAACACCTGAGGTCAGTATCAGAAAAGGGATGATACTCATACTTGTGGAATAGTAAGGTCATTTCACCAAATGATCAGGCAAAAAGATGTATTTCAGGCTACTGAATGTGAAAACCTGAAGATCTAGAGTGGATGTTAAAATAATACAGTCATTTAGGTAACTGGGTGACATTTACAATAATAATTTACTCTGAAGTGGTGTAAACATTGAGTGTTTTGTGAAATACAGCTGAGAGGCATAAAGTTTTGTGCTTTAGCCAAAGTCTGAGTACTGGTGGAACAGGATTTCTGAATAAAAGCCCTGAGAAATGAAGGACACAAAAGTGTAGCTCATAGGAGGCCAGGAGTGAGTGTTACTCCATTGAGGGACAGAATTGGTTAATACCTGCAGCACACAATGGTTGTAGATAGCAACAACTGAGGTGGAGATAACTGGCAATATAAGGGGGGGTTGCTGTTAGGCCATGACTGAAAAAGAACTGTCTTTTTCTAGTTGAAGTGAGGGATTCACATAGTTCTTCAAACTGCCACTCCATTACTGATGTAGCTGATGGTCACTTAGTAAGAGAAATAGCAGAATAAACAAATTCTGTTTTTACATTAAAGTGTGCCTTGCCTCAAATAGTAAACTTAAATTATTTTTGCTGGCTTTGACTACTGATTTTTTTTTATTAAGAATTCTTAGTTAGCTGTAATAAGATGTGTATAATTCCCTGCCTATTTCATGTATGAGGGTTTCCTGTTTTTCATTCCTTCTGTTTTCATCACATCCTAGATATTCTTGTGCCTGACCAACACATACTCATTACCTGTCAGACAAGGTTTGCACTTACTCAGTATTCACTTGGGACACAAGTTACGGCCATAGTTTGCTCATTTAATTTTAAGAGAATTTTTCAAATAGCTTTTTTCTCCATGATTACAACGTTATGCTTGAACTGATACCATTTTTTTCCATTTACAGTGGACATGGACATCCAATTAGGAAGGTCATTCTGCCGTCTTCTCTCAGAGCTGAAAAGAAGCTTCAGCATCCAGGTGTAGCAGAAAATTCTACTCAAGCATATACAATTCTCCAAATCTGATCTAACTGCTGTCATCCATAGTCAAAACATAAGTAAGGCATGTATTTTCTGATGCAGTCTGTAATTTCTGCATCTTGATGTTAAAGATATTTTTGTCAGTATTTTAAATTGGAGATGTGCATCATTTGGGCAACCTTTCTTTTAATTTGAATATAAGCTAATATTCTCAAAAAAAGTTAAGTATTATGTGACAGGCCCATCAAAGCCCTGGATAAACTTGCTACATTCAAAGCCCATGTTTCCCACTTGTTAACTGAATGACTATGTAATGAATAATGGAACCTGCTTCTTATCCGAAGCACAGTGAGCATCCTTTCAGACCCATGAAATAATGGGCTGTGTAGGCTAGAGTGCCCCAATTTTTCATTATTCTGTGCAAGTTTGAGATTGTTTCATTGTCTTTGCAGATTTAAGCGTAATTTACTCTTTCAGTATTTTGTCCTGATAGTCTATTATAATTTTTTCCTGCTCATGCAAATAAAGAAAGTCTTAACCAGGTGGAAGACTCCAATGTGTCTTCATTCTGTGCTCCTAGTGAAGATTATAACTTCAGATATCTAATAGGAAAATGCTCACACATTTTAGATAAATTTGAAATTTGGTACCACAGTCATTAAGTCATATTAAGATTTAACTGTTACCCTAATGAGCAGAAAATTGGATATGCGGAGCAATTTATCATGAAAACTACTTCAAATATATATTTGTCATATATATTGACTAGCTATGTGTATTTAATTTCTTATTTATGTAGAAAAAATTGTTCTTTAGACTAAAACAGCATATTGGCCTTCCTAAAAATGACAGTAGCTTAAGAGTAGAGTGGTGCAACTTACATTCCTTGAATGTAATCCTGTTAGCATAGAACTAACAACTAATGTGTCATTTGCACTGCTTATATTTTTTCACATCTCTTTAATTAATGAAAACAATTTACATATCATTGCATTTAAGGTGCTTTGATTTGAGTCAATTTCAATTTTGTGTTCTGTATTATTGAATAACCATTTTTAAATATTTTCAAATGCTACAGAAAATATACAAAAGGAGTGGGGTTTTTTAACATTGCTTTTTAGAAGAATGTGCCATTTTCTTAATTTAATAAAGCTTAAATCTGTAAATTTTTTGATGGTGCTTTCAGTAATAGTGCTTAAATATTTTTTATGCTCTGCAATACAGTCTAATTTCAATAAAATTGTGACAGTATAATGTTTTGTTGGATTTCTTAAGGCTTGGATTGCCCATACCAAGTAAAAAACTTCTATACTTGATTGTTTAGCTCTGGAAAGTTTAAGTAAGGATGAGGGTATTAGAGACATACACCTTAGCTCTATTCCTTGTTAGTTACTTCACAGTGTGGTGTGTGCTTTTTAGAAAATATTCTTAACTCAGTCATTTTGAAGCAGTAATCATTTTCTGACCCTGCTTTTTTTTTTTTCTGTACTTAATGAAACCAGATTTTTCTGGCAGTTTTTCATTCTGTCTTCCCCTTTTTGGCTTTCATTTTTTAGATGAATAAAAAAGACTATGTGTGCAAATGCACAGAAATAAATTCTAATGTAGCTGTTTTAATTATGGATATTTACTGTTCTCTGGGTTACCTGCCATTCATTTTCCCTACTGACAAACATCTGAAGATGTGTTTTAAATGTAACTTGACTTCTTCAACTACATTGTCATACTAGTATCTAGTTATATAGAGGTTCAGTCAGCTTGAAAAAAAAAATAAGAAGATGGTGGCCCTGAGATCTAAAGAATCAGAGCCTTCTTTGTTGGAAGTTATCACTGCCTGAGGTTTTTAAATTGATGCTTTTTGAAGGCCATAAAATCAAATGAAAAGAAAACAAGACAGGATGTAATATGTCTGCACGTGGTCTAGGAAGCCCATGTAAAAAAATCCTCCAATAGAAAAGAGAGGAACAAATGTGGAATACCTTATAATCAAAAAACCAGGGAAATATAAATAGGTAGCCTGATCCATTAAGATAAGGTTAAATTTCTGGGTTGGCCTTAATGTTTGGCCTATCTGTCATAGTTTCAAAAGGTTTTATTTTTACATTCTTTACTCCCAGACATTTGGGTGCAATTGTTGTGGCTCTCATCCATATCCCAGCAGCCACTCACAATTAAGTTGTAATGGACCTGTCTAACTGCGCAGTCACATGTTGGATTGTAACCTCCAGTCCCAATGGATAGTGAAACATCAGGCTGGCTCTGCAGGCTGTTGATGTGGACCCCTGAAACTGGTTACACAACTCTGCAGCTGCGCTTCTTTCAAGTGTGGCCTGGCTTTGGAAGTTATCACCTTTGCACAGTGCAAAATTTACTTTGACAGGTGAGACTTGAAAGATTTCACTGGTGACACTGGTAAGATCTACATATGCAAGCTATAGTATGCATCTTCAACCTTTTTAGTCTGCAGTTTGGATAAACAAACCCAGCATAACTGTCTAGATAAAAGTGGTTGTATGTTAGTCAGGCTTTAGATCAGAATAGTTTCCCAAAAGCTGCAGAACTAGCTGATTGAAATAGGCATCTTTAAAAGGAGTAAATCATAATTTACTATAGGCCTTGTCTGTGTGCCAGATTACTTCATAGACTTACTTGCCACTTTTTCATTTAGATCTGCACACTCTAGCCCCCTTCAAAGAGGCAGTTGGTCTCTGTGACCTTGCTAAGGCATTTGGTGTTTTGAGAACTAGAGATATTCATTGCTGTAGATTTTGAAATACATCTTCACAAACATGAATTGCATATAAGCAATTGAAGTGCTACACAAGCTGTGCATCACAATCCCAATGTGCTCCTTCTAAGCACACCAAATCAGTTCCAAATAAAATGCATCAGGGTTTGAGTTACATTCATTGCATGTAATCTATTTGTGCATCCACCTCTCATGTCCAATTTGTCACAACTTTTATCAGCTTTATTAAAAGAAATGTGATATAATAGTAGCAAAAACATATTTTGATGCCCCAAGTAAGGAGGAGGTAGAAGTGATAATCACCAAAGGAGATATGCCTACATACACCTGGTTAGAAGAATGCATGAGGCTTTTTCCCTTGCCATGAAATCCTCTGCTAGGGTGGTGTTAGTACTCTCAGCCCCCCTGCAACAGTTTTTGGGAGTGCTCTTGTCTGTGGACTGTGGCCAAAGAAGTATTTTAGTTGTCAGAACATAAGATGACATTTAAAGCATATACTAGGAAAAACAAACAAACAAACAAACAAAACCAAAAAAGCCGTATTTTAATTTAAAAATGAAAATGAGTGAATGAAGAATGAAATGAAATGGAATCTGTAGCCATAGACATTGGTCTTAAGGATGTGTCTCTCATGATCAGCTGTTTGACCTTCTTCAGATTACTTTTCCAATTTCCTGTATGTGCCTTGCTGTTTTTCCTTCTGTTACGAACATGCCTGAGGTTGTAGCAACAGAAGGCTTCTAGGGACCTGGAGTTACTGCAAAGTTTATAACCAAATGTTTTTGTAAATATAAATAGTTGTACACATCTAAATAATGATTGCCATACAATAAAATCTAGTCATACAATCAAACATTAAAATAATCTCTCAGAATTTTGATACTAAGACAAGTGTCTGTCATTTAGGTTTCATGTATATTACTTTTCCCCTCATGGCCTGATGGGAAAAGAAATGTCTTCCTTCAGTATTTCTGGTTTTAACCATTTGTAACTTCTCTCAGATGTATATTAGGGTACAAAATGAATATATAAGTAGAAAGTGTCATATATCATCACTTCTGTCCTCCTCATCAATTGCAAACTTCAAGAACAAGACATTCTCCATGGAAATATGTTGATTTGTCTCTACACACAGCTGACAGTGAGTCAACAACAGATTCCTTATGTCATCCTTTTCCTAAATCAATAGGGTGTTTTTCTAAATTTATAATGTTCTTTTTTTTTAGAAGGAACACAGTCCTTCGAACCAAGAAAAATTATATGCCACTATGATTAGTAGTTTGAAGACAAATAGTCTGTGAGCTTACCTTGACTGAGTCATGTTGAAAGTAAGTTGCTGTATTTTGTATTTTAAGTAAGAGCAAAAAAATTATTCCTTTTAATTTTGCCTCATTTTTTTAATCAAACATGAAACAACATGTGATTTAATTTATAATGTATCAAAATTTAACTTGTAGAGCTTTTTTTCTGTCTTTGGTCTGCTAATACACTATTACTGGTCCTGTCACTGATAGTCAGCTGGCCTACCCACCATAATTTCAGAGGCTTTTAAGACCAACTACTTCCTTAAATACCTCATAGTCTTTAAATGCACTATGTCTTACATGTGGCTTTTATATTTCAGTAGGAAAGATGAAGAAAGCTATCTGCATGCTGTAAATATGGCTAAAATTGCTTCTAGTTTTATTTCTAACACATTTAATAGTTTGGCAAATTGAAAAGGTTAGCTTTATATATATTATTTTCTTTTTGCTAAGAATTTAAATTTCTTAATAGGATTGAGTTATTAGAGACATTAACTTAGTCTTCTTTTGGACTGTATAAAGCCATCCTTTATCAACAGACTATCAGAGAGACAAGAAAACAATTTCTTTTATGGAGATAATTCAAATTACATTTTTTTTAAGTTTATATGATGTAATGTTCTACATTTTAAGTAATTCTTAAGAGATATGGATAAATAATACATTATATTAATCAGGCTTCCTAAGATTTGTGCTTAAGATCCAGCATGCGGGGTTTTTTAAAAGTCATCTCACAGAACAGAATCTTTCCTTTTAGCCTCCTCCAAACTCCTGCCTCATGCTTTCCAAAGAAAAAAACAATTGGTATTTTTTTCCAAATTTGGCAGAGGTTTAACACCTTTTTCCTTGTTTTTGCTTTTTGGATGATGTAGTTGGCTTATTAAATCTTTGGCATATGTGCAGATGGCTGGGGCAGTAAGAGTGAAACTTCATAACTGTGTCTGAGAAGCATATTATTTAGCCAGTTATATGAAATTAGATTTTTAGGAGAGATGAGAAGTATCTCTGGAACAGATCTGTTCTCAGCCAGTTAATTAGAGTGCTTTTCTAGAGTCCCTCATCTGTGGTTGTACACCACAGGTTTAGGTACATATTAAAAGAAATTAAATGTCCTGAATATTCACTTCTGTTTTATTCCCCTGGCTCTTGGAGCAATGGTGAGAAAGGTAAAAATTGTGAGATGTTTGCTAGGTAAGATATTGTCATTGAAATCAACTAATTGACTATGGCTATGGGGAAGAATATGCATTTTTATTTTTGACTACACAAGTCTCTCTTTGGCCATTTCTCCAGCTGTTTCCACTAGCACTACCAGCAAGATCTCTGCCTTCAGCTATTCTCACACAAAGCCATATAGATTGAAGCATAGCTAGACCCTTTGTCATGAGCAGAGTGGGAGCTTCAGAAAAGTTTGTTAAAGAAGCCCTCCTGTTGAGTCACAGGGTGCAGAAAGGACCCCCTTGCTTTCTAAACTCCTCAGAGAGGAGCCTGGGTGTGGCTGGATCCCATCTTAGCCCCAGACTTGGTCATCGGTTTACGTCTTTAGGATAGTGTAGCTGTAATTGAACCTGAATACAACTTTATCCTGCAGGATTAAGGATGGCAAACCAGACATGTTTATATAACTACATATGATTTATTATGATAATGGTTAGACAGAAGGATCTTAATCAGAATTATTTGCTACACAGTATAGGGGGTAAAACAACTGTTCTAATACAGTGCACAATGAAACAATACTGAAGTAATTATATTAAAACAAGCATTTTATAGCTAGCAAGAACAATTACTAAGTAGAGATTGATGTTACTCAACCATACCAATGACCATGGGCAAATCACTTTTGCTCAGCCTGGAAGAGTAACCTTGAGGGGTATCCCCACATAAGGGAGGAATCTCCAGAAGATGCTGCAATTTAAATTTGGGACTGGACTTTTATAGTATTATGTTTCCAGGCCAGCTGTGTCAGCTTAGCAGGTTTAAATAAATTTTTAGTAGTATGATTTGTTTATTCCTTTCTCTGGATACTTCACCAGGTCTACCACATCTTCATCTCGCTATCAGGATGACTAATTTTGGGATTGATGGGTCAGATTGGTTTCAACATTATTCAACACCAAAAGCAGCATGATGGCCCTTTCTTCATTTACCCCTTTTAGCTTTGCAAATAGGGCATTGTTTGAGTCATTTTACCCCACTTCAGGCACAGCATCCAGCTACATCCTTGCCTGTGCATCTTGGAGGACCAGTCACTAACACGTTTTGGAAAAGTTCTGAAAAGTAAGAGAAACTAAAGTGGGAAAGAAAGCAAGATACTAAAGGCAAATCTTGTAACTGAGTATGCTAGTAGTGAATGGTAGATTTGGGCTGCTCTATGCACAGCTGTTTGCATGATATGCTGAATGCTTTCAGGTGCCTCACTTCTAAAAGATTCACTTTTGACAGGAAAGGTGGCTACTGGGTGCCAAGGGAGAGCAAGAGGGGGACTCCAATGTGAAAGGCAAACCAGGAGCTGAGAGCAGCCACAGCACAGGACGAGCTCATTGCCAGGGTGCAGTCCAAACACACCTGAGCTGAATAAGCAGAGCAGGGTGGTTATAGCAACAGATCTTATGAAGAGATTGTATGGGCAAAAGCAAGGCACACAACAAGCCAGAGCAGTGATGCAGGGATGAGGATTGCAGGTAACACCTATAGGATAGAGCAGCCTGGGGCTAAATGAATCTTCTGAGGCCATGGGCAGGGGTTGAGAGTGGAGTTTTATCAGGACTATTATAGGCTCTTGGAGCACTCAACCATGATGTTGAGCTTTTCTCAACTGATCAAGCTCAAATGGAGCTCTTAAATGACATAACTTGGCAAAACAAACTTTGCAGTGAATATATGAGTACAGAGTGTAATTAGATTAAGATTGTACTGATTAGTCATGTTTAAAGTATGCCAAATTAAAAAGCTTCTAATAGTTCCAGATGACCTTAGGTAGGCACTTTTTCTCTTATAAAAATTCTCTATCTAACTGTTGTGATAAGAAATAGGTTTGTGATTTCTCTCATTTGTTTTATTTGGCCTAATGCATCTATCTTAATGTGCAAGATAAGAACAAGTAAGCAGGCCAGTGCTTGTATTAAGCTTTCAGTAAA
>JAOXXN010000395.1:111791637-111802964 GCA_026770055.1 Myrmophylax atrothorax
AATAGAGGGGGTAGAATACATGGCTTTGATCACCCATACACAGAGATAACTGGTCCCATCTGCTGACCTAGGACACAATTACATGAAAAGAAAAAAAGTCTTGAAAAGACACGGTATGAGGGTGTGAAAATTACTCTTCTAAAGTCTGCAACTTCTCAAAATAAAGTAACAGCCTGAAACCAATGGGCTGACACACAAGTGTGAGGGTATACCTACACAGCATTTTTTCTTGTGTGCATGTTGAGCCTTTAAGTGTCAAGAAAGTCTTCAGCAGGCTCTGAGTTAGAAAAGTATAAATGTTTTCTGCTAACAGTATGCTATACGTTATAACAGTGGTAGAATCTGATCCTGGAACTACTAAAATCTCTTTATTATTTCATTATATTAAAAAAACCACAATTCTTTTATATGGTAAAGTTGCCTCTGTATGACTTAATAGCCTGCTGCTGAAGCAGGCAAAAATGCAATAATAATATAAACCTTGTTTTCTTCCCCCAAGGTATGAACTGTATTTAACTGAATTGATGTGGTTTTTTGGATCTTGTGGGATACAATAAGTTGGAATCTGCACTCATGAAAATGTTATACAGTGTATAGGTAGCAACATGTTAATATTAGAAAATGCCTTCAAATTATTTGTATTTGCCTTCCTGCTTTTAAAGCCTGTAGGTAATTTTTAGGCGTTTCAGAGCTTCACATAACTATTTCCTATTGAAAAAATAGAACTCAAGGTGTACTCTAGATCACAGGTAAATCTAGCTGTGTCAGGTAAACATGCATATTTAGATTCTGCCAGCATCAATCTAGATCAATGATCAAAGTTGGCACTTAAATCTCACTTTGGCTTCCATGTAGTTGGTAATTTCAGAACTTTGCTGGAACACTCCTGTGCTCTCGTGTTGGACACCAGATCAGTGATTAGGGGGTCAGAACCACCTTTTGAGGTTGTGTGTGTGTGTGAAGGGGGCAGGGATGGGCCGAACCTCACACAGGTTGGATGGCAGTGTATCCCTCATGGCAGGGCCTGAAGCCCACACAGGGAAGCCTCAGAGCAGCTGCCAGTCACAAACAGGCTGGGAAAACCATAACACCCCACAGATCCTGGAGCCCTGACCCAGTTCAGACTGGCAGGGACAGTGAGAACACGGCACCTCACCCTGGGCTGGGACCCCAGTGTGGTCCGTGGGTCAGAGGATCTGCGTGGGGGGTTTGGCCACAGGGACCAGAGCAGATAAAGCCAGAGGCTTTGGGGTGCCACGTGTCACAGCCCTGCCATCGGGACGTGTGACAGCTGGTCTGCAATAAGGTTCCAGTGGTAGCTCTGTGATCTCTCTCCCTCTCTCCTTCTCTCTTCTTGCTCCCTCTGCTTCTCTTTCTTTGCGCCTTTCTTGATTCTTTAGGGGCTTGGCGCTGGAGGGATTGGATTTTGGCTGAAGTGTTGTGGATTGTTGGATCTTGAATTAAGTGTTGTGGTGCTTGAAGTGGTCTTGTGGTGGAACATTTGATCTAGCTTGTGTAGTGCCCTTTGTGAACCTTTGCCAAGTTCCCTTATTTTCTCCCATAAATTCATAAAGATACCTCTTTGGAACAAGTCCATGGCTTATTCTCTTAAAGCTATTTTGAAGTATTAAAGAACTCTCTCTGTATATATTAAACTCCTAGCTGAGCCCATGAGCCCGCAGCTCCGGAGCTACAGTGTTACATTAGTGGCGCAGCATGCAGGGTGTCCCTCATATGAGATTTTCTTGAATTTGGGATTTTTCAGTGAGAAAATGGGGGTTTGGGGGAGAAAAAAAACCAAACAAAGCCAAACCCAAGTCCTGGTAGAAAACGTTTCTGCCAGGAGAAAAACAAACAAACAAACAAACAAACAAAGAAAAACAAACTCTCTGTTGTACTGTCTTTGTAGGAGGAGAGATTGCCCTTAGAGGTCATACAGGAGTTAATTGCTCTAGCCCAGGAGCTTTAGTCTAGCTCAGCAGAACTTGAAAGACTAGTTTGTTGTGCCTGGGGGTGGTGAATTCTTTTGTCTTCAGTCTCTGGGGGGAAGGTAGAGCCTTCCAATTCCACAGCAGGACTTTTCAACTTTGTGGGCTGGAGGGTTGGAACCTCCCTCATGCTGGGGGGAGAATTGTTCCTGCCTTGTAGTTGGGGGAGCACTGTAAAGCCTAATCCCCCTCTACCTCGCTTTACCCGTCTTAGAAGTTGGATGTAGAGTTTCTGCCTCAGAGTGAGGAGAGGAATTTTGCATGATGGAGCCCTGCTCCTCAACTAATGCTAAACTTTGCTTGCTTGTGTGAGAGCAAAGAAAGTTCCCTACCCTAGCGCAGCAGTGCCTTCTAGCTTGAAACCCCTGGGAGGTACAGGAGCAGAGCTCATGGGCTGCCTAAAAGGGAGGCAGTAAGTTCTTTGCTCCAAGTAGCTTGCTAAGTAAAGCCTGGGTAAATGGAGACCAAGTCTCCTCTGTTGTTTGCAAACTGCCCCCTCCTGCTGGGGGTAGTCAGTGTTCTGCCACCTGCCACTGTAATCAGAGACAGAATTACAAATCATTGCACCTCCTTGTATGGCTAATAACCTAGAATGTTTTGAGTTTTTCTCCGTGAGCTCAGCATGGGGATGAACTCAAAAGTACTTTATTAATGAAAGAGCTGACCTATAAACGGTCGGTTAGGGGAGGTGCTCGGAACTGGATGGAAACTTAAAAGAGATTGGGTGAGAGGGGTGTCAGCAACCATTAAATATCCAATAAGAACAGAGTCATGGAAAGAGGAAGGAAATCTGAGGGGAGGGCTTTGGAACTTGGATGCAATTGGGTGAGGGGAGAGACAGAATGGATAACTGACAAACTGAATAGCCAATGGAGAAACACTCATCAAGTGACAACAGAATTAACCAATAGGGACTCAGGGATTGGGGCAGGATGGGCAGAAGGGGCAGGTATACTTCTGGTGGACTGCCGGCAGTACGGTGCAGGGATGATTCCCTTGGGAGGGGCTGACTCAGTTCAGACCCCCTGGTGGGTTCTAGAGCTGCTGCACAGCAGTGACACTCGCCGTGGTGGCTGCGTTGGCAGTGTGAGTCAGGGGCTGTGCTTGGGAGATGGCCCCAATGCCTCAGTGGTGCGGCAATAGGGACATACTGGAGAGGGAACACATGGGAGGGGAATGAACATGGGAGGTAGGAACAGCATGGGAGGGCCTGCAAAACAAAAAACCCGTTCAAAATCTTTCAACATCCAAACTTCCTGAGTTTCAAGTCCACTGTCTATTCCTATTCCCATAGGTTCTGCTTCTTCTTGGTCTTCATCGATCCACTTCTGACAATATTATCTCCGTTCTTCATATGTTATTTGTTTCCCTACAGGAACAGATTTTAGAAAGCCACAATGGAAGATGCATCATAGATATTTAAGAGTTGTTCTGAATAATTTTACAAATGTCATACTTTCTTGGATTCCAGTTTATGATTTTTTCCTCTTTGTTATGACACAGAAGCAGCTTTAGACATTGCTTAATCCAACTTTATCCCAGATCCTTGAAAATTTCTGTGAATTTTTTTTGCTTGGAAGTTTTGGGCCCTTTAGACCTGACTGTCAGAGTAGCTTCAATTCCTAGTGTAATGTGGGTATGCTGCTGTTGCAAGTTCATCTAGTCAAGTGACCCTGAGGCTCTTTTCATGGTGTTTCTTTTGGTACTGTCTTTACTATCACTGACATTAATAAAGTTAGTGTACTACCTTTCTTTATTCCCACTTTCTACCCTGCAGCCAGGAAGGATCATTTCAAAGCATAACGGTAGCTCCTCTTTATTCTGGTGATTAAATGTAAGAGAAGCCCTTACAGACCTTTCATTTAATTTGTTCACTGACCCCCTTTAAACATGAGAATTAATTTATTTTTCCACAGGCTAATTAGTTTCCTGCAACAAAACCAAACTAAGTATAAGGTTGTAGTGTAGTGTATGTATGGCTTTTAAAAACTAATTTAATTTAATTGTTGCAGAAGAGCGACACCATTCATTGCAATAAGAACTGGGAAATCAAAACACAATCAGATACCAAGAGTCCAGACTGTAATAAATACCTTATTTATGACTCAGGGCTGTAGGGGACTGTAATGTCTGAAGACTTTTATAATTAGAGGATGAAATACATTTTTCATTCTTCATTTCAGAGAAAAAAAGAAGGCATGGAAACACATAAAGGTAAGGATCCAGTGTTCAAATAATGTTACCTTCTTAGTGAGTATTGATATAAACTTTTGAGCATGCTAGGATGTAAATCTGACCTGCTATAACAAGTTTCCAAAATTTCAAACCGACTTACTCAATACCTACACTTTATCTGAAGCTATAACAACTTTAAATATCAATAAATATATATATATATTATTAACTCTAGATAAATTTATTTCTTGAGGGCTATTATTTAAACACCCTGTAAATATTCTTAGAGTTATTCCAGCACCTTTTTTTTTTTCCAATAGTCACAGGGGTCAGTAAAACCCAAAGATGATGTTGTTGCAAAGTACCGTAATATCCCAAATAACTTCACTGTTCTATCTGCCTATTAATAGAGAGTAAATTCTGCGGGAACAAGGAATGTCATTACATGGGTTTATGACTGCCTCTCACCTCTGCAGCTCAGCTATCACAACATTCCCTTTTATTACCTTCTGACCTTATTGATGTTAGCATCTTTCTCCTGAGATGCCTTTCTGATTTTGCAAAAATTGCTTTCAGAAACAGTAATTGGTTAGAGCAACGGAAGGAGCGAGTTATGTTGCATGACTCATAATTGTTATTAATTTTCAGTGGGCCCTTATATCTGTCATAAAAGATGATTTATATTTAATAACAAATTCTCTGAAATACCTTATTTATGTCAGCATGGTATTGAGGCAATGTTATTAAAATGCTGCAGATAGATTTGTGTTTAGTCAGCACCCAACTGTTGTTCTCATACCATCTCAGATATTAAGACTATAGAGCTTGATTTCTTTAGATTATTTTTGGGTTATTTTTCTTTGCACTGTAATTACTATAGGTGCTTTGTAATGGTCACAAAAGCTCCCAGACCTGAAACACTAAAGGTGGCTGGGAAGAACATAAACTAAAACTGGTGATACAAATTTGACAGGGCTTCCTCCTTCAAACAGAAGATAGGCTCTGCTTCTCTAAAAAGACTTGGCTCTGCTAATCAATTCATAAAGGTAAACATCTTTACCCATTGAGAAAATAAGACTCTATGGCCTTCATTACTTCTGCTGACTTTTGTTACATTAAATAATGGAGACTTTAATGAAAGCCGAAGGATAATTTTTAATACAATTAAATAACAGTGAAGTAATGATAATTTTCATTCCCCTAGTTTTGAAATGTAAAGATAATTATTCTCCCAGATCTCTGTAGAATAGGCATCTATCATTATCTTTAAAGTACAATGAAGTACAACAAGGTTAAACAAATTTCTCAGAATTAGAAAAAAATATGGAAAACCAAGAATAGTACTCCAATTTCATGTCATCTTGTTCTGTTTTCACAAGATCAGCCTTTAGTAAGTTGTCATCTGGAACACCTTTAACAGGTTATACCTATGAAGAGTTGAAATGAGAGGCTTCTAAAGTTTATTTAGGAAATTAACTATCAAGACAGGGGATATAAAAAGCATTGCACTAAAATTTATTTAGGAAATTAAGTATCAAGACAGGGGATATAAAAAGCATTGCACTGAGGATGAGTTTTGTCAGGTATACACAGTTTGAAGTCCCTGTCATGTTGGGAGCAAATTTCTTGTGGGATTTCTTTTCATGACTGGAGCGCTTACCAAAACAAGGCACAAAATGTCACTATATAAGAGAAATAGCTGGATTGTTGTACTGCTGGATTTCTCTAAGCAGAACAAGTTTCCTGCTGCTATAGGAAACCTGAAATACTGGTAGTGTCCTCTGGTAACTTTTGTACTACAAGCCTTACATTTTTTACAAGCTGAAAGAGAGTGATCTGTAATTCATGACATGCAGGGACAGAGCTCTTGGCTTTTCTTTGGACCCTCTTTTACTTGCTTACATCTGATTATGGGGAGTTGTACAAAACAGGGATACCCAGCTTTTTGCTTTATTTTTTTTTCTTCAGCTCTTGATGGATCTTACCAGATTTTGTAGACTTCAGGGTGAAATCACCAGAAACAAAACAGTCTCCTGGCAAAATGATACGATAAATACACAGTTTAGGCAGCTTTACAAGAAAAATAAGACTTAAAGTCAGTGTCCTTTTCTGTGGGGAAACCAAAGCAAAATTTTAAACCCCAACTTTATTTTTAGGCTGTATAGAGAATATACCAAATGGGGTCCTTGAAATGAATATGAAATGACAATTTCTATTTGAATTTTTTTTAGGGGGATGACATTTGGATGAGTTCAGAAGCTGTTTTCATGAGTTTTTGCAAATTTCTTGAACAGCAAAATTTAGCTGCTTTCACCAGTCATCACTGCAAGCTGCCAGGAAAGTGTCAGAATTCTTCTCAGTAAATCAGTTTTTACAAATTTGTCTCAGGTAAAAAAAAATAATTGCAAAGAAAATGAGTCTTATGAATAAAGGAAAAAAAAAGAAAAAATCTAGTGATGTGGAAAGAAAAAAACTCTGAAGGGTAGTTAATGTGAATTTTTAAGATTATTATTTGTATCCTTGTAGTAAGTTCTACTGTTTACTGATCTAATCATTGGTAAGACCACATGATTTGCAACCTCCAAAATACTTCTGTGATATATGAGGATGAAAAGGTTTTTACACTCTCTGAAAGAGAATTTATTCCGTTTCTCTCTAATATTTTCGTTGCCTATTTTGCATCTTATAGATTAGCAGACTCTGCAGTCTGTGCTTAAATAAGTTCTTACAGTTGTGCCTTGCACCCTGAAAACAATTGTACAAAGTCAGTTATTCCCTCAAGCCCTGAATGCCACTAGTGAGGCATACTGCTGATGGGTGGACCCCAGCCTCAAGTGGTAGTTCAGTTTTAGGACTGTAGGCAAGGAGTGCTTTTCGGACACTGGCTCCAGATACATTACAGTTCTGTTATCAGAGTGCATGCCTTACTTGCCAGAGGTCTTAACACTCTACTGTTAGAATGCCTGGTACGTCAATAAACACGTAGACCATGCTTGAAAGATCTCCAAGATCTAGTCTGAAGTTCAAAGCAATGCTTCATTCTTAATACATAAAGCAATTGTGATGCTGTGTTTGCATCTCTCTCTTTGTGAAATAATGCTCTCTGGGTGGATTCTTATTTTGGAAAAGAGTTTTTTAGGGGATTTAACAGAAAGCTTGGTACAAAGAAGGAAAAGCATGATAAACTTACAACATTGCTTGGAAAGAATGTATTCTATACCAACACAATTTAATAAAAAAAAAAAATGGCACTTTCTATCTGGATTTGTCATATCAAACTCTTAACGTAACAAACCTGAGTCTAAAGTCTTGCAAAACTTGTATTGTTGGATAGCCTTCTGTCAGAATCTATGTTGAGGTTTCTCTGCAAACTTAGGCAGTAATTGCACAAGCCCTAACTCAGAACTTGCAGTTCTAAAGTTAGTCAAGCTTCTAAGTCCACTGCTCTAGGGACTTAGTGAAGGTCATTCAGCATCCTTGTCTATAAGGCAAACTAGAATGTGTCACAGAGGGGAAGGAGAAGTATGTAGACATTTCTGTCCATTTAGGAAAGGATTGTGTCTGCAAGCATAATGCCATTAGTTTTCCTTCTCAGAAGTTTTCTAAGTAAAGAAACGTCAAAAGCCAAAACCCTGAGGGAACTGTTCTGGGATGATTTCTTTTATGTTTAAAGATAGTGTTCAAGAGAGGCAATACACTTGTTAAAAGGGTAGGTGTTTTATATGAAGTGAAAAATGGAAGACATTCTGTAAAAGACTTGAAAACAAATTCATCACTTCACACATTAGGCTATCTAGGAGATGAGATTTTGGCACAGCGTTTGAGGATAAATGGCATGTGTGCTTGATCAAAGAAGTTTCTGGAGATTAGCTGAATATTAAATATGTAAATATACTCGACTCTAACAGGTATGTAATTGGCAAGAATGATCAAAGTATCCTTTCAAATCCCTAGACAGATACTAAGTATGCAGTTTCCCATGTTAAAAATTGTACTTTTTTTTTTCTTTTAAAAAGTGCTTCATAAGCTTCCCTTCTTGAGGGGAAAAAAACACACTGACAAAGAGGACTTATTTTGAAGAGCTGGAAGAGGAACATTTGCTGTGATATATTGATCCTTTGGAAGCAGCTGAGAGTGGCAAGGCCCACTCCATCACCTAGGAGTCTGACAACCCTGGTAACAGGCTGGCCAAACTGCATGAATCTGATTTTTGCATTGCTTACATCCCTGTGCTAGCAGCTGTTGTAGTATTAGCCTTCTGTAGTCCTTATGTAACCTCTTGAAACTTATATGGGCTCCATGATCGGAGACTACCTGCCAAATATTTAAAAAAAGAATCATCATCACGTCTCTCTTTCTATTCATTTTCCACCTGGGGAGAAAATAGCTTGATTAGTTTGGGTGATGATAGGAAGCTGGAGGAAATCCAATCATGATTTTTCAGTCTGAAGGGTTTATTTCCTTTCATTTCATTCATTTCCATTCAGCTGAAGGTAATGAGGTTATGCAGGTCTGATTTCAAAGGGCACAATTTTGAAATGATGGGGTTTGCTTAGGTATAGTATAGCTGTAAATTGGTGATTTTGATGAAGTTGCATAAACGGGAGTATAATGCAGTTTCTTCCCCCCAGAGATACATGGTGGCTCAGCAGTGAAGACATGCAGTGTTATTTTTGCTTTTTTTTTTTTTCCCTCTTTCCCCACTAAAGTGCACAAGAACAGATCTGCTGAGTAGGAAGTGCTATTTTTACATAATCACTTTTCAAACGAGAGCTTTAGTGTAGACATTTTGAAGAGACCAAACTAAGCATCCTAACAGTCACTTCTCCTCCAGCTGCAAAACTGCATACAAGAAGCTGTAGTGTAGATCATTTAATAATTTAATAGTGTCCTCTTTATATAATTCTGCTATCAACTAGCTGAAGTATTTCCCAATAAGTGTTCTTCACATTGCTGGGGTTAACCATCCAGAAACTCCTTGTTTACATACAAACAGCTTGTGATTGCCAAAAAGAGATTTTTGAAATGTAGGTATCTAAAAAAGAATGTAAATGTGGTTATTTTGTTTTGAAAATTCTTTTTAATTTACTGGGATGCATTACTATAACATCTGAGCATCTAATTTATTCTCATAATCAGCCCTTTGAGACAGGGAAACATTAATGTTATCCTCATCATTCAGATGAGAAGTGTTTTGCTTAAAGCCATTCAAGACCTGCATAAAAGAGAAGGGAGATAAAACCATCTTTCATATTTCAATCTGAATTGTTCAAATGCTAATGAAGTAGCAAACATGATTAAAATGCTTGTTTACAAGTTGATGCAGAAGCATCTCTTCCTTGACCATGTGAGTGACTCCTATCCTCTTGCTTCTTTTTTTGACTCCCTCCAGCTGCTGCCATTGACCTCCACTTTTTATTCTTTGCACCACTATTAGTGGCAGCTTATTTTTCCCCAGGTTATTTAGGCTAAATTTCTCTTTTGACCGGGCTTTGCTATAATCTGGGATGACTCTTAGCAACTACCTTCTATCTGTTGTTCATCAAAAGAAAAAAAATTGTGCCAAAAGTAAAACAAATTAAAAATAGCTGCCCCAAATGCATTCATAAGTCATATATCCAATAAGCATGTAGTAACAATAACAATTCAAAACACTTGTTGAAAGCCAACTTTTTGGCTAGAGAGCATAACTTTGCAGTAAGTTTATTACTGGTTTAGATATTAATGAAAATTTACCACATGCATATTTAATCTTTCTTTATAATTTCTGCAGAAGTTTTTATTTAAGAACCTTTGGCTCACATGAGGCAAATTAACCTCTTTGTATGTGTTAGGGGTTTAGCTAGGTAGGCCTAAATTTAGGCTTTAAATTTCAGAATAGGCCTGGGACTGTCAGCTGACTTGAGCTGGGCTGAGCTAGCTGACAGCTGACTTCTTCTAGCTAATAATATTCCATACCATATTCCGACATCATCTTCAAGTGTAGGAGCTGGTGAGGGAGTGGTTTGGGTCAGTTGCTTCGAACTGTGGTCCAAGAAGGACACACCATGCTGTCCCAGGAGGGATGGGAAGGACCAGGCCAGAGCACCGGCTTACCATCATGTTATCTTAGGGAAGTAATGTTATTTATCTTAGGGAAGATGTTTGTTCTTAGTCTTTCTCTCTGCTTAAGTCTGTCTCTGGGGAATTAAGTTCTCTGGAATGATTTGTAGTTAAAATAGTGGGATTGTGTTCACTGGGGAGTGGGAAGTTATTTCTTGTTATTTCTAACTTGTGCATGTTATATTGTTGTTTCCTTTAATTTTCTCATTTCTGTATAAATATATATAGTTAGTTTAAGTTTATATCTGTTTCCAGGGTTTTTTTCCCTTTCTCCCTTTTTTCAGCAGGGGGAGGGAGGCTCTAACATTCTGTATTAGGCAGCTGGCATTTCTTGCCAGCTCAACCCAAGACAGAATGCCACCTGGGTTACACTGTGTTTGTGATATACAGTTTACATTAAAAAAAAAAAGAAAGCCTCAAGTGTTGGCAAAAGCACTACGGAATAAGATATTTTGTAGGCTTCCTTCCATCTCTTCCTTCCAACATGTAGAAGAAGATTTTTTTTTTTATTCCTGAGAGCAGCTTCCTTGACTTTGATAGCTCAAATTTCAGAGCACCTGCACAAGTTTTCATAGCAGCATGGCATGGGACTGCAGGGCCCATACCCAGAAATGGGCTTTAAGCCAAGTTCTAGTTCAGTGACTTTACAGGCTTTGTGGGTAGAAGTCACAGTCTGCTTAAACTCAAAGCACTTTTTGTTTGCATCACAACTCAAATACTCTCCTTATTAACCTTAGAGTTTGAATAAATATTACCCCATAGTTTCTCATTAGTATGTATTCTTCCTATCAAGACAGCTGTTTTCAAGACCAATTAGCCCTTGCTTCCTAGCACAGTCCTTCCTGTTTGCAGAGCAGCCTAGATGGTGCTGAAAGTTGAGATCATTTTAGGATTAGATGGACAAGGGCTTCTCTCTTCTATGACCAACAAAGTGTTTTGCTCACTTCTGAAAGAAGCAGAAGGAAAATATACCCAAAGTGTTGATGAGTCATTTGTGTACATGCTTCTGGGCATTTATCCTTTTCTTGGAAAGGCATTTTTCCTCTGATCACTGAAGCAGAA
>JAOXXN010000395.1:111823753-111846397 GCA_026770055.1 Myrmophylax atrothorax
CTCAACCCGGTTTTTGCCAGCCTGATTGGGTTTATCATAAAGTCTTGCAAGTGGGACATACCTACAAAACCAGCTGTAATAATTTTATGTAGGAAATGGGAGGATATGGTAAAAGCTGTACCAAGGCTTAGAGGTCAGAGCATCTCTGTAGGCACACACCTTCTTTGCAGAGAACCATACCCTTTCAAGGTATTACAAGGATAAAAGCTGTTTCCTCCAGCCCTCCTACAAGTGCCAGGTGTGGATCAAAGTGGTTGAGGTGGTCCAGATATGTTCTGTTCATAAGTACAAGATTTTCCTCCCTTCTGGTTAGGCTTTCCTTTCAATTACAGCCTAATTCTTCCATCATTTATGCTCGAGACTCTCTATGAATGGCAGTTGCCTGACTTCTTCCAAATACCTATATGGCTGTAAAGTATTAAAGGGCAATTAGGGCAAAAAACTACATATACATGGTGAAATGGAATGGAGCAAGGAAAGAGAAGGGCTACCTATCAAAAGTTTTCCAGTAACACTCCTGGATTGTGCAGCTCCCTATGAAAAGCTATAGTAGCCCAGTGATCTGAACAAAATGCAGTTGTGGTGGGCAAGAGCTGTGTGAGCATATCTTGCAGGATTAGATACCCTGACAATGAAGTAAGTGTGAACTATTAGGACTCAAAAAAATTAATGCCCTCCTGCATACCCCAAGTCACATCACAAGTGGGAAATGGAAACATGCTTAGTTTATGACTCCTCATAAAACATTAATCCAAAACTTTATGCGCATGAACTACTCATTAGTCTCTCTTACAGAAGGTAGCTACCGAATCAGGAGATGCTGAGGCTGATTTTAAAGTTTATGTGAAAACATTTATCAAGGAAAAAAAAGAGGTTTTATAAGCTAGGTTGGTGGTCCCTAAATGTTTTACTTTTGCAATCCTACTTATGATTGCTGGTCATGGTTTCTATCAATTTCCATAGGTGGCTGAGAAGTAAGTGCTGCAGCTCAGACTGAGAACAACAAATGCTGGTATCCATAGCCCAAGCTTATGTGGCAATACTTCAGTTTTATTAAAGATCATCAACCCAACCTAGTAGTACTTTGAAGGAGAATGGCAAGGGAGGAAAACAATTGATCTTTTTCCAGATAGAGACATTGTGGTCTATTTGTGCAGACCAGAGCAATCCAGAAGTCTTGTCAACAAAAAATGTGTCACAGGACTAACTAGAAAACACAATTTCCCTCCACACCAGCTCATGGCATAGCAACTTCCCATGTCTTTCCCACATTAGAATGTTTTCATCTTACCTTCATCAAAAAATATGCAGGATGAGGCTTTAAAAAATGTCAGTTATTAATCTAAAATAAAAAAATACCGCAAAGCAGAAACCAGGTAGTTTTCAGTGCAGATCAGACTTCTCCTCTTCTCCTTGCCTGTAATTAAAGATTGAACTTTGAATGCTAAGATCTGAGTCTCTCCAGACTTTGAGGTGGACTCTTGAGGAATCCAGTGACCAGAAACCAAAACACAGCAGATAATGGTTTAGACTTTAGGGTGGAAAAAACACAAGTGAAAGGGCCTATTATATGAAATGCTGAAGCCTTTCTGCTTCCCCTAAGTCTATGGCAGTTGCAAGTGTTCATTGCCTACAGAAGATGAGTGGGCCTATGGTATCATACTCTCAGATTCTCATGGGAACATTTTGTGGGATAGTATAATTGATTTGATACTGAGCGTGAACCCTCTGGACCAAGAAGTCTACACACTCCTTCCAAATATCATTTCTTTATTACTCAATTGTTAATATCCACTTGCAATACTATATTTGTAAAGTCCAGACCACACTTTTCATAGTCACGCAGTAGACATTGTGACCCCAGGTTTTAAGTGACCATTTGAAACATGTCAAAGACAGACCTTCAGAAAATGGCAGCCTTTTATCTAAGAAGACTGAAAGGCTGAGAGAATTCCGGTGATGAGCCACTGGAAGAGGTTGCACAGAGAAGCTGTGGATGCCTCATCCCCAGAAGTGTTCAAGGTCAGGTTGGATGGGCAACCTGGTCTAGTGGGGGTTGTTGTTGCCCCTGGCAAGGTAGTTATAACTAGATGACCTTTAAGGTCCCTTCCAACCCAGGCCATTCTATGATTCTGTGAAGTCAGGTCTGTTTATAAGGGTTTACTTTACTTAAAGTGGGTTACCCAAGAACATTTTCTGTGAGATTCCTAAAACGTCCCTGCGATAATCACCACAGTGACAAGCTGTGCTCACTGTTTCGCATGGCATTATTTAGTCATGTGATTCAGCAATGTTTACTCTCTGGCTGCAGTAGACCCCTGAGATAACTCACAGAATTATTGTTTCTCCTCCCTCTTTACAGTGTTCCAGATCAGGATGTGTGAACATCCAAGGAAGACATGCAGAAGGAAATGGCTGCCTTGCTAATGCTATAGGGAGCCCTTTGCAACACATTAGAGCAGTTCTCTATAAAGTCACTCTGTGTGTTGTCATTGGCACTTTAGTAGGATGAGTTTTACCAAACTACATAATTTCCACTGGATTAAGCCCATTTCCTGAAGTGCCTTTTGTTTTTCTTAACACTATAGTCCATCATGAGACATGCTATGAGAGGATTATATGGTTCAGAACAGCACGTGATTTGAACTTGCAGGTGCTGTGCTTAAATAACACCTCTCATTCTATTCCTGAAGATAAAGTGTTGGCTGCTAGAGGAACCACACACCAAAGTGGCTCTGCAGGACCCTATTGGGTGTCCTGAAGTACTGGCAGTGAGCCAGCATTAAATAGCTCAGCTGGCACCATGCCATTTTCTCTCCCAGAAATTCTTGAGGACCTCTATTCCTCTTGGTATTCTGCTGTTCTATTATAATGCTATACTAGTAGTCTGTGGTTCCTTGTACTTTTAGCAGTATCCATTTTAGGTCTTCCCCCCTTCCATGATTGCTTGTGCCCTAGTCCAAAATCACAGAGCTGGCAATGGTAGCTCTGAAGTTAATTTTGCTTCTTTAACCCCAAGAAAGAGTATTAACCATGTTTTTTCATTGTTGGAGACATATACTATCAAAATCCTTAAACCTGAGTATTTATTTACCTTGGTATATAACATTGACTATTTGCTGACATTAGGAAAGATGTGGGAGTCTATTTATTAGTGAGGGGTTTTTGTATGTATCCTGGCTCCATTAAATGGGCTAAAGCCAAATAAATTCTTGATTGTCAATCACCCATTGTCTTGGTTCATTACACAACCCATTTCTTAAGGCTCAGCACAGCAGGAATTGTTTTGATTTTTGTTCTGCTAATGGAACCTGATTTGGAAAAACAGGATGGAAGTCATTTAAGGAGCCTTAGCTTCAAATGAAAAATATGAAACAATTTATTTCCCAGTGGGGAAAAATGTGGGTTGGAGAAAGAAAAAGACAGCAAAAGAAAGAAATGCAGATAGATATAGAATCACAACTCAGTCCAGAGTGTGGGAGCCTAAAACACTGCAGGAGTAATCCATGTAATGAACCAACAGCCTGAGAAACCCACAGGGAGTTTCCAAAACATTTTCCCTTTAGAGAAGATAAAAATAATTTCCATAAGAATTATAGTCAGGGGCTTATAACAAACACAAAGATTGTATACTATGTTTTCAGCCAACTGTTTCTCCAGTGTGGCTGAATGGAAGTTGGTAAAGCCCTTCTCTCAGATAAAGGACTTTGTTCTGCAGCTCACACAGCAGAAAAATCCTTGTTTCAAGTCCTGTTGCCACCACCCTAAAAAGGATTGCTCTCTATCTAGATAGATAGCTTGATACAGAGCCACATATGCAGGTGACTATCACTACAATGTTAGGTTTTGTTCTGAGTTGAGGTTGACATGTAAAAAAAAAATATTATCAATAATAAAACTTTTCTCTCTCAATGAATTTCCCTCAAAAGATTCTGTGGGGTATTTTTCATACTTTTTTTTTCAAAATAATGTTTCAAATATGGGAAGCAGCAGAAGCAGGACATTCACTATTTGCAATTCACTTTATGACTAGCATTTATTTTTAGTTTCATGGATATTCAGCACTGTAGTATCAAAACCCTTTGTGTCAACAAATTTTTACTTTCAAGGATTAAGTCTCAGAAAAAAAAAGTTAGAAAAACATCACAATTCTAAGGTTTATAAAATTAGGTTTAAACGACTGCATTATTACTGGTGAAAGCAAAGTACAGCTTTCAGTATAACTTGATTGTCAAGTGCTTAATCCATTATCCTTGTGAATTCTGTGAATTATTGTGCTTTTTTAAAAAAAATAGGGAAGCATTGAAAATATGATGTAGGGTAGCCAGAACTTAAGAAATAAACAGGCAGGCCAGACAAAACTGTTGTTAAAAGCAAAGCAATGAACACTGAAATATTTAAATTTTTCTCTTAAGGTGATGGTTGGAAACCATGAGGAAAAGAGATTACAAAAAATTCAAACCAGACTCTCTGCACTACTTTCTGATAGACCTATTTAAGACCAATCAGGAATTTTTCCAGGGTCAAAATGTTGGAATTTTTCTGTGTCCAGCTCCACCACTGGGCTGGCAAATCTGACACTGAATTTCCACTCCCTTGGTGAGGGCCCTCTTGCAGCAATTCATACCAGGCAAAGTCCTTCAGCGTTTCTTTGGTCCATGACACCACTAACAACACCCATAGCCATCAAGTTTCTGCATTTAGCAAAATCCAGATGGATTCAGAGTTGAGGATATGTGATAATTAAGCTTGAAATCTGTTTCCGTTCTCTTACTTTGTAGTCCCATATTCACAACTGCCAGAAAGTACAGGTAGAAATACTGCTTAAAACATGAGGAAATACTTTCTGTTGCTTAATGCATCCAAGGTCATTCAGTCTAGAGTACCTGCTGTAGCTGTGGAAAGATATGTTGCTGAAGGGTTTGAACTGAAGCAGAGAGTTTACAAAACTCGGTTATACTGGTATTAATAGAATACAGCCAGATGGTGCAGTCATCAATAATCTAAAAATATCCCCGGTGCATAGTCAAAAGCAAAGTAGCATGAAAATTAAAGTAAAAAAATCTCACTCACCAATGTCCTGAAAAACCTTTAATGACAACTCACCCTATGTTTGCTGAAAGGTCAATGCATAGAGAACAGTGAAAGTCTTTTACTGTGAGAAGTCATTGAAATGGAATCTTACTGTTACCTGACTGATTTTGATGTTGTGCTTTTATGCAACTGAGTTAGAATAAACACTTTAAACAGTAACTTTAAATGACACCAAATTTTTGCACTTGTACTCCTGTATACCTGGACCACTAATGAGTCAACAATCCTGTGATAAGCCTGATTCACCACTCCTGCGTGGGTTTTGATATTGTGGATACACCCTTGTGCAGAGCAGTCAAGAGTGAACCATTCTGATCCAGTCCTATTTGTGCAGCTATTGATGACTGTCTAAGATACAGTGGTAATGAAAATAATTCTCATCAAAACCAAAATATATGTATTTATATTTATATATAAAGCTATGAAGCTACCATAACTAATATATATATTATGGTTGCTCAACCAATATATGCATATATACATACATATATACATACATATATACATGTATTCGTAAGCAGTGATCCACCTTGCCATCTGCATAGAAATAGTTCTAGTCCTCAGCTGCTATATTTTTGCATTATTATTAACATCTCCATCTAAGTGGTTGACAGCTGAATGAAAGAAGATAAAATAAGCACTATATCAAACATATATTTCAATGTTTATTTTTGATAATAAGATTTTTTTTACATTTTTATAGACATTTATGAGAAAGTAGTCCACATTTAAGTCTGAAATTAGTTAATGCAAGGTTTAAATTCAGCAATATTAACTAGGGGCAAAAAAAATTATACCCTTGCACATTTTTTAAAACCCTTACCTGGGCATAATCTAGAGTTTTGATTTTCTCTAGGCCCAGAGGAGGAAATGCCACCAAAAATAAATCAATTTTCTTTCTGCTAATCCCCAAAGAAAAAGGCTGATACAGTACATTTTTATTTTGTTCACATAAGCTATTTCTCACTAACTCAGTCTTTTTATAGTACGTGTCAAAAGGCAAGTAGGATGGGTTTTGTTGGTGTTTTTCTTCCTGCTACAGGCATTCCCTAACAATGAATTTGGGAGCCTTTGTTCTACACAAAGTCAAACATCTCCTGTATGTCTTCAGAGATCTACATGCACAGACTCTGTAAAAGAAAGAGTACATGGAATTTCTCAGGGCATGTCAGCTTTTATGAAACTGAGCATTTCTTCAGTAACAAGAGAAGCAAATGGAAAAAGACATTGCAGGAGATTATACTTGTCAAGTAGAAGAAATAGCACAACTACCTGCCACAAAGCCACCTCAGCCCCAAGACTGCTTGTATGGCTCAAAGAGACAACTAGTGTTTGAAATGGTGATGTACATGAAAGACTCGATAAATCTTCAGAGCAGGAGATGATCTAACAAAAGTTTTTCTTGCTTTTTGTTTGTTTGTTTGTTTGTAATTTCTTCGTCTTGGCTCAGTTCACCCCATGTTCTCTACCAACAACTTACTCACAGATTCCCCTTCTCTTAGCAGATTGCTAAGAGCCACATGGGCAGCAGGAGAGAACAGAACACCTTACTTTGTCAGTGGTGGCTTTACTAAAGTATTAAAAAAAGTTGCTATTATTTTAGGGGGAGCAGACACCATGGAAATAGGAAGTGAGAATGAGGTTGGGATGTAATACATATAGAATATTCCCATGCATGACCATAAGGGGCACCCAAATTGTTTAAGAAAAGAAGCCCATTTTTAAAATGTTTGAGAGCTGCTAAGAAGAGAAGCATTTGAAGGAAATGAATATATGTGTGCAAAGGCTGCTTTTGCTTAAGAGAATAGGCAACCAAGAAATACTAAGACAAGCTGTTCTGCTCAGCCTCATGTCTGACTACAGGTGCATATTGTGGAAATACCACATTATCAGAAGCATGTATAAAAACAGGATTTGTGCTTATTTTTCACTGATGTAACCAACACCTGAATCTAGCTCAAATTTATAAATTTCTGTCAATGATATTCAACAGCTGCTTCTGAGAATGATACTTACTTCTTTTCCTCAAAGCTATTCACTCCTTGAACCATTTCGGAGTAGGAAGGAACACCCCTAAATCACAGTGAAGGCAGAAGACTAGCAACAACTGAAATGAAGGTAGAACATAATTTTAATGGACCTTTCTTTTTTTTTTTTTCTTATGTAAAAATAAGGCTTGTGGTGTTGTGAGTGTTCTTACACTAAAATGCTTCAGCACTTACAAATCACCTAAGGCTTCTTTTTGGCTTCACCCAAGAAAACAATTCAAAGGGCCAAGATATTCTCATCACCAGAATCCTGTAACAAAATGTCCATACCACCCATTACAGATACTTACAAACATTTGGGTTTATATGTTTAAAAAAATTAGAAGGAGCACTGTATGGGGTTTTATTTAAAGCCAATGAAAACCGATTCATTTCAAAGTGATGAATTGAAAAAGCCCAAACACCAATATGGTTTTAGGCCTGTTTTATGCTTCCCTTTTGTTTAGACAGATGGTGATACCCTTATTTCTATGAATAATTTTTTATTCATGCACACTTCAGGAATAATTTCTGAAACTTTGCAGTAGTACTTGTGAAGAAAAATCACATTTGAACATCCAACTTTTAAGGGTAAATTTTTCAAAGGCACATAAGTGACTTAGAATCTTACATTAATTTTCAAAAGTGATTTAAGCCTTCCTAGCCTAGTTTTGTCACAGCCAGCAAGATTTAGGATTTGAAGGGATTTATTTAGATGGTTTTCAGCACTGTTTGGCAGAGATGCACAACACAACTCCTTGACTGCTCACAGCTTGGAATTTCAGCACTAACTTGAGTGTCTGTTTGCAGCTTGGGATCCCTATATGGGAATTGCTAAGCTTGTAAGAAAGGGATTTTCAGCTTTTTAAGGCAAACAGCTGAGCAGGGAAGCTGCCTAAATTAGCCAATAGTGCAAGGCTAAAGAATGGGGCTTATGTGTCTAAGCAACTGATGTGATGCCAGTTTAGAGGTGGCTCCCCTTGCTCAGGATCCTTGGCTGTGAACTCTCTGCTGGACGTGGGCACCACAGCCAAGTCAACGACTTAAGCGGCCTGTGCCCTAGTTGTCAAAACCTCTGCCTGTCTTGAAGACCATCTCTGCTGCGTTTGCACTGTTATTATCCCTCAGCTGTCATGTAGTCTGGAGCTGGGCTTTTCTTCCATCTAGAGGTGGCCTGTGTTTATTCTTCTGCCCAGTTGCTGGGAGACAGCATGTCTCAGGCATGGCGAGGGCACAGCTGGATGGGTAAGCCACTAATAAAAGGATGGTTTAGGTATCCAGGCTAAAACCATGGTGTCAGGGCTTGCAGGATCTACGTTTGAGGCAGGGCTCAGAGCAACTCATTACTGTGGTGCTGAAGTTAAGGCTCATTTGAATGTGTTGGGCAGCAGCAGGTGAGAAGTTACCAGTACTGATTGGCACTAATTGATTCACTATGATCTTTTTTTTAAAATACTTGTTTGTATCATCTGACTCAAAGGTAATTCTTTTTGAAAACAGAATTTTTTATCATAACCTATTTATGATGGGATCCCCAAAGGTGATCAGTATCACAGTATCACACAGCATAAGTACCTAAATATTTAGGTATCTAAGTATTTGTGTGAATCTGAATCTTACATGCCTTAAAAATCATGAATGCCTACCAGCATCCTCTAATACCTAAATGCCCTAACAAACTTAGCCCGTAACTTCCCTGAAACTCTATTTTGTTTAATTAAAAGGAAGTTGTTTTGAGTATCTGAACTGCAGTTCACAGATTTGAACATTTAATGATTATAAACATATTCCAAAACCCCTAAAAATAACATCTACTGAGTTAACTGTTAAGCTATTAACTCTTGAGACAGCTGCACTTTCTATTTTAATCTTCTTTATAGTGGAACATGGCTTTATTATTTCACAGTTTGCTTTGAAGTCCTGCCACCTATTGGTTTATCAGAGCAATAATCAGGCTGGCTGGATTTCTCCCTGTGAGACTGCAAAGTAAAATGGATCTTACAACATCAAACCTCCAAGCAGTAAGAAATCTAACAAGTGAGCAGAAATAATTTAGCCACTTTGCAATTGCCAGATAATTTTCTAGTGCTATATTTGCACCCCATATGGATAAGGCAATTGCAAAATTTTAGTTTCTGTCCTTTTGATTTTAGAAAAAAAATTCCTCTTCAAATTTCAAAATATTGAGCTCTAGAATCTTATTCGAAGGATTTGCAGACTACACTAGAAAAATGTACATATGTTCATTGATGCAAAATAGATTTTAAATATACAGATATGCATGCGCTACATTTACTTGTTTTGAGCCAAGTTGTGCATAAATAACTTATTTCATAGCTGCAAACAGATCAATCACTTTGCCTGTATTTGCAAATGCCTTCTTCTACACCACTAACACAGTGCACTGGGAGAATATTGTAGAATCCTCTTTTAGCTTATGTTATCCTGGTACCACGTTACTTTCAAAGTCCTTACTACAACACTAAAACCTGGTTGTAATAACGAGAGTATTTGGGAGCACAGACAGAAGCCAAGAGTTACGTGAGCAGTGCAGGACAGAAGTCGAAGTAAAAACTGTATGGAAGCAGAAATAAGAACTGGGTGAAAAAATTTATTTCTAAACCTTCTGGTACTGAGATATTTAAAATTTTATTATGAAATTGAGGATTTTTCAAGACATAGCTGAACCTACTTTTAACTTCAACTTTTCTTAAGGCTTTGTTCAGGAGATGCTTTACTCTTGGATAGTGACCTTTGTCACCTCCAATACCTGTTTTCTGCCTGGTGTCCTTCAGGGCAAAATAACCATCTGAAGAGAAGAGATTTGCTGCTACTGAGGGCCAGTCAGTCATCCAGCCCTCATCTTTCCCACATAGTACCAAAGCAGCATAGGCAAGTAGCATTGTACAGAGGAAGCAGTGATCAACTTGTCACAGCTGCAACTGTATAAAATAAAGCATCATTGTCAACATAGCTTGCCCTGACAGCTCAATCAAGTTGTGTTGTGCTTATTCATGAAAAAGGGTCTGCATGGAGAAGAGAAAATATTTTAAGAAAAGGGCTTAAAAAATATATGACCAACAAGAAACTTCCAATTAGCTAACAGTTCTTTAAATATTTGGGATAGGAAACTGTTTAATTCACAAGCCTTGCTGTCTTCTGTTCATTATTTTGTGTACCCAAAAGAATTCACTAAAGTGCACTCCACACGATGACAGTGTGACAAGGGCCAATTTGTGAATAACTTGTCAACAGCTTGAATGAAACTCTAGAAATCCATAACAGGTGCTCGATAGCTATAATCGAGTGACAGATGGATTAGATACATGAAACCACAACAAACTGACTGAATGGGAGAGGGAGAGAGAACAAGAGTGAGAGTGGGGGAGGTTCATTAACTATAGAAGAGAGCAAAAATACATGAATTATTAAAGAAGCGGCATGAGCCAATTTATGTGGATGCTTCCTGCTCATCTTCAGAAGGCCTGGGAAGAGGAGCTGCAATGCCAGCTACTACACACAGCAGCAATGGTCTAATATCTTGACTCTAGGCAGGGATGTACCAGAGCTTGGCACTGGCCTTGATTGCAGAAATCACTCTTATATTTCAGTACACACTTAAGAGCTGATTCAGCAGTGCACTTCAGTGCAGGCCTTGCTTTAAGCATATGAATTGCACCATTAAGGTCAGCAGAACAACTATGTTCAATTCACACTAAAGCATTTAATCATCTTGCTGAATTTTTGTTCTTCGTTGTAGAATACAAAATACAAGGGGATGAGCCCCAGCTAGTATAAATTGTTACAAGCCTCCTGGGCACTGCTCATGTAAGAGTGTCAAATACTGTTCAGGGACACAGGCAATGATGGACTGACACTTCTCTGCAGGCTTTAAGTGAGAGGGTTTCCACTGGGGCCATAAGTGAGCACTGCAGATCTGTTCCTGTGCCAGCAAACCCAGACAGCCTCTCCCCAGAGCCGGTGGCTACCTGCACCCACCCCATAGACTTTTCCCAGTGGGAGACCCACAACACCATCAATATGATATACTCTGTACTTTAAGCATTGAGTCATTGATAGGTGCCCTTTGACCACACACCTGCGTACCAGGTATGTCAGAATATTATATTAAGTCTCAGCAAAGAAACATTCCACTTAGCAGTGCCCAGCCCTTGTTTTCTGCCTGGCCCTGACTGCAGACAGGAGTGGGGCTCCCATTACCACTCTTCATATCTCTTCCTCTCCAATGAGTTTTCCCTTAAATTATTTTTTTAACTTTAATTTAAACCTTCCATATGCTTATTTTCCTCCTGTGCACACTACATAATCCCACAATCTCAGATTTGCAGTTATTTTATTCGAACTATGTTTTTTCACAGCTACCTACTAAGAGAACAACCAAACCTTGACAGTTGGTTTGCTTTCATAAAGTGATCTAACTTTTTTTTTTTCCCATCAGAAATCTTGCTGTGACTTGTATCTTCCTTCAGAGAAAAAATTGTGAAATTTTGGAAGCTTTTTAAGTAATGAACAAACTACAGTTCCTGAATGTTTCTGGTACAAAACCAAGACTAGTTGTTGGTAAAAAAACACTAGTAACTTGATTTCTATTTTTCTTCACCATAAATCTAATGTAAACACATGGACAAAGCTACTGCTTAAAAGAGAAATTTGCTGTGTGGCCGTTACTGTACCAGAAGCTCCTGTGATAATAAAATGCAGCTATTTTACAGTAAGATACATTGTTCGACTCCTGACATCATCTAATCTTCTTGTACTTTGGCATAATTCTTATGTTTTATGATATATTCACTCCTGCCACAGTCCAGGCTGCTCTGTTTACCTAGGGTGAGACTGTTCTCTCTGTGTGGGCAGTGATCCACAAAATGTGACACTAGCGCACTCATACTCCCATGTGAATCTTTAAACAGAGAATTCAAAGTGTCAGGATTAACCCAAGGAAGGTACTGTTTCATACATGAATGCCTCTCAGCTCCTAGCAATGAAAAAGCAAGTTGATCTTCTAGATGCAGGGAAAGGCAGTCCTGCATCATACATTAATGAAATCCCATTTTATTTCATTTAAGCTCTTCTTTAGAGTGTTTCTGCAATGCATAGTTGCTTGCCTTGGATGTGAGAAAGATTTCATTCAATTTTATTTTTTTTTCTGTGCTGCAATAACATTCATATAAAGGTGTAACCAAGAGGCTGAAAGACCTTAAGATGAGAGATGAAAAGATCACGAGCTCTGATAAGGATACTCAGCTGTCACCACCAGCAGACTGGTCAGTAATGATAATATAATTGCTAATGCCACTGCTTAGGACAAAGCAGGCAGGCACATGTAGGAAGCAATAAAGGCATATTAAAGCAAAATCCAGATCCATAGACAATCAATTGTATTTCGGTCTCTGGAAGACTTTGTGTGCCTGGAGTAGTTCTTAACCATTTCTTCTACAGAAGCAAAACTAAGACTGGAGAAAGTTTCCAGCTTAGTAAGTGAATTTACTTTTGTTGAGATCTGACTAAATGTTCCTCTCTTGGCTGAGAAACCTATTTTATGTATATTAGCCTTGGATCTAGCAGTGTTTCTCTGTTCCAAAGTTAAAAACCCCAATCTGATTGCATGCTCTTATGTCTATGCCTCCTTTGTAATGCACACTGTAATTATCACCATGTAGAGAATTTTGCCTGTCTACTCCACAGCTGCTTGTGGGTGAAGCAGCAACTCTGTGTGAGCAAGTACACAGATGTTCAGCTATTGAATCATTTCTTTGCAATCCAGACCTGACAATAATTAGGATTTCAGTGATCTCCAAGCATCTGATCCAGTGTTGGCTTTCTTATTTTGAGAAATCAAATAAAACTTTCACTTGGTGGATTTTAGAGCACTGAAGCAAAAAAAAGTGAACCTCTATGACTATTGTGTAGACTGGGAGAGACTGACAGTTGAAACTTGAATGTACAAGGAGATGTTTATTTTGAATCTCTCTATTTGCCTATCCTTTTTGAGGAATATCTGCAACATAAAGTAGGCAATTGACTGCTTTCATTGGAATGAGCATTTATTGAATAAGGATTGGACAATGGTTTGGGTATGTTTTGGGGTGTTTTTTGGTATCTGTTAAGCCAAGTACAAGAGCTCTGTCTGAACTCCCCAAGAGTGTGTGACTGGCTGTACCACCAATTTAAACTTAGGCTCTCCGAGAGACCACTACAGATCTTGCTCAAGTCTACTGCTTAACAGGTAGATGAAAAGAATGTTATTAGTCCCCCCATTTCACATATGGAAGGTGAGAAAGAAGAAGCAGCAGTTCCTTATGTAGCCAAATGGCAGGCAAATGCCTGAGCACATCTGTCTCTTCTTGGAGTGAGAATTTGCAAATGTGCCATTTGCACACGGTCAACTATTTGAAGTGTAGATCGTGTTTAAACCATGTAGATTTGTTTTTCAAACTCATCCTGTTAAGAGACTTCCCCAAGATCTGTAGGTTCTAAGTGTTAGAGCCAGGAACAGCTGCAAGGAGAGTGCCTTTTCCCTGGCACTGTGAGAGCAGCTGTTGAAAGAGGAGGTGTTCACTTGATCGGATACTATAAAGAGAAACTAGAAACAATCTGAAGTGCTTCATATTACAACTTTTGCAAAATCCACTTATAGGTGATTAACCTCATAGTAGCCCATATGAATGACTGAAGGACTTTAAAAAGCCATTACTTTTGCTTAAATAACTTTTTCCTTTAGCTGACCTGATCTTACCTGACCTGACCTGAGGACATCAATTTCTTCACAGTTTGATTTGAGTTAGCACTTTCAGCTTGAGCCAGTGGGTACAAGGAATAGAAGTGTCACACAAAAAGTTTCCCAGCCAATTTGAGTGTGTTATTTGTGTGTCAAAATAAAGGAGGCACAAAAGCACAGTTTTGACCCCAAAACTTCTCCTATACAGGCTGTGTCTTCTGGCTAAAAAAGCCCCACCACACAACAAAGCAATATAAAACCTGCCACTAAAATACTCATTCTTTATTAGCAGCATGTGTCAAGGATGTAGAGTGAATGCTTAAGTAAAGACTGGTTCTGAATTTATAAAAGTCTTTTAAAAAGACCATGAAGACAACCATAATAAATGTGACCAGTCCTCCTTATATTTAAACCTGAAGTTGAGAGTTGCCCTTTAGCAAAAATCCATGTGTAAATTGTCATTTCTAGGTCAGTTTGAGACCTGGAATAGCAATACTTTGTTGGATTCTAAATTTCTACTTTAGGGCTATTCCTGTGTTACTGATGTATATGCCAAGAAGTGCATGAGAGTGTATAAGGAAATGTGATGCACAAACTTAATTTTAATTTTCAGCTCTTCTGTGTCTTTCTGGGATATCTTAACATTGACTAGCCTTGATATTACATATCCCACTGGAGTGGGCAAGAAATCTAAAGGATGAAAGACCTGAATCAGATTTTCAAGATACGTATTCATACCATAGGGGAAAGAGAGAGCTAGTATTAAAATGTTGAAGGGTGAATGCTTGTGCCCCCAGGCCAACATTGTGCATTCAGCAGCAGGCTGTCATACCCTAATTGCTAGTACCCCTTTGTGAATCAACATCTCTGAGAAGCCAATTCTTCATGATGCTTCTTTAATATACATCTTCTCATTTGCCCCACGTATATTTCAGTTTGCCATCTGATAATTGGAATTGTGTGGGTAGCAGCCGGTACCATCTGGCTTGTTAATAAGTAGAGGATAAAAATGTCTAATGCCTTGCTCTACATAAATACAAGAATTACCCTACAAATAAACATCTCCCTAAAACCTCAACTGATGAGAACAAAAGAAAATAGTGTGGTCTTAGCTCATTTAAAATCACTGATGAGAGAATGAGGGAACAGTGAGAAAACCTCATCACTTCCCATCTGAAGTTTTAGTGCAACTAAAACATATGGGGAAAATAATGCAAAATTAAACGTGATAATGCACTTTTCACACCAAAACATATCGGGCTACTATACAAATGATGCAATTAAAACTGCTGCCTTCAGGAGCCAAAACCTAGGCTGAATAAGAATGGTACAATTAAAGTTTTTGATTTAAAACCAATGCAAGGTTTACCATAATGAAGCTCAGAAATGAGATAATATGACTTGGGGGCATCAAAGCTAAGCTATAGAAAGCCACATGTCCTACAATGTGTAGTTAGAATTGGAAGACTGACATCAGCAGATTTTAGGGCACAGAAAGGCTTACAAGTTCATTTGCACGTGAATGGCCAAGACCATGCAAAATCTTGCATGTAAACAGTGCAGTATTGTAATCACTACTTTAATTAACAGGAAGGCAGTGCAAAGCTGTCTGCATTGGGGAAATAAACTCTGATCCCGTAGGCTGGATGCAAAAACCGCGCTGTTGTATTTGGAACCTGCTGGAACTTGTACAGCGCCTTATCTGAAAGGCCTCATACACATCACGACAATGTCCTCTAATCTGGTAATAAAAAGGGCATCATGAACAGTGGCAGCCGGGCCAGCCAATGATGGTTGCAGTCACGCTATGCTCCCAAGATGGTGAAAGGAGATTTAAGCCTCTTGCAGGAAAAAAAAACCCAAGGGTTGCATCCATCCAGCCAGTGGCCTCCAGAGACCTCCAGCTGCTACCTGGTTGGGAATGGCAGTACCTGGGAAAGTGCCAACAGGCAGAGAAGAAAAGGCATGCAGCCAGTACCTTGGTTCCTCTCTGCTGCCAGCCACCCACACCAAACCTCAGACTGAGAAAGCAGGCATGCTGGCTGTTGGAATTCTGTAGCACTGTTCTTTTTCCCCAGCAAGGCTTTGCCTGCACAACTGATGCTGGAAAATACCTTCATTATTCCAGACAAAACCGCATCTTGTGGTGAGCCAGAGCTCAAAGGGAACATGTGCTTCCCCAGGGAGGCGGGTTAGTAACACTACTCATGATGACACCATAGCAAGCTGGAGTGGGTATTTAGTGTGAAAACATGGGTGAAGATCCATATTTGGAAAAGAGACCTGTTCTGCACTGGGTGGAGCTGATGTAGTATGGCACCCAGTGGACTCCTCTGGTTTTCTGCCCTGCATTCCTGGCCCTGTCAGTGTCACTATTAACACAGGGGCTATAGTCACTCCTTGTCTATCTGCTTTCTTGGTCAAATATTTGTACTCATGCATAAGACTTGTACTGTTTACATCCTTTGACACTGCACCAAGCTCAAGGGTACAGTTCTCTGGTCAGTCTTGCACTAACTCTTGGTGCTTGTTTGAGTTGTACATCATGCTGATCTGGAGCCAGCCCTTGCCAAACAGAATCTGTAACAGCTGAACCTTTCCCCTCTTCCCATGAATCATAATTTTGCTTTCACAGCAATCAGCTGATTTTTCACAAAATCTGTAGGAGCTGCATTATCTCAATAAAAATGCTTCTGCTTTTATAGACTTTGCTTCTGTTGTTTTGAAATGTAGCTTCTGCATTTTGAAAATTTAGTTTGAGATTGACCAGCAGCACTAACTGGAAGATATCTTCACAGGAAAAAATGTAAGCATAGCAATAAAAAGAAAACTTGTAATAATGCCTTTGAAGTGAAAAAAACCCAAACAAACCTTATATGACGGGCTGTGTGTGAGAACCGATAGTGTTTGAAGCAGAAAGAGTAGAGATGGCATATAGTGCAGGGATGGTTCTAATAGGTGGAGGAAGCAAACTAGAGGTACCAGATCTGAATGCCTTAGTTGCGACCGTGTGGTGACCATAAAATACAGGGGATGAAGTGGTTGCATCAGAGTTATGACTACCCTCAAGGCTTGGGTATCTCTCACCAAGCACAGCAATTGCTACTGTGAAACTGCTGGTATACTGCCAGTCACATAATAACAGCTGCTAGATGCCCTTACACATGGGTCTGGCTCTTTCTCCCTCACTGTATACACACGCATGTACTGCATGTCCTGGCGTACAACTGGCATTGCTCATTCCTAGTACACTTCAGAGTCTTTTTTGTTTCCCAGATGTGAAAACATCTAGAATCGAGTGTCTTATTCAGGGTTGTCCATATGCCTGAGTAAGGCCTGAAGCTGGGCTTCCTGAGGTGCCATTTTGTCTCCTGCCCTCTGGGAGACACAAGAAGTTGCCTCACAGTCTTCATCACTGATATTCTACATGTGATGCCTCTGCCATGTGTCAGTGCAAAGAGCTCAGCTCTTCAGTCTATGGAGATTTCACTGCAATTTCTCTGAAGGAATTCAAATTACAGATGTTTTTCCTGGTAAGTTTTTATGAGTTTTTTAAAACCTTAATTCCTTCTCTAAAGTCTTTTTGACCATAAATCAGGATTAAATAAACTGACTCCCAATTCTAGGCACTTCCCTCCCAAGGGAACTAAGCTTATCATGCTTCTAAAGAATCAAATCAATTTCATCCCAATAATTTTGAAATCAGTATAGAATCTGGCTCCTAATCCAGATTTTGTTTATTCTTTTAGAAGTATGTAGGGTGTGCACATGAGATGCCTACATGTGACTGTAATTAAGGAATATTGCAGGCCAAATACCTTAAGCACCAGCCCCACTTCAAGGAACTCTTTGGACAGATGACATGTTCAGTTAAATAAAGAATGAGATTTGATACTTTGTTTTCTCTGCTTATTTTATTTTCTGTCAGAAAATAAATTTAAAAAGCTGTGCACAAACAGTAAAAGGGGAGTTTGGTATGGGTCAGAATTAAGCTTGATGTAACATAAATGATGTTTTCTTCAATACCTGAGATGGGTACAAGTACCACCTGGAATTTTATGTCCATGCAAATGAGTGTTAACAAGATGTATATATAATAATGCTACAAAATAATCACATCAAAATTTATTAGCTAGTAATTTGGATCGTCCAGAGAAACGAATTTTGAAAAGGGCCTGCTTGGCAAAAACAGACGTACATTTAGCTTCTAAAAATGAGGCCACTTCAAGCAATGTGAAGCTGGGCACCAAAATCTGGTGCTGGGCACCAAAAACTGGTTTGAAAAAATCTCGTGCAGTAACAGTTTCAGGAGCAAACAGCAGCAACCTAAATAGTAATCGCTATCACATAACTGAAGAGTCCTGAGATTTACTTAGACAATGTCCCTGGGAACATTCGTTAAGAATGAAATGCAGTTGAAGCAATTTGTACCATGAAGTCAGACAGGAAATCAAACTAATCCTTGATGCAATTATGTGTAAGCTTGGCTGTCTAAGACTTACTAGACCAAAAGAGGCAGAAGAAAACGAAGCCAGAATGAGATACTGAAAGGTACTGAAACTAGGTCACTGTCCTACATTACACAAAGGCTAAATGGAGCTCTATCATCCCACAGCATCCTGAGCGAGTTGAACAAAGGACTTTGTCTGGTGCAGATCTCCTAGCAATGTCCAAGTTATACAGCTGCATAAATCATAAAGAAACTTTAAGTGTAGCAGAAATAGAAAAACAGCTAGAATGTAATTGCACTGAAGGAGCTCAGGGGGAAACCAAGGGGATGGCTTTTGTCATAACCCTGTGTCATTGCATGGTAAAAAATTCCCATCAGGAAATCCCGTGACATGTAAGTAAGATAAAGGGGCATTGAGTAGAAAAGCTATGACAAAGTTAGCTAGCTGTACTAAGTCAGCAGGAGACAAGAGATGCTTAATTAGTAAATAGAAATAAAATTGCAGTAGAAAAGAGAATCTGTTTTCTACAGAATTTGTTTCCTATATCATAGACTCAAAAATCTTCACCATGTTTACTTAAGAGACAGGATAGGCTTCCTGATCTGTCAGGACAACAAGTGTTGACTGTTCTTGCTCCCCTTTCTTCTCTTTGATATTTAAACTTCAATTCTATTCAAATTAATTCAATAATTAGAATTTATGCATATTTGCTGAATTAAGTACTTTCCCCCTTTCTATAGGGATAGGTACAGAACAATAGTTAAAATATGGAAATTTCTGAAGACAAAAATGGTTTGAAAGGTTGTTTCAAGCACAACTGGTTTTGTTGCTTCGGGATACCCTTGACTCCCCTGCTTATATCAGTTTAATAATGAATAAGGCTGAAGTATTTTCACTATTCTTTTTTATTTCAGAAAGGCCATAATTTCAACATTGAAACATTATCAGAGCAAGTTGTTTAAAGATGAATGGAGATAGTAATTAGATAATAATAATTTAATCAATTAATTGTGGATATCATATTTCCCATTCAAAGCCACTAGGAAAAGTGTTTTTCTACTCACAGTCCTTGTCTTAGATTGTTGGAAACATTTGAGAATAGAGCATAGTTTTCTTAGATGTAAGTAGAGCCTAACATCCTCATACCACTGCCTTTCCGTAATCTCATAAACAGGAAATAATCCCATTTAGTATAGGTCTTTTAAAAATGAGATGTGAAGAGCTGCCTATCTGACAATAAGGCTTTCTACAATTGTGATTTGAATTTAGGCAGTCAGATAAAAGGAAAATGTTGGCCTCAGTCTTTATCTGTTTAGCATTAAAGCACATTGCTAAAGGAGACCTGTTCCCGCTTCATCTGTGATGTGAGAAGACACTGTCCCTTTAGTGTCTGCTTATCTGAAGGTTCACAGTGAAAGTAAGTTTAAGAAACCTAAAAAATATTGTTTTATATTCATTAAGACACATTACATAAGTAACTAATAATTAAGAACCAGTTCGTGCTGTCCTTGGGTAAGAGTCCTAGAACAAAGAAAACTCCGAACCCTAGTGTAACCGAGCTTCCCAGAACAGGTCTGCCTCCATCCCAGCTCTTTACTGCTCCAAACTTGGCAAGACTTGTGAACATTCAGGATTTATGCAATACAAATTTTGAAATTCTGTTCTGTGTTTTTTAGTATCAGGGTCCATTTTGGTTTATCTAAATATGTCAATTCAAATAAATAATTATCAGCTACTTTATGGGATTTAAATTTGCCTTATTTTCTAAATGGAAATTATTCTCTACCCATGGAAAGTTGGAATCTGACACAAGAAATGCTCCTGAAGACATTACCATGCATACTAAATAAAACTGTCCTGTTTTCGCTACAACGAGCAGTGAAAAAAGAAAGTCCATTAGATGGAAATATTGTCTTTCTAAAACCAGCAGATTTTTATTTGTGCAATGTCTAAGCACTGCAATTCTCAGCAGAAAATTGCACTGGAACAGTGGGCGGTTCCGAATTGCTGGAAACTTTACAATGGCTTTTATGTTTAAACATCATTTAGCAGCTGTTAAAGGTCAGCACAAATCCTGTACTTTATCAGTATAAATGAAGTCTATGACTGCCAAGAAAAGAATGCATTAAATAATGCAGTGATTATCATCTTGTTTTTTTTCTTTCAGAAGTGAAAAGGACCTATTAAAACGGTTCTGTTTTTCTCCTCCTTATTTCAAATTGACAAAGTAAAACACTAATTAAATTATTTATATCAGAAATTTACTTACAGGGATGACACATTTTGTACACAAAGCAAGTGAAACATCTGACATTTTGTATAGTGCCAGGTGCAGTTAAGAAAGTAGAATATAAGTTGGCATCTAGAAGCTAAAAAACCCAACAAACTTGCTGCAATATTTCATTATCAATTTTATTTCCTACCATACACCAAATGTACAGCACAGAACACAATTTTGTTGTTTTGATGTAAGAAATATTAATTGTATGAAGAAACAGTATACAAACTACTCCAAATTAAAAAATGCATACATCATTGCTCTTTACAAAAGGTCTAATTTACAGTATAGCTCATCAATGCATTTAAACACACAAAAAAAGGAAAAACAGAAAGAAAAAAAGTGCACATTACAAAACACATCAAGTACAAGGGAGGCAAATAAATACAAACATACTTCACAGAACATCCTGAGCAAACAACCAAACACGGATAAATTAACCTGAAGCCATAGTAAATCATAATAATAAATACATAGGTCAGCAAGAGATTTTTTTTACTTAAATAAAATATATAACAAATTTGTTAAAATATTTAGTAAATTAAATTTTAGTCTTTGCAATGAGTGAACTCATTTTGTATGCATTTAACAAGAATAACAAATGTCTGCTTTTTGTGTTTTTAACAAGAACAATAACTTTAATAGCAAATTTTTGTTTGGTGTTCTCCTATTTATATTAGACAGCACATATGGTAGCTTTTGAAAAATCAGTTTAAAAATAAACACAGCTCCTAAGAACATACATTTTCCCCTCTCTAAACTAAGATTGGAGAGTTGAATCAACCCTCCAACAAAAAGCAAGCCCCACCTAATGCAGAACAATGACCACAGTGCATGAGAGTTGAATCACTTCTGAATAGTACTTTTGTGCAGGAACAGTAATAATATAATTGTATATGTCAAGCCTGTGAATGCCATCATATTCAATCTAAATATAAATGCGGCTAATAAAAATAAACACTTTCATTATAGCACGGAAAAATTAAACACACGCTAGATCCATGTATACATTTACACTGAGGCACATATGCACATGAGGTGTGTGTGCATACAAAAAAGGCAGTTTAGCTGGTTGTTTATACCTTTTTCTTAAAAAAAATAAATATAAAAAAAACTTTTGAAACAATGCTTAGTTACTTACAATCCCTGAAATAGACATTGCCTCTGTTATAGCAACCGCTAGGTTCTGACGGACTCAGAAGTTCCACACCCAGGCTAACCAGATACCGAGGCACACGCCAGCACCTCTGCGCAAGTGCTCGCCTGTCCGCACCTCCACCTGTCTGCACACTCTGTAGCACTTGGTACCCTACCAGGAGACTGGTAACAAGTTCAGTATCAGCCTAGTCTTAGTGAAGAAGGATGGGAGAAACCAGTCATGGCGTTGCTACCGGTCGTTCAGAGACAAGCAACCACCGTCGCGCCAAAGGGGTATTATTCCCCTCCAGACCGCTGCCTCCTCAGCTGCCGCTAGGTTCAAACCAGTATTAAATGCCATTTCAGGGGAGATGTGTTCAACTCGCTATGTACAAAGCCCTCAGCTTGGGATGTCTTTGTGTTTTTCAAATCCAAATTCATAGTAATACTGGTCACTTGGGTAAAACCTCAACGTCTCATACTGAAAAAGTAACAGTACCTACCTAATTACCCTCTTGTTTAGAGATAATTGTAATTTCCCTTCATGAGCTAACTCTGAGCAAAAACTGCAGTGGTAAAATAAATCTGAAGTTCTCTTGAAACATTTTAAATAATCATTCTCATAGGCTAAATCACACAGCCAAGTCAAGTGCTTTGCTGATTGCTATATTTCATTATTGCTAACGTATTCTTTAACACACTGTTTTCCAGCATACTGTGCTTTTAAGAGCCCAAGTTCCCCCACTAGTGGGCACCATTTATCTTCTCATTCCATGCATCTTCACATCTCATGTTACTGCAAACCCATTTCTGATACAAAGCCATTATAAAAAAGCAGGATGTGAGGAAAATAAAACTAGAACCACGGTTCAATCATTTGTCACTTTCATAGTTTTTTTTCTTCCTGTACAAACCCAG